>JAAALK010000085.1:37265698-37704996 GCA_019279435.1 Zizania palustris | reverse complement strand
AGATTCTTTGCATTCCTAGTGCAGATTGGAAAAATTCGATCATGGAACTTTTACAGGGAGGAACAAATTTGCTCGAAGAGCCCCAGTTATCAAGATTAAAGCTCAGAGCCAGAAGCTATCAGTTAATCAACGGTATATTATACAAGGCCGGAGTATGTTCCCCTCTACTCCGATGTATATCTCAAGCCGAAGGCCAAGAAATTCTTCGAGAAATTCACGAAGGCCTTTGTGGTAGCCATTTAGCCCCTCGAGCCTTGGTAGGGAAAACACTTCGCCAGGGGCTATATTGGCCTACAATAACAGATGATGCGGAGAGCTTAGTCCGCACTTGTCAAGGATGTCAATGGATGGGACGACGAAGTCATCGCCCACCAACAGCTCTTCAAGTTATTGCTCCGGTGTGGCCCATGGCCAGATGGGGCATGGATTTAATTGGTCCCTTTCCAATAGCCAAAGGAAATCTGAAGTTCGCAGTGGTAGCCATTGAATATTTTTCTAAGTGGGTAGAAGCAGAGCCCTTAACGGCTATCACTTCGAACAATGTACAAAAATTCTTTTGGAAGAATATCATTTGCCGGTTCGGAGTGCCTAGGTACTTAATAGTTGATAATAGAACACAGTTCGATGCAGAACCCTTCAGGAAGTTTTGCGAAGACCTAGGCATTCAGCTATGTTTTGCTGCATTGAGGCATCCTCAGTCCAATGGAGCTATAGAAAGAGCCAATGGAAATATTTTATCAGGGCTAAATCAAAGAATAGTAGGATTAGCAAAGGGACTGTGGACCGAAGAGCTTCCGAAGATTCTGTGGTCCATTCGGACTACGCAGACAAGGTCCACAGGTTTTACTCCGTTCAGACTACTATTCGGAGATGAAGCCATGACTCCAACGGAGCTCAAAGGGGGATCATTTCGCAGCACCGAACCGGACATCAAAGAAGAAAGGCAAGCTTCGTTAGATCTATCAGAAGAGACAAGACTTCGAGCTGTAGCAAATTTATCAAAGTATCATCAGCAGACGAAGGCTTGGTTCGACCCGAAGGTTAAAATCAATGAATTAAGACCGAGTCATCTTGTTCTACGAAGCGTAATAGCGCCAGGGAAGTTAGGGAATAAATGGGAAGGACCATACCTAATTGTCCGTTCAGGTCGCCCTGGTTCCTTTAAATTAGCTAACTTAGAAGGTGAAGAGCTATCGCATACTTGGCATGCGGAGCACCTAAAGCGATACTTCGCTTAAGGGCTCCTTGTAATTTGCTTGTAATCATCTTCCAAATCAATAAAGCATATGACCTCGATAGTGCCTTGCCCTCATAGACTTCCAGCTTCCGAGTGGACGCACTGGAACCGCGGGGTCGACCGAGAGGGAAGTGTCACAAAGCCTGGTTGTATTTTCGGACTTCGAAACCATAAAGTTTGAAGCTTCCGACGTGGGGGCTGGCATAATCCGGAGCCCAGGCCATCGGCTTGTAGGCATCCGTAAAAGAGCCCAAAACCACAACCTACGGAGTCCAGGCCATTGGCTGGTAGACTTCCGTAAAAAGAGCCGAAGGTGGCCAAAACCTACGGAGTCGAAGCCATTGGCTGGTAGACTTCCGTAAAAAGAGCCGAAGGTGGCCAAAACCTACGGAGTCCAAGCCATTTGCTGGTAGACTTCCGTAAAAAGAGCCGAAGGTGGCCAAAATCTGCGAAGTCCAAGCCATTGGCTGGTAGACTTCTGCAAAAAGAGCCGAAGGTGGCCAAAATATACGGAGTCCAAGCCATTGGCTGGTAGACATCCGTAAAAAGAGTCCAAAGAGACCATTGCAAACACCGAACCATTGGTTCGACAGAGATCGCAAAAATAAGCCGAAGGTGGCTAAAGCAAAACAGAATTTGAGCCATAAGCTTCGAATGTCTGTTAACATAGTCCAGAGTGACAAATTTTTAAGATACTAAAGTGTCCTGGAAGTTATCTCAAGTGATTTCTTTCATACAACAAAGGTACTAAGTTACCATTCTTCCGACTGCCAAAAGTCGAAGACATTTCATAAGATTTTAAAAGATCTTTAAATAACAGAGGGGCTCTGAACCCCCAAAAAATTGTACTCCGAAGTTTTTCTTTGCGCATAACCATCTTTGAATACATTTCGAAGTTGCTTATACCCAAAGAGGGGCTAGTAAATATGGAGACAATTTTAAATCGGCATTCATTATTGAAATAAATGTGTTTACAGATTACACTATGAAAAATTGGTATCTATACCAAGAAGGAATCGGAGACCTCTTCGGTCCCTAAAGCTAGGGGTGGAACGACTAGTTCCAACATCGGAAGTTCTAATAACTTTACGTTTAACTCTCTTCCTCCCCCTCGAAGTTCTAAAATCCTTCTGCTCTTGTTGAAGCTCGGCCCAAGTTCGAAGCCGTTCAGGGCTTCTTTCCCAGCTTCTAAGATCTTCAGATCTTTTATTTCGAACTTCACCTTCGTCTTCAGACCAATTAGTGTCTTCAGAAGACGAGGTGTTTGCGTTGACCTCTTTCTCTTCCTCTTTAATATAAGACATTACATCTTTGATTACTTCGGGCGCAATTACGCCGGAGTCATCTCGAGGAATTAGGAATCGAGGACATTTGTAACTTTTTAGAAGTTCGAAGTTATTCCATAATAAGCGAAGTTCGTCATTAAGCTCTAACACTTCGAGGTCTTCCATAAGAGGCAAAACCTAAAAAATATGACAAACAAGATTTTCATTGATAAATGTTTACAAGCATGAAGCTTTACACAGTCAAAAATCCTAAATAATTCCTAAACCTGCGGGTTCGGAGGAGGCTGACTGCTCGAAGCTTGGTTCCGAACTTGCTTCTGGCGTTGGCCTTCATCGATCCAAGCCTTGATCGCAGTGCGACCTTCGGCTCTCCATGAAGCTTGAAAGGCCTGCCAGGCAGCAGTCACGCCTTTGGAGGGAGTTAGAAGCTGTTCGTCGTCGAAGGTGATGGAGCCCTCTGCGCTCGGAGTAATTGTTCGGCCCAAATCCTCGTAGTAGCGAAGTAGTCCGAGGGCAGACACTTGTCCGGAGAGTTCTCCATAACGAATGCCTGCCGTATTCATTTGCTTCGCTGCCCCTTGGATCCTTTTTAACCGGCGCAGAAGAGTGGCGTTGTCATCCGAAGGTAGTGATCCGGTAGTACCGAAGTACTCCAAAACACCTAGCATCTGCTCTATGACCTCCGAAGCCACCTTCTCAGACTTAAGCTTTTCTTCGATAAGTATATCCTTGACCGAAGTCGTTTCTGCTAGAACTCCGGAAATCCTAGCATTCTCCGTAGTTAAGGTATTCTTTTGATTTAGGAGTTGGCTAGCTTCCTCTTGGAGCCTCACAAGTTCGGACCCAGCATTAGCATACTCCGATCGCACCCTTTCAATTTCTGCTCGAAGCACTATTCTTTCTGCTTCGAGCTCTTTATTAGCAGCCTCATAGCCCTGTCTGGCCCTACGCTCCGTTGAAATCATGCTATCCATTTGAGCCACTCTAGCTTCGGAGAAAGACAGGTTGCGTTTAAGAGCTTCATTTTCCTCCCGAAGTTGAGTAATTTCATTTTCGCTCGATAAAGTTGCAGCGCGGGCCAAGACTGCTTGCTAAGAAAAAGAAAAAACAGAAATAAGAAATTATTCATGTATAATTTGCTATTGGTTCGAAGGTGCTCCGTACCTGGTAGGCTGCTCTTTCTATAGCAATGTTAAGCTCCGAACTTTTCGCCCTGCTTAAGATGGTTACCAGTTCTGTTTCCCCGACTTTGCGACTGGCTTGACCTAAAGGTTTAACCAGAGTCCGAAGCCCGGTTCTCTCCTCCAAAAAAGGAGTTAAGAGAGGAAGCATTACTGAAGCCTTCTGATCAGCTCTGCTTAGCGAAGGTCCGGAGAGTTCTTCTGAGGTCCTTGGAGCTTCAGTAGATGGCCCCCCTCAGTTGATTCACTTTCATCTGTTGATTCAGATGAAGTTGATCCTTGAGCAGGGAGAGGCTCTATATGTCTTTTACCCCTTCCAGGCCCCTGTTGAGTGACCTCCGGGTGTTGCTCCGAAGTTGACGAAGGCCTTTGAATTGTATCTTCGCGTTGTACTTCTACAGAAGGAGGCTCTGCAAAAGCAAAGGTATTATACACTGTATAATTTTGCAGAAAATAATAAAAGAATTATGTGAAGTTTACCTTCGACATTCTGGGGGCAATCGAGCACCGGACTGCTCGGAGGATCAAAGGTGAGGTCTTCGTCTCAATCCACAGTTAAAATTTCAGCTGCCGGAGTATCTTCGTGAGCAGTCCTCCCTTCATCCACAACTGAAGTTGTAGTAACTTCAACTTCATCTTCGCCCGCAGGGGCTTCGACTTGCTCTTCTTCTTGAGCATCCGGAGCTCTCTCTTCTTCAATGTTAGCCTGAGACTCCGGTATACCTGCAGCATCTTCGATATGAGTATTTGTTTGAGCTGCATCTTCATCAATCAACCTCACTAATAGGTTACCTTCATCCTCTTGAGATTCGGAGGCTGAAACTCTTGAGCTTGAAGGTCCGAGATTTTTTGGCTTCCGAGCCACCTTCTTCACCGGAGTCTTTGCGGAGCTTGAAGCTCCGGCTTCGGCTATCCTCTTCTTGGGTCCTTTCTCCGAAGGCACCCAGTCCATCAGAGGGGGCAGAGTCAGCTCCAGCATTCCCCATACTCTGTTAAACCTCTCCCAACTCCCGACCAATTTAACTCGCCATTCTTTCTCAGTCGGAGTTGGGGCACCCAGAATCTTCTCCGAAGCCCTTATAATTTGCTCTGAACTAATAGGGGCTGAAGAAGCTTCAAAATAAATAATTCAAGTTAGTCTTTTTTCGAAGTAAATATGTATAATGCATGTTGGATTCGAAGTTACCTGCAGGGCTCGAAGTCAAGTTAATTCTGCGGAGACCGCCTTCTGAATCATCCTCGAAGATGATAGGCCAGTTGGCCATCAGCGGAAAAATTTGCAGGCCGATGAATTCCTCAGCTAAGTCTCGCATACTTAACCTTCGGCTAACTTTTTGAAGCAGGTTAAGACGGGCTTCGAGTTGACCTTCGTTAGGCTGCACCAAAGCTTCCTTCCGGAACTGAATTTCTTTGAGGGGCCCGGCCAGAGGACTGCTTGCCCCAACTTCGGCATAGAACCATCTTAGAACCCAATCAGTGTACCATCTGGCATTGATGGCCTTGGCAGGAAATTGAAGGGCGTATTCATCTCGAAGCCTAAAGTTGATACTACCAAAGGATACCACTACTTTTTCACCTCCGGGGCCTACGAAGGTTTTTGGCTGGCATGTTGCTCTATGCAATGCAGCGAAGATCTCTGCCCTTCCTTCGCACCCTTCGGCTCTCAAGGCCCATTCGAAGATAGCTAATCTAGCTACCGCATTCGGAGATAATTGGGGGAGGGTTACATGGAACAGATTGAGTACCTCCGCCAGGAAGTCCACCGCAGGGAGGCCCAAGCCAGCTTCGAAGAAGGCTTCGAATACAACTACTTCTCCGGGTCTTGGCGATGGAATCATTTCTTTGCCTGGCTTCCGGATCATAACTCCATTACCAATTTTCCCTCCTACTGCGTTTGCCAGTGACTCTCTCTTGCAGGTAGAAGGCCCTAACTAGAAAGATTGATCCAAGTATTTTGTCGATGGCGGGCACAGACCTTGGTCATCGACGATTTGGGGATTTCTCCCTCCTGCCGCCATGGATGACATCGCTGGAATCGAAGGTGCCGCCGTCAACATTGCAGCCGCTGCTGCTACGGCCGCCTGCTGCTGGGCCAAGGCCGATGGAGGTGCAGATCCTTTAGTCTTCACCATTGCGATCGATAGATTGCTTTAGGGAAAATGGAGGCTAGAGCTCAAGAATTCAAAGGGCTCGGAAAGTTTTTAGATGCGAGAAGACGGTGAAAAGGTAACCGGGTAAGTTCTAGGCCCTCTATTTATAGCCTAAACTTTACATTCTTACCGTTAGCCCATGCCGTTTCGCATTCTTGCCCGTTACTTTCTTCCAAGATTAATGCTTACTACAGTTTCCGTTGGAAACAGAAACTTAACGGCTATTTTCTCTAAGTCTAAAAGACTTTCGAACTTCTTGAATCTGTTCTAAGATAGTTCGAAAAGCAATTACCTTAAGACTGATTCGGAGTCTATATCTTCATGAATTTCGGAGATGAACTAAAAACCAATAACCCCTATGTTTGGTTATTTTTTCCTTCCGTATACTGCTCTCCTAACGTTACAGGTCAAACGGAGAAGCGTATTCGAGGGGCTACTGTTGGGGGAAAATATCCCATCTTCGGGGTTATTGCCGAAGCAACATAAAGGCAGACAGCGGATTCGAAGGTTCCCAGATGATCATCTTCGAAGATACCCGGGATCTAGTTCGAAGTACGAAGATAGGCATTGGTTCGAAGTACCTCTTCGAACTAAGGCTTTTCAAGATCTTTTCTGCCAGCTAAGATGGAAGACTTATCTTTTTCTCATTAGATTAGTCTTTTACCATTTTAGCCCTATTAAGGGAACCGAATAGTTTCCACTATGTCGGTTGTAATAGAGGGGTAAATAGGTCTTTTCCTTAATGTTTGGGTCTATAAATACCCCCCATTTCACCCTGTAATAGGGACCGAATACAAGTTATTCAATACATACTTTCTAACTATTCTAAGCTATTATCCTTTCGGAGGCTTAGAACAGTTTGCTTCGCAAACACTTCGTTTGTTAGTTTCTCTTCTACAGAAACCTGTTAGCGTAATCTTTTACGCCAACAGTTTTAAATTTACTGGATAATAATAACTAATTGTAGAGTCAAAACATGAATATGGTTTTTCTATAAATTTTGGTGAATTATTTCATGTCTTGAGGTTCAAATTGAACTTATTTTGACTTTGATCATAAAAACACACTTAATGAAATAAAAACAGTAAACTAAGGGAGAAAAAGTAAAGTGAGGCAGAAAAATACCAATTTTTTAAATTTGATAAGTTATGATGTATTTTTATTGTTAAAAAAATCAAGTTCAGACTAGATTTTGCTTTCAAACATCAGTCATTTCTTCTCTATACCCTAATGCATCCCCGGAGAATCTCATGTTTCTTAATGAAATAAAAAAAGTAAAGTGAGGCAGAAAAATACCAACTTTTTAAATTTGATAAGTTATGATGTATTTTTATTGTTAAAAAATATCAAGTTCAAATGAGGTTTTAAATACAAGTCGATCGAGTGTTGTGGAAACCTACATTTTTTATGATGGTTTTAAATTTACTGGATAATAACTAATTATAGAGTCAAAATATGAATATGGTTTTTCTATAAATTTTGGTGAATTATTTCATGTCTTGTAGTTCAAAATGAACTTATTTTGACTTTGATCATAAAAACACACTTAATGAAATAAAAACAGTAAACTAAGGGAGAAAAATACCAATTTTTGCAATTAGAATATTGGTGTTGTATTTTTATTGTACAAGAAGTTTCAATTTCAAAGAAAGAACAAACTATCGATTTTGTTTTCAAACCTCAGTCATTTCTTCTCTAAACCCTACTGCATCCCCGGAGAATCTCAGGTTTTTTAATGAAATAAAATAAGTAAAGTGAGGCAGAAAAATACCAATTTTTTAAATTTGATAAGTTATGATGTATTTTTATTGTTAAAAAATATCAAGTTCAAATGAGGTTTCAAACACAAAAAGAGAATTAGAACAGAAATGTAAAAAAATGTTTGGATGCTAGCAGCAAGGTTCGAACCTCAAACCACCTGTCGGCAGCAAGGTTCGAACCTCGAACCGCATGGCACCAAAGCAACCCCCGCACCACTGTGCTACAATGTGTTTCTCGAAATGTATAGCAATGTATGTTAGATAACCCCCACCTCTCATAGTAGTGGCGGTCGGGTATGATGACGTCACTAGCCCGCCACTGCTATTCCTTTTAGTAGTAGCATCGAGCACCAGCGGCGGGCGGATTAGTAGTGGAGGGCTAGTGACGTCAGCATGCCCGCCACTACTAAGAGAAAATAGCAGTGGCGGGCAGGATGACATCAGCATGCCCGCCACTGCTAATCCGCCTATATAAAATTTTTGCTTCCGCCGTCCGAAAACCTAGTTTCATTTCTAACTCGCGCGCCATCGTCCGCCAGTTGCCGCCACTCCCGGAGCCCGCGACACCCTCAAAGCCCATCGCCGTCATCGCCGAAGCCCATCGCCGCCGAACTCCACCCGTCGCCATCATCCCCGAAGCCCATCGTCGTCGAACTTCGCCCGTCGCCTCCATACCCGAAGCCCGTCGACGCCCATCCCCGCTGCCCTCCACCAGGTTCTCTCCCTCTTCCCTCTCTCCCTCTCCCTCTTCCCTCTCTCCCTCTCCCTTTCCCTCTTCCTCTATCGGAACAACCGTCGTCGGAGATGGGGCGGTGCGCCGACGAGATTGCGCCGATGTATTGTGTGATGTTTTAATCTTTTGTTATAAGACCAATGCAGTAAATGAAGTCTTTGAACATACATGGGTATTAGTCCAAAAGAGGAAGTATTCTTAGGCTGCTTTTATTAAAAGATAAAACATCTTACTTTCTATAAATAAATCTAGAAATGCTAGAATGACTTATATTCAGAAACAAATCGGTTGGAGGGTTGTTGTCATCAATGCTGAAGTGTGTATATTGCACTACTACACAATACTTCTTTGTACCTATATCAATACTCCAAAACTTTTTTATTGTATACTTCCCTGCTCTTTTTCATGTATGTTTGTTTTTACAATAAACTATTTTATTGAGACGATTAATTGATAGATTACTTGTATCATATCTAAATCTTTCTTTAGTGCATTAATCGAGTTAGATATGTTGATACTTCACTCCTTCCAAGACACACTTGATTGTTGAGAAAGTTTGCAAAGCTTACGCGGCTCAACTAATGAATTGGATTGATCAACATTTTCTTGTTAGATTATAGTTCATCTGGATTTGTGTGTGTGTTGTTTTGTATGTAGCAAAATTGTAAATCTGGTGTTATAATCTAGTAACCTACAATAATCTACCACCTTGGGGCTCATGTGTGCCTAGCATTAGCCTTGTCCATCGTACTCGAGTCGGAGGTTTGGTACCCTCGATTATCTAATGACATTGTGAACTCTCTGGTTGGCTTCTCATTTTGACTAATTGGTGAGATGAGTTAGTCGGATTAAAGGCGAAGGATCTCTTCAAAAACCTAGCTACTCAATCGATGAGCTGGTATGTTTAAGAGATTTTTCATTTAAAGCGACAAATTGTCATGTCTCGACTTAAGTTTAAGCTATGCTTATAGATAGCTACTCTCCACCAGGTTCTCTCCCTCTTCCCTCTCTCCCTCTCCCTTTCCCTCTCCCTCTATCGGAACATTACCACTTTTTTAGAACAACTTTTAGAGGCCTATGATGCAAATAGTAATTGAGTTATCTCTTGTATGTCATCAAGCCGTGCGACACATCCATTCCTGTCAACAACTTCTTCTTTCTCGTGTTGCTGACAGGGAATGGATGTGCTCACGGTTCCATGGCAGCCATGAACATATTTGAAAAACAACACAAAATATGTTGAGGCATCACCAACACAAGAGAGAGAACAACATAATCTCCTAACTTGAGGATTAATATAGTAGCTTCGGAAGTAATAGCTGACTACTGCAGCCAAGAAGAGTTTTCATACATTTTCCACCTTTGACACTGTGATCAGTCTACTATTGCTATTACTTCTGAGGCTACAGTAGTAAACTGATCACAGTGTCAAAGATGAGAAATGTATGAAAACTCTTCTTGGCTACAGTAGTCAGCTATTACTTCCGAAGCCACTATATTAATTCTCAAGTTAGGAGATTGTGTTGTTCTCTCTCTCTAGTGTTGTTAAGATCTCAACATATTTTGTGTTGTTTTTCCCTCTAATGTTCCATGGCAACAAAATATGCTGAGGCCTCAACAACACTGTGATCAGTTTACTACTGTTATTACTTCTAAGGCTACTATACTAATCCTCAACATTAGATTCTGCAATTCCTTTTAGAGGCCTATGATGCAAATTGTTATTGAGTTATCTCATGTATGTCATCAAGCCGTCTGACACGTCCATTCCCATCAACAGCTTCTTCTTTCTCGTGTTGCTGACAGGGAATGGATGTGCACATGGTTCCATGGCAGCCATGAACATTTTGAAAAACAACACAAAATATGTTGAGGCCTCAACAACATTGTGATCAGTTTACTACTATTACTACTTCTAAGGCTACTATATAATAATCCTCAAGTTCATCCGGCTGAAGGCCAACATTAGATTCTGCAATTCCTTTTGGAGGCCTATGATGCAAATTGTTATTGAGTTATCTCATGTATGTCATCAAGCCTTGAGACACATCCATTCCTGTCAACAACTTCTTCTTTCTCGTGTTGCTGACAGGGAATGGATGTGCTCACGGTTCCATGGCAGCCATGAACATATTTGAAAAGCAACACAAAATATGCTGAGGCCTAAATAACACTGTTATCAATTTACTACTGCTATTATTTCTAAGGCTACTATATACTAATCCTCAAGTTCATCCGGCTGAAGATCCTCAAGTTCATCCGGCTGGAGGCCAACACTAGATTCTGCAATTCCTTTTAGAGGCCTATGATGTAAATTGTTATTGAGTTATCTCATGTATGTCATCAAGCCATGAGACACATCCATTCCTGTCAAAGCTTCTTCTTTCTCGTGTTGCTGACAAGGAATGGATGTGCTCATGGTTCCATGGCAGCCATGAACATTTTGAAAAACAACACAAAATATGTTGAGGCCTCAACAACACTGTGATCAATTTACTATTGTTATTACTTCTAAGGCTACTATACTAATCCTCAAGTTCATCCGGCTAAAGGCCAACATTAGATTCCGCAATTCCTTTTAGAGGCCTATGATGCAAATTGTTATTGAGTTATCTCATGTATGTCATCAAGCCATGTGACACATCCATTCCCGTCAACAACTTCTTCTTTCTCGTGTTGCTGACAGGGAATGGATGTGCTCATGGTTCCATGGCAGCCATGAACATTTTGAAAAACAACACAAAATATGCTGAGGCCTCAACAACACTGTGATCAGTTTACTACTGTTATTACTTCTAAGGCTACTATGATTAGTATAGTGGCTTCGGAAGTAATAGCCTCTTAACTATGAAAATATGACAGCAAACCTTTTTTGCATAACCAAAATTCTGATACATTAGCCTCTTAACTATGAATAGTTTATCTATGGCGGAAGAAGGACGTTCCATCGAGGAGCTCATCTACGAGTCTCCCGCAAAAACAAATAAGGAGGGTTCATCTGAAGAATCCTCCGATAGCGAATCTTCGTACCACTCTCCGGAAAATGAACATCCAATGAAGCCTTGGAAGAAGAGAACGAGAGAAGACGCCGATGAGGATTACATTCCTGAAGCTCAAGCGGAGGTAATTATTACGTTAGTAACAAGTCAGAGAAGCTTCTAACCGAGGATTACATTCCTGAAGCTCACATTGTCTATCATCGTAGGATCGTCCAAAGCGAGGAAGCAAACGTCAATTATTCCAAGTCGAGAAAAGGACAACTATTGTCCCAGCTATTGAGTCAGCTGAGCGAACAGATGTTGAGCCCGCTACCACAACATCGTCTGCAAATGTGAAGAGGAGAGGGAAACGGGAGAAGAACAAGCTGCATACAACTATCTATGAGGTTGAAGAAGTGCATGTTGATGGGGCTCCAAAGAAGCCAAAAGAAATCACAGCGAAGTGGCGTAACGACTGTGGATGTCTCGCTAGGGAGCGATGTAAGATAGTTTGGAAAAATTGGAAGACTGTCCCTGAAGCTACAAAGAACGAATTGTGGCAGCATATAAAAGCGCATTATAAATTCCCGGAAGACCGCTTAGAAGACGCTAAAGCTGCCACATTGAAGACTATCGGGAAGGCTCTCCGTACATTTAGGACTAAACTGAACACACAATACCTTCAGAAAGATGAGTCGCCACTCAATGACTACGGCTTTATAACGCCAAATGAATGGAATGAATTCAAAATGCAGCATTGCTCGGAAGAAGCCAAACAAGAGAGTACCATGTTCAAAGAACTTAATAAGAAGAATAAGTTCCCACATAAACTTGGGCCAGGTGGATATAAGGCCAAGGAGGATGAGTGGAGTAGAAAGGAGGAGGAGGACCGTGCGGCTGGGTTACCTGAACAGTTTTCAGGTGCTGATCAGCGCACTAAGAGATGGCTCCTAGGTCGAGCTAAAAAAACACCCGAGGGCCAATATATGCTCTCCGACTCACGGACTAGTGAAGTATTCTAGAAAGCAGAGGAAATCACTGAGTTGGAGAAGACTGGAAAGTTCAAGCCCGAGGGATGTAATGACCAGCTTACATCTGCTCTCGGAAATGAGGAACATCGAGGGCACACCCGAGGTGTCTCTTCTATAGCACCTTGGAAAAATACTTTCAAGAAACAGGAGGGTGCCACATACAAGAAGCGTCAAGCACGCACAGACGACGCCGCAGAGCGCCGTGCAGAGTGGGAGCGACACTTTTTTGAATTTATTAACGAGAATCCAAACATAATGCATGCCGCAGTGGGACAAATAATTTTGCCAGAGGTACGACTCGACGTACCAAGTAGTGTTGGCTCAGTACAAGACAAATTTCCTGTAAATTATATTAAAGAGGACACACCATGCAGCCTGCATGTACCGATAGGGCGCAAAGGGCATTCCCAAGAGGCTGCACGAGGCATTGCTATGCATGGGGATTTATTTCACAATCGGCCTATTCCTGCTGACTATACCAAGGTTCAGGTCAATGAGATCACCAACGACAGATTTATTAATGACCCCTTGGATCTTCCAATGCCTGATGAGGGGATTGAGACAATTGGAGATGCTCTAAATAACTTTGTCCTATGGGCGAGCCGAGATATCAAATTACTGCAGACAAGTTCTCAGAGTAAATCACCTATTGTCTCATCACAATCCCACACATATCTTTCATCTCAGGATGTGCAAAATATAGGATCTTTATCACCTGTTGATGAGCATGAGATAGAGGAAGAGGCAGAGGAAGAGCCAATGCCCGATAAAGTGGCAGAAGTGATAGAATCGAAAGTTGCTAAGCCTGATCCTCAAGTGACAAAGCCAGTGCTAGTGCTTGAGCCCACTGATGAGCCCAACACAAATGTGCCAGTGCCAGTTCCGGCTGAGCCTCAAGTGCTAGTTCCGGCTGAGCCTCAAGTGCCAGTTTCGGCTGATCCTCAAGTGCCAGTGGCCAAGCCCATAACAAAAGTGCCAGTGCTAGTTGCCGAGCCTGAAAAACAAGATGCATGCCCAAAGCTAACTGTTCAAGCTGGGCAGTGTTCTGCGCTGAAATCTGAGATGCATAAATTTTTTACTACTATGGGGCAAACACGTTCTATGCCCGAAGCGGCTCCCACAAAGGCTCCAGTACAAAAGCATGCGGGCTCACTTTCTGTTGATAAGTGGACCTACGGAGACGAGGATTATATCGAATACGAACCAGGCAAACCATTATTACCCCAAGGAGTACTTAAGAGTATGCCTTGGATGATGAAAACATTTCATGACTGGTACCTCGAAGCGTCTTCGTTAGAAGTAACACAAATAGAACTGAAGGTTCCACAAGAAATATTCAACTGCCCAGAGTTTAAGCTTGCACTATTTTTCGATGACTTCCATCGGATGTTTCGTCTGAAGCAAACCGACATCACGAGCATGATGCTCTGGTGCATGTAAGTACTTTATACTTTGTCAATACAAAGCAAAAATAAATAATGTCTTATATTGACTATTGTTTCATAACATATGCAGTTGTAATTCATGCGGTGACAAGTCTAATATGTATGGGTACTTAAACCCGTCATTAATAAGCCAAAGTGCGCTAAACCCGACACTAAACCAGAACGATAGCAAGTACTGGACTGCGGGTAAGAAAAAATTTCAAAGAAAGATGTTCAATAAAGACGAAGACACACTTAAGAAGAACAAAAGGAGTTGTGCCGCGTTGTATATTGCGCGGTGCATGGATCAATGGAAGGACAGAGAAATGATAAGTGGGGCATATAACTTTAATTAAGTATACCCACTATATCCACTTAATCACGTTTTATCGATTATGAAACTAACATAATCATATATTACTTCTTTCGATAGTGATCATTGGATTGCACTTCTGATATACCCAAAGAGCTCAAGGGTTTATGTGCTCGACTCGCTCGACAAACCCAAAAAAGAATATCAAGATATATTAAATGTTATTCAGAGTGCATATAGATACTACGTGGAAAAGTTAGGTGGCCCACATGATCCACAGAGGCCGAAAGATATGCTTATCAGAACCAACTATCCGATAATATTATATTTTTAAATTTGTTAATTCAATTGATAAAGCCAAACTATATATCGTTCTAACTTTGTCTATTTTGAAGTGTCATAAACAATCTCTTCGTTCCGTGCATTGTGGCTATTATACTTGTGATTTCATGAGCAATAACTTAGGAAAGTTTGGGCGGACAGTATCTGAGGATACTAAAGAAGTAAGTTGATTTCTTGTGTGTTAATCTAATATAACTTGCAGCGTATGTACTTATATTTTACGTATGCAGGCGTCAACTCCATCAACCATTGCCCAGAAGAGCCAACTCTTAGAATCACAAATGTACGAAATCGTATCAAGGATGTGCCGCTTCACGATGCATGAGATTCTTCATGAGCTTGGAGCATTTTTTGATCCTGACAGTGAAGTGGCCAAGCATCCAACTCTATATGATTGGGCCGGAAGAATGAAAAGGCGAACCAATTAATGAGTTGGCCTTCCAAGAAAACATAAACCGCATGAGCATGTATTTGTGAAACAATGGTTAATTTTGAAATTTTGATAGATGTAAACTTTTTAGACTTGATGTGTTGAAATGTAAATTTGTAAATTGATGAGATGTGTTGTTGTTGTGCTGTGTATGTAGATGGCTGTGTGAAGCATATAATGTAAACTTTGTAAATTTTTGAAAATTGATGAGATAGATGGTTGTTGTGTTGATGTGTTGTTGTTGTGGATGTGTATGTGGATATGTGGATGTTTTGCTGCTGTGTATGTGGATGGCTGTGTGAAGCATATAATTTCTGTGTTTTGGTTTGTAGGATCAGAGCATTCTGTGTTATGGGTTATACACAGCAGTGGCGGGCAGATGAGGTAGCTTGCCCATTACTGTTGTTGACACAGTGGTGGCGGGTGCGCTGACATCATCTGCCCACCACTACTATTGATAACAGTAGTGGCGGGCAGATGAGGTCAGCGCGCTCGTTACTGCTATTGACATAGTGGTGGCGGGCGAGCTGACCTCATCTGCCCGCCACTGCTGTTATCAATAGTAGTGGCGGGCAGATGAGGTCAGCGCGCCCGCCACTGCTGTTGACACAGCGGTGGCAGGCGCACTGACCGCCACTGCTAACCAGCGATAGCAGTGGCGTTAGAGCATTGGCGGACTTGATGCCCGCCACTATAGGTTGTTTTTACCCACCGCTACAGTGTCGCTTTGTAGTAGTGATGGTAAATGTTTCATAGTTAATCTTGAGGTAGTGTGACTTGGCATTCTTCACACTTGTTGTTCCATCATGTATATCTTGAAGTGTGGTCCAAATATCATGTGCCGTTGAAATATTGCTTATCCTATTGAATTCTTCGGCACACAAACAATTGAACAAGGCATTTGTAGCTTGAGCATCAAGTTGCATATCTTTCTTGTTTTGATAAGTTAAATTCATCTTGTCTTCAACTTCAAAACCTAACTCAACAATACGACAAATTTTAAAGCTCATAGCTTTGAGGTGAGCAGCCATACATACTTTCCAAATAGAATAATTTGAGCCATCAAAGAAAGTATCTTTGCCTACGTTGTGAACCACCTCGTCGGACATCTTCTCTCTAGGCGGTAAAGCCTAAATTGAGAGACCAAGCTTTGATACCACTTGTAGGATCGATGTACCGACTAGAGGGGGGTGAATAGGCAGTTTTAAAAACTAATTTAATTTTGATAAACACTAGACAAGTACCTTAAACAAATGTAACAAACAACTAGATTAAAATAGTGCAATCTAGAATGGCCAAGATAAATTACTCTAAGAAGATAAATTTGCACAATTTAATTTTCTCAAAGTAAAGGGACAAGAGACAACCGAATTTTATCCCGAGGTTCGGAAATTTGCCAATTTCCTACGTCCTCGTTGAGGCGAGTTTCACTTGACCACTCTCTTCACCAAACCACAGATTCCTCAAAGGGAAATTGGCTTGAAGATGAGCCAGCACCGGAAGTGCAACTCTCAGGCCTCGATCACTAGTGGTAGCTCTTCTCCACTCCGGATAGGCGAGATCCGACCTTCACAATCCTTCCGGGTCTCCTCCACAACCTTCTTGGAGAGATCACCGGTTTCTTCTCCGAGCCGTCTAGGAGATGGCAATCTCCAAGAGTAACAAGCTGCAATCAAAGCTAGGAGAAAACGATCCAGTGCCAAAATGCAAATGCAATGCAATATATTTAATCACTTGATCACCCCTTTTTGCTTCCCAACCACACTAGTGCTCAATTTAGTGCTCAATGGTGGGAGAGTCTCTCTTGTGCTCAAGTATGCTCAAATGAATGCCAAAAGTCTAGCAAAGGAGCTGTAGCAAGGGTTTATATAGCCACACACCAAAAAAGTAGCCGTTACATGAGTTAGGTGGCTCTCTGCGCACTGTCGGTCTGACCGCCCATCTTGGGCCGGTCTGACCGACCCTTGCTGTAACAGCTAGAAAACTAGCCGTTTAACTGATGTACAGGACAACCCGGTCTGACCGGCCATGCTGGCCCGGTTGGACCGGCCCTACCTGGTCTGACCGGCCATCGGCTCGGTCTGACCGATAAGGTCTCCTTCGGCTCTGTAAAACAACAATTTTGCAGCCCTGTGCAACCCGGTCTGACCGGCCCCCTGGTCGATCGGACCGCCCATCACAGGACGATCTGACCAGACCCATATAGTCGGTCAGACCGCCAGGGCCAGACACACGCCAAAAGCTGCATTTTGTAGATTCAAAAACTTGCCAAATTTGTAACTTTTGCAACAATCACAAATGATCAAAATATACTATGTGCAATGCAAGTTGGCACTTGAAAATCAACTCATAACCAAGATGCAACCTCTCTTTATAGTATGGCAAAAACAAAATTTAAACCTAGCCTAATTGATCGCTCCAAACACCTCGATCAATTTCTAGTTTCCTTCAAACCTTTTGCCGTTGCTCTTTAATATGTCCAGATCTTCAGGTTTTCCATCTTGTGCTCCATTTGCGCGGAACCTAATCATTTCCTTCACACTTAAAAAAAATATTAGTCCACAAACGCGCGTTTGTCATTAATTACCAAAACTCACATGGGGCCTAGATCTTCAGCTTATTGACTACTTTAAGAGTTTGAGGAACGTCTGAAGGTCCTGCGCCGGAGGTCCGAGGGGACCGATGGCTAAAATCCACTTGGGAGGCATGACTTACGAAGCTAAGCAAGGTACGAAGACTAGAAGCTTCGGATGATTGAGGAAGGCGAAGAAAGGCATTCGAACTGTATTTTGAAGCCCCTTACCGACGGGTGCATGGAATCTTGAGACTCTGAAACTCCCTCCACAAACAATCTTCGAAATACATGCAGTGGCAGAGAACTAGCTTTTAGAACTAGGTTCCCCATGGACGACGCCAACTGTTGGCGCAACAGATTACGCTAACAGGTTCTATAAGATCAAGAACTAACAAATGAAGTGTTTGTGAATGCGGACTATCTCAAGCCTCTGAAAATGATAATAGCTCAGAATAGTTCGAAGTGTGTATTGAATATCTGAATATTTGATGCCTATTACAGGGTGAGAAGGAGGGTATTTATAGGTAAAACCTGTGGGGAAAAGACCTTTTTACTCCTCAATTACAACTTACATAGTGGAAACTATTTTTGCATCCCGTAAAGGGTTAATATGGTAAAATATATTCGAAGGATGTCAAGAGAGTAGACGTCCCACCCTTCTGGTTGTTTCCCACTCTGGAGGGGAAGCCTTTCGGAGGGTCTCTTCGGACCGGAGCCTGCATGGACCCTTCGACTTCAAGTCCTTCAATTCGGAGACAAATCTTGAGCTCCGAGATTATGATTTGCCTTTATCTTGGAATCTTGAGGATCATGGGGATGAAGTATTTTCCCCCAACAGTCGACTAGTGTAGCCTCGCCATATCCAAACATTCTACTCTCACCATTAATGTTGAACAATTAACATTGGATCAACGAACTCTAGTTCTAGTTTCTGAGATTGAAGATGATGAAGAGGACACTTAGCATAGTGACACACATGTCATAGTGCATGAAGAGCACCTATGATGACGACTCCAATGTAATTGATGAGGCATGGGAAGTAATGATCACAGTGGTAACATTGACCCCTAGCCAAAGTCAAATTTATTATACCTTCCATTGCTTGTAAGTATGATATAGAATTATACTTAGATTGGGAGATGACAGTAGAACAAAAATTTAATTCCCATCTAGTTGTAGATATACATCGGGTTAGACAAGTAAGTAGCGAATTCAAAGATTTTGTTGTTGTCTAGTGGAATGAATTGGTAAAATCTGGATTAGAACCTGATACATGG
Source organism: Zizania palustris (assembly GCA_019279435.1). Classification (NCBI taxonomy): domain Eukaryota; kingdom Viridiplantae; phylum Streptophyta; class Magnoliopsida; order Poales; family Poaceae; genus Zizania; species Zizania palustris. The sequence goes on along the minus strand of JAAALK010000085.1, from coordinate 37,686,279 downwards.
GATAGGTTGAAACAAGCTATGCGTGGCAGATTTTTTTCCTCTGTCATATAGATAGGATTTGAGAAAGAAATTACAATGGTTAGATCAAGGTAATAAGTCAGTGAAGGAATATTACCATGATCTAAAAATAGGCATATTGCGTTGTGAGGTGGAAGAGGACGAGGAACATAAAATGTCTCGCTTTTATGGGGGTTTGAGACAAGAAATTTAGGACATAGTTGATTATAACGTATATAAATCCATTAACAAATTGTTTCATATTGCTATGTTGGCTGAGAAAGAACCGCTAGGAAGACAATAGATGTCAAAGAACAATTTTAGAAACACGACTACATTAAGGTCTTCCATGGGATACACCAAGACTACCCCTAGCACCGCTTTTTGGCATGTTGCCCCTGTACTGATAGGGCTTGTTCAGAAGCACTGTCGTCAACTAAACAAGCAACTGAGGTAAGTATGTAGGTTCAAGCGCCAACACCTACAAAAAATTTATCATCAATTGCTTCCACGAGATGTGGAAGAGATATTCAATATTTCAAGTGCAAGGGTTTGGGACATATGCAATATGATTGCCCTAACCAAAGGGTGTTGATTGCTATAGAAAATTGTGAGTACACTAATGCAAGTGAAAATAAGGATGAATTAGTACTTGCCACTAACCATGCTTGTAATGAAGATGGAGATGACCCACCTAGAGATTATGAATTGGAACAAATAGGCACAACGAACATGAGAAAATATTTGAGCACTGTTGCACAATGAGTTTTGAGTGCTCAAATGGAGAAGGCGGAACAAAAACAATTCCCAACTGTTTTCAAACAAGATTCATTGATAAAGAAAAAGGGTGTCATGTTGTCATTGATAGCGGTAGTTATACCAACCTTACTAGTTCAAACTTGGTTGCGAAACTTGACTTGCTTACAAAGTCGCACCCACATCCTCACTCCATCTGGTGGTTAAACTCTTGTGGTAAGTTAAAGGTAAGGAGAATTGTAAGAGTGCAATTTTCAATAAAAAACTACCATGATAATGCAAGTTTTTATGTTGTACACATGGAAGCATGTTCTTTGCTTTTGGGTAGACCTTGGAATATAATAGAGATGTTTTCCACCATGGTAGAACTAACACATATAACTTAACACGTAATGGTAAGAAAACAGAACTACTACCAATGACTCCTGTTGAGATTTTAAAAGATGATGTGGCATGACCTAAACATGCAAGAAAATTGAGAAACCAAGTTGAGATGTACTTTGGTTTTGTGTAAGTGATGAGTGATTGACAAGTTTGTCTGGTTCATCGATTGAATTAGTTCTTGTATCATGAGTTAACTGAAGGGTTTGGTGTGTGTGGAAAACATGTTTGCCTGTCTCATGCTGTGCAGGATTGGGATGCTACTCAACTGTCAATGGAGGGTGATCAGGGTCAAGCAGTGAGTTGGATGCCAGACGATCAAGGAGGCTAGGTGAAGTTGAGAATGGTCTCAAACATAAACGTGGAGATGAAGCGAGACATGGACGTCAGATTTAATCGAGATAGTGTGTTGACCAAGTCAAGCGAAAGGGATACCAGTGCAAGTGACAAGGCGACTCGAGGGATCAAGAGCGGGAGACACTTGCTGGCGGTCGAGTTTGCGGATTGGTGACACGTGTCAGCAATCTAGAGGGCTTTGTCGGTTTCGGCTCAAAACCATCAGATCAAAATCTAAAGGTCGTGATGAGAAGTCGTAACTACTACTGTTGGATCGAAATAGGCGACCAAAGGGGGGGTGTTGGCGCAAAAGATTACGCTAACATGTTTCTAGACATTAGAAACTAACAAACGAAGTGTTTGTGAAGTAAACTATTTCAAGCCTTCGAGTGGATAATAGCTCAAAACAGTTCGAAGATGTGTATTGAATAACTCAGTATTCGATCCTCATTACAGGGTAAAACGGGGGGTATTTATAGGCCAAAACCTTAAGGAAAAGACCCTTTTATCCCTCTGTTACAACCGACATAGTGGAAACTATTCGGTACCCTTAATCGGGTTAAAATGGTAAAAGACTAATCTAATGAGAAAGAAGATAAGTCTTCCATCTTAGCTGGCAAAGAAGCTCTCTGAAGAGTCAATGTTCGAAGATATACTCCGAACTAGAGTTCGCCTCTATCCTTCGCACTTGATCCAGTATACTTCCGGAGTTAGATGCTGGAAACCTTCGATTAAATCACCTGCCTTTGTCTTGTTGCAGCAATGGCCCTGAGGATGAAGTTGTTGGGGGAAAATATCTCATCTTCGGGGTTATTGCCAAAGCAGCATGAAGACAACCAGCTAGTTCGAAGATTGTCCGAAGACCTTCTTCGAAGATGCTCGGAACATGGTTCGAAGCCCGAAGACAGACACTGGTTCGAAGTATGTCTTCGAACCAAAGCCTTTCAAGATCTTTTCTGCCAGCTAAGATGGAAGACTTATCTTCTATCCTATTAGATTAGTCTTTTACCATTTTAGCCCTATTAAGGAAACCGAATAGTTTCCTTAATGTCGGTTGTAATAGAGGGGTAAATAGGTCTTTTCCTTAATGTTTGGGCCTATAAATACCCCCCATTTCACCCTGTAATAGGGACCGATTACAAGTGATTCAATACACACTTTCGAATTATTCTAAGCTATTATCCTTTCGGAGGCTTAGAACAGTTTGCTTCGCAAACACTTCGTTTGTTAGTTTCTTTTCTACAGAAACCTGTTAGCGTAATCTTTTACGCCAACAGTTGGCGCCGTCCGTGGGGAACCTAGTTCAAAAAACTTCGTTCTCTACCAATTTCTTGCATCATGCCTCCTAAGCGGAGCGCACCTCGCAATCCCACTCGGAGGTCCTCTTGGATCTCCGGAGAGATACCCTTCGACACAGTCGAAGTCGGAGGGTCTTCGACTATCCCTCCACCTCAAACTCCGCAAGGGGTTTCTATCCCTCGAGGATACGAAACCTCTCCACCAACCCCTTCCATACTCCGACCGCCCGGAGCCACTCTGCCACCCTCCATTCCGATTCGAACTGATCACACCAGTTCTCAAGACCCGGAAGGTCCTTCTGGAGGAGATGAAGATAGCCTTGGAGACATGGCCACTCAAATGGCCAATCTTCAAGCCGAGGTAGCGAGGTGGCGACAAGAGGCTGCGAACAGGCTTCGCCCTCAAGCCACCCCAGCTATCCCTGAAGTGCACGAAGACGACGATCTTGATTATCCCGAAGCCCCGGAGAACGCCTCTTATGACAATGAATCTCCGTTGCATCCCGAGCTTCAGAAGGTTCGCTTCGATCCAAAGTTCAAAGCTTCGAAGCTCTGCAAATATACCGGAGACGAAGATCCTAGTGAGTTTGCACGTTCTTATGCCCTAGCGATTGAGGCTAGTGGCGGAGACAGAGAAACTATGGCGAAGTGCTTCCCGTTAGCCCTTCAAGGAGTGGCGTTGAGATGGTTCTGGTCTTTAAAACCAGGATCAATCGCTTCATGGTCACAACTGAAGAAGAAGTTTATAAGTAACTTTCAGGGCACCTTCGTGCCGCCCATGTCGACAGGAAGCCTTTTCCAAGTGAAACAGATCCCCAGAGAAACATTGAGGCAGTACTTCAAGCGCTTCGCTCACACGAAGTCGCAAATTCGGGGGCTGTCCACATCTTCGGTGGTAGATGCGGCTCGGGAAGGCGTCAGTCATAAAGGCCTTCTAGATAAACTGCATCGGAAGAGCATCACCACAGTATCACAGCTGATGTCGTACTTCGAGGAGTACTCGAAGTCGGAAGAAGGTTGGCTTCGGAGGACTACTGCTACTTCGACAGTGTTGACAGAAGTTAAAGCAGAGGTGAAGACTTCGGCTCAGCCGCAAGAACCAGTCTCCGAAGTGCAACATGATAGAAGAAGAGGGCAAAAGCACCCTCGCTCTGAAGTCTTAAACATTGCACCCCCGCAGAAGTTTGCACCAAGAGCTCCACAGTCTGCGGGGAACAAGTCCAGCGGTTAGAGGCCACCAGGGAAAACGGCCGGCAAGGGCCAGACCCTTTTTTGCTGTATTCATGGAGAGAATCGAAGCCATGCAACTGACACCTGCAAGGCTATTCTTACCCTTCGGGGAGAATACTTGGAGAGAACTTCGGGTCGAGGTAGTACCGACCGAAGTCCAGCAGCAGTAGTGCGCTCGGAGCCGGTCCAGGCTGTGGCGCGGATAGAAAATTTTGATGCTGCAAGGCATCCTCCGGTGGCCAATGTTATGCCACCTCCGAAGCAAGAAGAAGGGCAAGATAGAGGGAAGAGAGTAGTTCTCCCTATCTCCGGAGGAGGTACCCTCGGAAGCATGTCCAAGAGACAGCGAAGAGAGTACGTTCGAGAAGTAGGCCACATTGGGACTTCGTCATCTGCAGCTGCAATGCCGGAGTGGTCTCATGTTCCAATATCTTTCTCTGCGGAGGATGCAGCTGGTATCAAGTTCCCGCATGCAGATCCATTGGTTATTACTGCTGATATTGCAGGAACAGAAGTCCGAAGGGTGCTAATTGACGGAGGTAGCTCGGCAGATATCATATTTGTACAAGCCTTCGATCAGTTATGCATTTCCCGGAAGCATCTCCTCCCAGCGGCTCATCCTCTGCAAGGCTTTGCAGGACCTCCGCTAGATGCACTCGGCCAGATAGGCCTGGAAGTAACCTTCGGAGAAGGTTTACTAGCCAGAACTGAAGAAGTTGTCTTCGATGTGGTAGATGCTCCGTATGCTTATAATGTCATCTTTGGGCGAGGTATGTTGAATCAGTTCGGAGCTGTGGCGCATCACAACTACTTGTGCATGAAGATGCCCACACAATCAGGAGTTCTGACAATCTTCGGAGATCAAGCCATAGCTCGGAGGGCAGAATATGGTCATGGTCCTCCTCTTGATCCGAGGCAAGTAAACAGTGTCCAAGATAATGGAGAAATTTTTTCAGCCTCCTCCGAAGCTTCGAAGAAGTCATTTCCAAGACCAAGTCCCGAAGGAGAGATTGCAACGAAGGTCATTCTCAAAGATGGTAAAAAATACACTTTTCAATTCGGTAAAGATTTACCTCCCGAAGTTGCAACTTCCTTGGAAAAGGTCGTAGAAGAAAATTTGGATGTCTTCGCTTGGTCTGACGAAGATATCACCGGAGTTGATCGGGATATTATTGAGCACAGCTTGCTTGTAAACCCGAAGGCCCGGCCTGTTCGACAAGGGCTCCGGAAGATGTCCGCAGAGAGAGCTGCTCTAGCTAAGGACGAAGTTGAAAAACTGTTGAAGGCTGGGATTATCAGAGAAGTGGCCCATACAGAATGGTTAGCCAACCCAGTCTTCGTCAGGAAGAAGTCCTCCGGAAAGTGGCGCATGTGCATTGATTTCACATCTTTGAATAAAGCGTGCCCACGTGACCCCTACCCCATGCCCCGAATTGATCAACTAGTTGACTCCACTGCAGGTTCAGAGTTAATAAGCTTCCTCGACGCGTATTCCGGTTATCATCAAATATGGTTGAAGCGCGAAGATGAAATCAAGACGAGCTTTGTAACTCCTTCGGGAGTCTTCTGCTATGTAAGAATGCCCTTCGGCCTAAGAAATGCCGGGGCTACTTTTTCAAGATTAGTTGCTAAGGCTCTAGGTCATCAACTAGGTCACAATGTGGAGGCCTATATGGATGATATTGTAATAAAGAGTGCTTTAAAGCACCAACATAGCCTAGACTTAGCAGAAACACTCAATAGCCTTCGGGCATGTGGAATCCGTCTTAACCCCGAAAAATGTATATTCGGAGCTAAGGCTGGAAAGTTGTTAGGGTACTTAGTTTCAAGCAGGGGAATTGAAGCTAGCCCTACTCAAATAACTGCGCTGCAGAAGATGGCTCCTCCGGAGAATGTAAAGCAAGTGCAAAAGCTGACCGGACGTCTGGCTGCACTTAGCAGGTTTTTATCAAGGTCTGCGGAGAGGAGCTTGCCAATCTTTAAAGCTTTGAAAGGGTCCGAAGATTTTGCATGGACACCGGAGTGTCAGAAAAGCTTCGAAGATATTAAAGATTATCTCAGCAATCTTGCTACACTCACGGTGCCTGTTGCGGACGAAACCCTACTCCTGTATCTTGCAGCTGCAGGTTCAGCTGTCAGCGCAGTCCTTGTCAGAGAAGCAGACATCAATGGGAAGTTGGTCCAAAATCCTGTCTATTTTGTATCCGAAGCATTGTCAGGAGCGAAGACAAGATACTCCGAACTTGAGAAGTTCGTTTATGCTCTGATAATGGCTTCGAGGAAGCTAAGACATTATTTTTTGGCTCACAATGTAATTGTACCAACTTCGTATCCTTTAGGAGATATGCTCCGAAGCAAAGATTCCACTGGAAGAATTGGAAAGTGGGCAGTAGAACTAGCACCCTTCGGCATATCTTTCCTGGCAAGGACAGCTATCAAATCTCAAGTCCTAGCAGACTTCGTAGCAGAGTGGACTCCACCTGCGAAGTTGACTCCGGAGAAATCAGATGACGGAGTTTGGATTATTTACTCCGATGGTGCTTTCCAAGCATCCGGAGCAGGCATTGGGGCAGTATTAATTTCACCATCAGGACAAAGAGCAATGTACTCCGCAAGACTCAACTTTAAGTCTACCAATAATATAGCGGAGTACGAAGGAATTTTATTGGGACTCCGGAAAGCACGTGCTTTAGGGGCTACAAGGATAATTATAAAAACAGATTCTCAGATAGTAGCAGGGCACGTAGACAAAAGTTTTCAAGTCCGACATCCACAGCTTGCAAAGTACTTGGAAGAAATTCGCAAGATCGAAGCACATTTCAAGGGTATTTCCATTCGGAGTATACCAAGAGCTGAAAACGTGCAAGCGGACATTTTAGCGAAGGCTGCTGCCGGAGCTGTGGATGTGCCTGACGAAGCTTTCTATGAGGAGCTCAATATACCTTCGGTGCCACAAGTTGCTTCTGCAGAGATTCTCTGCATTCCTAGTGCAGATTGGAAAGATTCAATCATAGAACTCTTGCAAGGAGGAACAAATTTGCCCGAAGAACCCCAATTGTCAAGATTAAAGCTCAGAGCAAGAAACTATCAGTTAATCAACGGTATATTATACAAGGCCGGAGTATGTTCCCCTCTACTCCGATGTATATCTCAAGCCGAAGGCCAAGAAATTCTTCGAGAAATTCACGAAGGCCTTTGTGGAAGTCATTTAGCCCCTAGAGCTCTGGCAGGAAAAACACTTCGCCAGGGGCTTTATTGGCCCACAATAACAGCTGATGTGGAGAGCTTGGTCCGCACTTGTCAAGGATGCCAGTGGATGGGTCGACGGAGTCATCGCCCACCAACAGCTCTTCAAGTCATTGCTCCGGTATGGCCTATGGCCAGATGGGGTATGGATCTAATTGGTCCCTTTCCGTTAGCAAAGGGAAATTTAAAGTTCGCAGTGGTAGCCATTGAATATTTTTCCAAGTGGGTAGAAGCAGAGCCCTTAACAGCTATCACTTCGAATAATGTACAGAAATTCTTCTGGAAAAACATTATTTGCCGGTTCGGAGTGCCTAGATATCTCACAGTTGATAATGGAACACAGTTCGATGCAGAACCCTTCAGGAAATTTTGCGAAGACCTAGGCATTCAACTATGTTTTGCTGCAGTGAGACATCCTCAGTCAAATGGAGCAGTTGAGCGAGCCAATGGAAATATCTTATCAGGGCTAAATCGAAGAATAGTAGGACTATCAAAGGGACTGTGGACCGAAGAGCTTCCGAAGATTCTGTGGTCCATTCGGACTACGCAAACAAGGTCCATAGGTTTTACTCCGTTCAGACTGCTATTCGGAGATGAAGCTATGACTCCAACGGAGCTCAAAGGGGGATCATTTCGCAGCACCGAACCAGACATCGAAGAAGAAAGACAAGCTTCGTTAGATTTGTCAGAAGAGACAAGGCTTCGAGCTGTAGCCAATTTATCAAAGTATCATCAGCAGACGAAGACTTGGTATGACCCGAAGGTTAAGCTCAGCGAGTTAAGGCCGGGTCATCTTGTTCTACGAAGCATTATAGCACCAGGGAAGTTAGGCAATAAATGGGAAGGTCCATATCTAATCGTCCGCTCGGGACGCCCTGGTTCATTCAAATTAGCTAATTTAGAAGGTGAAGAGTTAGCACATACTTGGCATGCGGAGCACCTAAAGCGATACTTCGCATAAGGGCTCCTTGTAATTCGCTTGTAATCACCTCTAAATTAATAAAGCATACACCCTGATGGTTGCCTTCCCCTTGACACTCCTAGTTTCCCGAGCGGACGCGCTGGGACAGAAGTCGATTGAGAGGGAAGTGTCATTAAGCTGGGTTGTATTTCCGGACTTCGTACCCATAAAGTCGAAGCCTCCGGTGTGGTGGCTGAAATCCATCCGGAGCCCAAGCTGATACCTTGTAGGCATCCGTAAAAGAGCCAATACCACATTCTACGGAGTCCAAGCTTCGGCTGGTAGACTTCCGTAAAAAGAGCCGAAGGTGGCCAAAATCTGCGGAGTCCAAGCTGCAGCTTGTCAGACTTCCGTAAAAAGAGCCGAAGGTGGCCAAATTCTGCGAAGTCCAAGCTCCGGCTGGTAGACTTCTGCAAAAAAAGAGCCCAAAGTGGCCAAATTCTGCGAAGTCCAAGCTCCGGCTGGTAGACTTCTGCAAAAATAGCCGAAGGTGGCTACAATTTCTACGAAGTCCAAGCTCCGGCTGGTAGACTTCTGCAAAAATAGCCGAAGGTGGCTACAATTTCTACGAAGTCCAAGCTCCGGCTGGTAGACTTCTGCAAAAATAGCCGAAGGTGGCTACAATTTCTATGAAGTCCAAGCTCCGGCTGGTAGACTTCTGCAAAAATAGCCGAAGGTGGCTAAAGCAAAACAGCATTTAAGCCATGAGCTCCGAATGTCTGTTCATATAATTCCAAAGCGACAAATTTCTTAAGACACTAAAGTGTCCTCGAAGTTATCTTAATTGATTTCTTTCGTAAAAGCAAACAAAGGTACCAAGTTACCATTCTTCTGACTACAAATAGTCGAAGATATTTCATAAGATTTCAAAAGATCTTTAAAATGTCAGAGGGGCTCCGAACCCCCAAAAAATTGTACTCCGAAGTTTTTTCTTTGCGCATAACCATCTTTGAATACAGTTCGAAGTTGCTTATACCCAAAGAGGGGCTAGTAAGTATGGAGACAATTTTAAATCGGCATTCATTATTGAAGCAAATATGTTTACAGATTACATTATGAAAAATTGGTATCTATACCAAGAAGGAATCGGAGACCTCTTCGGTCCCGAGAGCTAGGGGTGGAACGACTAGTTCCAACATCGGAAGTTCTAAGAACTTTACGTTTAACTCTTTTCCTCCCCTTCGAAGCTCTAAAATCCTTTTGTTCTTGTTGAAGCTCTGCCCAAGTTCGAAGCCGCTCGGGGCTTCTTTCCCAGCTCCTAAGATCTTCAGATCTTTTATTTTGGGCTTCACCTTTGTCTTCGGACCAATTAGTGTCTTCAGAAGACGAGGTGTTTGCGTCAATCTCCTTATCTTCTTCTTTGATATAAGACAATATGTCTTTGATTACTTCAGGCGCAATAACGCTGGAGTCATCTCGAGGAATAAGAAATCGAGGACGCTTATAACTCTTTAGAAGTTCGAAGGTGTTCCACAGTGAGCGAAGTTCGCTGTTAAGCTCTAACACTTCGATATCTTCCATAAGAGGCAAAGCCTAAAAATTTGACAAACAAGACTTTCATTGATAAATGTTTACAAGCATGAGCTTTACATAATCAAAAAATCCTAAATAATCCTAAACCTGCGGGTTCGGAGGAGGCTGACTGCTCGAAGCTTGGCTCCGAACTTGCTTTTGGCGTTGGCCTTCATCAATCCAAGCCTTGATCGCAGATCGACCTTCGGCTCTCCACGAAGTCTGGAAGGCTCGCCAAGCAGTAGCCACGCCTTCGGAAGGGGTCAGAAGTCTTGCGTCGTCGAAGATGATGGAGCCCTCTGCACTCGGAGTAATTACTCGGCCCAAATCCTCATAGTAACGAAGTAATCCAAGGGCAGACACTTGTCCGGAGAGTTCTCCATAACGCATGCCTGCCGTCTTCATTTGCTTCGCTGCTCCTTGGATCCTCTTTAACCGGCGCAGCAGAGTCACATTGTCATCTGAAGGTAGTGATCCAGTAGTACCGAAGTACTCCAAGACACCTAACATCTGTTCGATGACCTCCGAAGCCACCTTCTCAGACTTAAGCCTTTCCTCAATAAGCACATCTTTGGCCGAAGTCGTTTCAGCTAAAACTCCGGAGATTCTAGCGTTCTCCGTAGTCAAAGCATTCTTTTGAGTTCGGAGTTGACCAGCCTCTTCTTGTAGCCTTACAAGTTCGGACCCCTTCGCAGCATCCTCTGTTCGCAGTCTTTCAATCTCCGCTCGAAGCACAATTCTTTCTGCTTCGAGCTCTTTCTTCGCAGCCTCCAAGCTTTGCCTAGCCCTTCGCTCTGCTAGTATTACATTGTCCATTTGAGCTACTCGACCTTCGGAGAAGTTAAAATTCCTTTGAAGAGTTTCGTTCTCCTCCCGAAGTTGAGCAATTTCGTTTTCGCTCGATAAAGCTGCAGCGCGGGCTAAGACTGCTTGCTAAGAAAAAAGAAAAAATGAAATAAGAAATTATTCATATGTAATTTGCTATTTGGTTCGAAGATGCTTTATACCTGATAAGCTGCTCTTTCCACAGCAAGGTTAAGCTCCGAACCCTTCACTCTGCTTAAGCGGGCTACCAGTTCTGTTTCCCCGACTTGGCGACTGGCTTCACCCAAAGGTTTAACCAAAGTCCCAAGTCCGGTTTTCTCCTCCAAAAAAGGAGTTATGAGAGGAAGCAGTTTTGAAGCTTTCTGGTCAGCCCTGCTTAGCGAAGGTCCAGAGAGCTCTTCCGAGGCCCTTGGAACTTCTGAAGATGGCCCTCCCTCAGTTGATTCACTTTCATCCGTTGAGTCAGATGAAGTCGATCCTTGAGTTGGAGGTTCTATGTGTCTTTTTCCTCTTCCAGGCCCCGGTAGAGTGACCTCTGGTCGTGGCTCCGAAGTTGTCGAAGGTCTTTGAATTGTATCTTCGTGAGATGCTTCGACAACAGGAGGCTCTGCAAAAACAGAAATATTATACATTGTATAATTTTGCAAAAATTTGATAAAAATTATGCAAAATTTACCTTCGACATTCTCTGGAATATCGAGTACCGGACTGATCGGAGGATCAAAAATGTAGTCCTCATCCGAATCAGCCGTTAAATCTTGGACTGCAGGAGCATCGTCCTGGGGAGTCCTCGTTACTTCTTCAGGAATCGAAGCCATAGTGACTTCGATCCCACCTTCGTTCACAGGAACTCCGGCCTGAGTTGTATCTTCTTGAACTACCGAAGTCATTGGTTGATCAGCATTATCTCCAGACTCCGGTACGTTCGCAGGCACTTCGGCCTCATCTACACCCATAGGGGCTTCGAATTGTCCTTCCTGGGTATCCGGAGCTCTTACTTCTTCGATGTTAACTTGGGGCTCCGGAATACCTGCAGTATCTTCAATATGAATACTTCGTTGAGTTGCATCTTCATCAATTAATTTTACTAATAAAGTACCTTCATCCTCTTTAGAACCAGAAAGTGAGGTTCTTGAGCTTGAAGGAGCAGGATCCAAAGGTGCGAGATTCTTTGGCTTCCGAGCCACTTTCTTCACTGGAGTCTTTGTTGAACCTGAACCTCCGGCTTCAGCTACTCTTTTCTTGGGGCCTTTCTCTTGAGGCACCCAATCCATCAGAGGGGGTGGAGTTAATTCCAGCATTCCCCATACTCTGTTAAATCGCTCCCAACTTCCGACTAATTTGATTCGCCATTCTTTTTCCGACGGAGTTGGAGCACCCAGAATCTTCTCCGAAGCCCTTACAATTTGCTCTGAAGTAATAGGGGCTGAAGAAGCTAAAAAATAATTCGAGTTAATCTTTCTTCGAAGTAAATATGTATTATGCATGTTGGTTTTGAAGTTACCTGCAGGGCTCGAAGTATAGTTAATCTTGCGAAGACCGCCTTCCGAGTCATCTTCGAAGACGATAGGCCAGTTGGCCATCAACGGAGGAATTTGAAGACCGATGAATTCTTCGGCCAAGTCTCGCATACTGAGCCTTCGGCTAATTTTTTCAAGCAGGTTCAGGCGGGCTTCGAGCTGACCTTCGTCAGGTTGCACTAGGGCTTCTTTTCGGAATCTGATTTCTTTGAGGGGTCCAGCCAGAGGACTGTTAGCTCCGACTTCAGCATAAAACCACCTCAGTACCCAATCAGTGTACCATCTAGCATTGATGGCTTTAGCAGGGAATCGCAGAGCGTATTCATCTCGAAGCCTAAAATTGATGCTTCCAAAGGCAACCACTACTTTTTCACCTCCGGAGCCTACGGAGGTCTTCGGCTGACAAGTTGCTCTATGCAGCGCTGCGAAGATTTCAGCCCTCCCCTCACAACCTTCAGCCCTCAGTGCCCACTCGAAGATAGCTAATCTAGCTACAGCATTCGGAGATAGCTGGGGGAGGGTTACATGAAACAGTTCAAGAACTTCGGCCAAGAAATCTACAGCAGGGAGGCCCAAGCCTGCTTCGAAAAAAGCTTCGAATACTACGACTTCTCCGGGTCTTGGTGATGGGATGGCTTCTTTGCCTGGTCTCCGAACCATAACCCCATTGCTAATCTTACCCCCTGCTGTGATTGCCAAGGACTCTCTTTTGCAGGTCGAAGGTCCCAATTCAAAAGACTGATCCAAATATTTGGTCGATGGAGGGCACATACCTTGGTCATCGGGGATTTGGGGATTTCTCCCCCCTGTCGCCATGGACATTGCCGCCTGCATCGAGGGTACCGCCGCCAATGTTGCCGCCGCTGCTGCTGCGGCTGCCTGCTGTCGAGCCAAGGCTGAAGGAGGCGCAGATCCCTTGGTCTTCACCATCACGATTGCCGGACCGATCTGAGAGAATGAAGGCTAGGGCTCAAGAACTCGAAGGCTAGGGTTCAAGAACTCAAAGGGCTCAAAAGGCTTTTGACTGAGGAAGCGGTGAAAAGGTAATCGAGTAAGTTCTGGAGTTCTCTATTTATAGCCTAATCTTTCCGTTTGTTACCGTTTGGGCTCTGCCCTTTCGCATTCCCGCCTGTTATTTTCCTCCGAAAATAACGCCTCAAATAGCTTCCGTTAGAAACAGAAACTAACGGCTATTTTTTCTAAGTCTAAAAAGATTTTCGAACTTCCTGAGTCAGTTCTAAGATAGTTCGAAAAGTAATTACCTTATGACTGATTCGAAGTTCATATCTTCATGCATTTCGGAGATAAAACGAAAATCAATAACCCCTATGATTGGTTATCTTTTCTTTCCGTATACTGCTCTCCTAACGTTACAGGTCGAACGGAGAAGCGTATTCGAGGGGCTACTGTTGGGGGAAAATATCTCATCTTCGGGGTTATTGCCAAAGCAGCATGAAGACAACCAGCTAGTTCGAAGATTGTCCGAAGACCTTCTTCGAAGATGCTGGAACATGGTTCGAAGCCCGAAGACAGACACTGGTTCGAAGTATGTCTTCGAACCAAAGCCTTTCAAGATCTTTTCTGCCAGCTAAGATGGAAGACTTGTCTTCTATCCTATTAGATTAGTCTTTTACCATTTTAGCCCTATTAAGGAAACCGAATAGTTTCCTTAATGTCGGTTGTAATAGAGGGGTAAATAGGTCTTTTCCTTAATGTTTGGGCCTATAAATACCCCCCATTTCACCCTGTAATAGGGACCGATTACAAGTGATTCAATACACACTTTCGAATTATTCTAAGCTATTATCCTTTCGGAGGCTTAGAACAGTTTGCTTCGCAAACACTTCGTTTGTTAGTTTCTTTTCTACAGAAACCTGTTAGCGTAATCTTTTACGCCAACAGAAGTATTTCCCCCCAACAGGGTGAATGAGAGCTTTTAAAAATCTGTTCTACTGAACATGCTTCGAACACACCTTTCTAAGTGTCTGGCTCGGAGGTATGGAACACACTCCGAACATAGGCTTTGAATAGGGTAAAAGTTCGAAGATCAAAACACTTCGCTCGCACACAAAGACCCAAAAACTCACTGTGCTTAGGAAGAATAGTGCAGGCTCCGCACATAAGGTTTCTTCAAGCAGGCTTCACACTACTAAGCTTCACACAAGTTCATTTCCCTCAAAGAGGTCCGAACAGATACTTCGCACTAGTAACTAGTACTAGGCTTTGGACTACGGATAGCTGATAACGGACAGACTGACTACAACGAGGACTTTGGGTATGAGAAAAGAACACGTCTCGACTCGACGCTTCGCAAGGTGCTTTGCTAGTAAACAATGAAGACCAGCCTCCATTTTACACATAGTGAACACATGCACGCATAGGAGACAAACACACTTTGTTGAAATAGAGCAAAAACTCTAGTTGGCACAGAACGAAATGGAAAGCAGAAAACTTAATTCATCTAGTGAAAAAACACAGATACAAGTTCAAGCAATACATGAAAAACCGGATGGAAATTTCATTGCAAAAACAGGGAACACAAAAACTCACAAATATAGAGACCTCTTCATGGCGGCTGGCTAGAGCTACAAGAAAATAGAAGGTTCTAAAATGGAGTGCATAGTGTTTCCCTAGCCCCTAGTCTGCCTATTGTTTTATAGGCACTACTCTGACTTGTGAATAGACAACAACACCCCTAGGGTTTACAACGTTTTTTGTCTCAGCTAGACACGGGGTACAGATGGTAGTCTGCTTTATTGGAGGCTTCTTTTGTCAGCTTTGCAGAAGATACAACATTGACTTTTGTAGAGTAGATATGATCAGCTTTTGCAAAGTGCAATCTTCTAGAGCCCCCTTCGCACACGAAGTGTGTAGAGGATTCAGTGACACGCTTCGAACTCGAAAGCCTTCGCTTCACCGAAGTCAGTTCTCGATACATTGACGGTTTTAAGCCGAAGCCTCCAAAGCTTGAGTCTTCATACCATCACCTCTAGAGTGGACCACCACGGCTTCGCATCTACTCCCAGCTCGAACTCTGTCAGTCCGTGTACCGAAGCCATGCATGGCCGAAGTTCCTCAAGTCAACCACACTCCGAAGTCCCACCTTCGGAGTACCTTCGCCACATTCCGAAGTCCCTCCATCCAAGGTCTCCGCATGAAGCATATCCATAATCACCCCTTCACAATGTCTTAGCCCAAGCACACCACGAAGTCCCTTATCCGAACCATGCCTTCGATGCACCTTAACTTCAGAGCCCTTCGTCAGGTGTCCTAAGTGTCTCCGTCCGGAGCACACTCAGGAGCCCTGCCTCATTTTTGAGGACTTTGACCGCCATCCTTCGAAGTCACTCTTTCGGAGTCACCCTTTGAAGTTCCTTGCCTATGAGAACTTTGCCTCGGGGTACCTTCAGCCGGAGCCACCATCCACACTTTCTGCCTTTGCCTGGCGCACATTGACCGGAAGACCAACCTCGACCCCACGCAGCCTCCGTGACTGAGCTACTCGCTCTCCTAGCATCAAGCATCCTGTTTGACCCAGGTTCACTCGCTGCGAACCGTCCGTCGCCATCGAAATCACCTGCACAACACCGATAAGCAGACAAGTATTTTCAGTACCCCAGAGACCTCTCCGGTAATCAACCTTCGGTACACATTCCGGTGTACCGTCTAAAGTACCGAACCCTTCGATACAACATTTTCATTGTATTCTGTTGGACCCCTCCAACAGACATACTCTGCTGCAACAGCTGCAGCCAGCAAACAACGAACCCTTCGGTAAAACACATCCGAATCCCTTCGGAGAGAACCCTTCACCCAGAAGAAAACTTGTCAATTACTCATTACAGACTTGAAATCAAGGCATATCTCAACTTGGTTTCTCAGCTAAGAAAGCTTCACATCAGAACAAAGTACCTAGAAATAGGATTAACTTTTTTAGCGTATGGCCTTGAATCTATAAAATAGAGTCTGTAGTTAATTAAATCCCAAGAGAAAATCAGTATTTTTAACTTTTCGGTATAAAAAGCCACCTAACCCTTATTTTCATAAATACATTTTCCTATTCAAAATTTTGGGTTACTTTTTTTAGGTTTCCTTTCCTCCTGTTTGTTCCACCACCGGCCAGATTGTTTGTTTCCTTCGCCTGATTTGCTTCTCTCCGCCGGTGTGCTGCGATTGTTCTTGTTTATCTTGTTCCTGTTGTGCCTCGTTTTGCGTGATTATGCTACGCGCCATAGTTTTTCTCAAACACCTGCTTGTTTTGCCGATCACTGCTAGCGCAGTTGTGTTTTTTTCTTCCGCGCGCTGCGTAGCGTTTTCTTGCACTTGTGTTGCCTTTGACCCTGTGAGCATGGAGCAGCAGTAGTTTCCTGCGCCAGGACTCTGCACTTGCTTGCCTTGTGCCAGCCGCTGGCCCGAGTTAATTTTCCTTCATTCCTCGTATTGCGTGCTAAAGTTTTTTAATCACCGGTGATCTTCTCTGACGCGCAGAGTGTTGTGCATTTTGGCTTCTTCGCACATGGGATTGGAGAGTGCGCACTGCTGCTACAGCTCAAGGCCGTCTAGAAGTTTCGCCAGTTGATTTTCTTCACCGTAGCCCCGGGTTTTTACCGCATCGGGATTTCTTGCCGCTCGTGCGCCCTGTTCTCTTCGGTTTTTATTCTTCTACGTGGACAATGTGCGTTCATGCCTCGATGTTCGTGCGCCTGAACTCCACTCGCGTGTTTTCTCGTCTCTGGTAAAGGTGTTGCCTCGGACGCAGAGCTCTGCTTCGAGCGGTCCTTAGCGATGGATATGAATGTGAGAATATCCGAAATATCCGTATTCGTATTCGAATTACTGTAAATATTGATATCCATATTCGTATTCGAATTAAATATGGATGACATTTGGAAATATCCGAATTCGTTTTACAAATGTGGATATGAAAACGGATATCCGAATTCTGCTGAATATGGATATGAAAATGGATATATCTGTATTCAATTTAGGATTTTACACAGATTAAGCTTAGACTTAATATAACATATTATCACTATATTAATGGTTTATTTATTATTTATATAATTATGGAATACTTAAGTTAGTAAATATTAATAAGTTATGGTTTAAACTAAATTGATGGTTAAATATTTGTTTGAAGTTTATTTTTTTTATAATCAAAATATAACATATCTCATTTCATTTTTTTTGTATTTTTTAGATACATTTGCTATTTTTAACTCATTAATTGTGTTTCTAGGATTTAAATTGAAATATTTGAAATTTGAAATCCAAATACCTAAAATAATGCACTAAAATTTATAGAAAAATTGCATTCACTATTTTGTGTCCATTTTTAGTTCATATCCATGAAATTTAAATAAATATTAAAAAAATTATGTTACGACACTTTACTGGTAATGTGGAGCTTAAGAGTTTTTTAATTATAAAAAATCAAATAAAGTCTGAAAAATACGAGACTTATCACAGTATTATAATATTATACGTAGATACCATGATAAAATTTAGAAAATATTTTGAGAAATTTATCATATATAATGTTAAGAAATCTGAGATTTTCTTTAGAGGAAATAGAGTTTTGAGAAGGAATAGGTTATGGTTTAAAGTAAATTTATAGTTAAATATTTGTTTGAATTTGAAATTTTTTATATAATCAAAATACAACATATCTCATACCATATAAATTTTTTGTATTTTTCTAGATCCATTTGCTATTTTTAACTCATTAATTGTGTTTCTAGGATTTAAATTGAAATATGTGAAATTTGAAATGCAAGTACCTAAAATAATGCACTAAAATTTATAGACAAATTTCATTTACTATTTTGTGTCCATTTTTAGTTCTTATCCACTAAATTTAAAGAAATGTTAAAAAATTTATGTTACGACACTTCATCGGTTACGTGGAGCTTAAGAGTTTTTTAATTATAAAAAAAATCAAATAAAGTCTGAAAAATACGAGACTTATCACGGTGTTATAATATTATACGTATATACCATGATAAATTTTTGAAAATGTTTCGAGAAATTTATCATATAGAATGTTAAGAAATCTGAGATTCTCTTGAGAGTAAATAGAGTTTTGAGAAGGAGTAGGCTATGGTTTAAAGTAAATTGATGGTTAAATATTTATTTGAACTTGAATATTTTATATAATCAAAATACAACATATCTCATACCATATAAATTTTATGTATTTTTCTAGATCCATTTGCTATTTTTAACTCATTAATTGTGTTTCTAGTATTTAAATTGGAATATGCGAAATTTGAACTGCAAGTACCTAAAATAATGCACTAAATTTATAGAAAAATCACATTCACTATTTTTTGTCCATTTTTAGTTCTTATCCACTAAGTTTAAAGAAATTTGAAAAAAATTATTGTTGTAGCAATTGTGTTAGCTACAGCACAGATTTTATATGTGTGTATATGGAGTGTAAAATGATCCTCGAAGGGTTCTGTTAGAGGGAGAAAGGATTTATACTGGTTCGGGCCTCCCCTTGGGGATAATAGCCCTACGTACAGTTTGTGGTGGATTTGGCATGGTGTGCCTTGGTGTAGAGAAGTGAACTCCAGGGTCTCATGGCTCTCTTGAGGAGGTGTCCTGTTACAAGGGCTTGGCCCTGCTTTTATAGGCACCGCCTGCCTCGCTAACTCGGAGCGACCTGCAAGGTGGAAGACGAGGTCTGCGGGCTTCGGAGCCTGGACGAGCCGGACGTGGGAGAGCAGGCTCCGACGAGGCTTCGTCCAGCCGAGGGGGCCCTGGCCGAAAGAAAGGCAAGCGAGGGTTGGGGCCTCGCACTCAATTTTTCTTAGGCTTAGATACAGACTACTCGTAGTTTTGTTTCCGAAGTACATTTGTGACGTACTTCTCAACTATTATTCAATGGAGTTTATTTATATTTGCATACTTTGTCTGCATGCTTCATATTGTTTGATGACTTCGAACGTTTTAGCTTGTCACGCTCGTACTACGTATTACATTCGCACACCTCGCACACATGCTTTCCCCCTTTGCTCGTGGCAGCTAGGGACTTAGCCATTGCTAGTGTGGGCAGTAAAAAATGCGAAGGGGTGCGCCTTTTGGCGGCTTCGGATGTTTGGAATACATTGAGCGAAGGCCTCTTTCGGGCTTCGAACGCTTTAATTCGGTGCGAAGCAAGGCTTCAGCATAACCAAATTAAGCGAAGCATGCTTCGGCATGCTGGGATTTGGATGTTGTGCGTGAGCAAGGCTCCGAAACGCACATAGATTTTTAAGCGAAGTATGACTTCGACTTGCTTAATTTTTTAGCTTAGACCACGTCACACGAAGCGAGTCTTCGGTGCTTGTTTAGATAGCGAAGCAAGGCTTCTGGAGCTTGATCCTGTAGTGAAAAGAATATTTGGTGTGGATTCACCGAACCTGCAATTTTGAGCCACCTTCGACTCTGAGCCACCTTTGACTCTGGGTCACCTTCGACCCTGGGTCACCTTCGACTCTTGGATGCTTCGGGTACGGAACCCGGAATCCCTGGACGCTTCGGGCCGGTGGCCCGGAGTCCATGGACGCATCGGGCCAGTGGCCTAGAGTCCTTCTAGCCCACTGCTACGGGCCTGGAGGCACTGTGTAGCCTTCGGAGGGGTGCTCCGGATAAAGCGAAGCAAGGCTTCGAATTTTAAATAAGGTGAATCAAAGCTTCGGGTTTTTGATAAGGCGAAGCAAGGCTTCGAATTTTTTCAATAAGATGGGGCAAAAGTTTGCTTTAAAGGCGAAGCAAGGCTTCGAATTCAAGGCGAAGCAGGGCTTCGAATATATATCAAAGTGATTGCGAAATTGTACATCGAAGTGGTACTTCGGATAGTGGACATACCTCACAAATTGGCTGAAGGTTGGCCTCGTAGCCCCTAGGGCTTCGACGACCTTCGACGCATGAAGCGGAACCCTTTGCTGGAGGGTGAGCTTCGGTATGCGAAGGGTAAGGGAAGGCGAAGATGGCCTTCGAACTGGACCCGAAGCCCCTTGCCGAAGGGTGCGCGAAGCAAGAAAGCTTCAAAGCTCCCCCCTCAAGCGTACTTCGATTTGCAGACAATGGCAGAGAACTTAGGTTTTAGTACTAAGGTCCCCACGGACGGCGCCAACTGTTGTAGCAATTGTGTTAGCTATAGCACATATTTTATATGTGTGTATATGGAGTGTAAAATGAACCTCGAAGGGTTCTCTCAGAGGGATAAAGGATTTATACTGGTTCGGGCCTCCCCTTGGGGATAATAGCCCTACGTCCAGTTTGTGGTGGATTTGGCATGGTGTGCCTTGGTGTAGAGAAGTGAACTCCAGGGTCTCATGCCTCCCTGGAGGAGGTGTCCTGTTACAAGGGCTTGGCCCGGCTTTTATAGGCACGCAGGCCTTAAGGAAAAGACCAAAATGCCCTCTATAAGCCCTAGGCTCACAGGGGTAAAAAGGGGAAAGGAGCTAACTACGGTACAAAAGTGCTTTACAGCTTTACAGACGTGTCAGGCAACGTCACTCTTTGACCAGCTAGACGACAGACTATGGGCAGAGGGGCCCTTAGTACTACTTCTACACTGTAGCGGGGCGTAAGTATCTTCTGGGTTCGGAGTAGGGCCGGAGCTCCTTAGGCAGAGGCTGCAAGGGATGCTTCGAAGTACACTTCGAAGGGGGCTTTGAAGCATCCTCGGAACCGGGGCTCCGAGCTGGGGACTCCGAACCGGGGCTTCGAACTAGGGCCTCCGAACCGAGGTCTCGGAGCCTTGGATTTGAATTGACTGGAGAGGGTCCGGAGACTAGCTCTGAGGAGCTCCGAAGGGAGCTTTAAGGCTAGCTCCGAACAGGGCTCAAAGGCTAACTCCGAAGAAGGCCCGGATGCTGGATTTGAAGTTGGCCTGAGACTTTGCTTCTGGCGGTCTTCAAGGAATCTTGAGGGCTTCGCTCTGGAGGGCTCCGAGGGACCTCACTCCAAAGGGCTTCGACGGGGCTTGGGGGCTTCGCCCCGGCAGGCTCCGAAGGGTACTTTGGGACCTGGAAACGGCTCCTTTGGGAAGATACAGGCTTCCACAGTGTTGGGCTTCGAGCCAAAGGATGTCGGAGGCTGACGTCATTTGGCCCCTGTTCAAGGGAAATCTATTCCCCCAACAATTATGTTATGACAGTTCATTGATAAAGTGGAGCTTAAGAGTTTTTTAATTATAAAAAATCAAATAAAGTCTGAAAAATATGAGACTTATCACGGTGTTATAATATTATACGTATATACCATGATAAAATTTTGAAAATGTTTCGAGAAATTTATCATATATAATGTTAAGAAATCTGAGATTCTCTTGAGAGTAAATAGAGTTTTGAGAAGGAATAGGCTATGGTTTAAATTAAATTGATGGTTAAATATTTGTTTGAACTTGAATTTTTTTTATATAATAAAAATACAACATATCTCATACCATATAAATTTTATGTATTTTTCTAGATCCATTTCCTATTTTTAACTCATTAATTGTGTTTCTAGTATTTAAATTGGAATATGTGAAATTTGAACTGCAAGTACCTAAAATAATGCACTAAAATTTATAGAAAAATCACATTCACTATTTTGTGTCCATTTTTAGTTCTTATCCACTAAGTTTAAAGAAATTTGAAAAAAATTATGTTACGACACTTCATCGATAGCGTGGAGCTTAGGAGTTTTTTAATTATAAAAAAATCAAATAAAGTTAGAAAAATACGAGACTTATCACGGTGTTATGATATTATACTTATATACCATTATAAAATTTTGAAAATGTTTCGAGAAATTTATCATATAGAATGTTAAGAAATCTGATATTCTCTTGAGAGGAAATAGAGTTTTGAGAAACAATAGGCTATGGTTTAAAGTAAATTAATGGTTAAATATTTGTTTGAACTTGAATTTTTTTATATAATAAAAATACAACATATATCATACTATATAAATTTTATGTATTTTTATAGATCCATTTTCTATTTTTAACTCATTAATTGTGTTTCTAGTATTTAAATTGGAATATGTGAAATTTGAACTACAAGTACCTAAAATAATGCACTAAAATTTATATAAAAATCACATTCACTATTTTGTGTCCATTTTTAGTTCTTAACCACTAAATTTAAAGAAATGTTAAAAAAAATTTGTTACGACACTTCATCGGTAACGTAGAGCTTAAGGGTTTTTTAATTATAAAAAAATCAAATAAAGTCTGAAAAATACGAGAGTTATCACAATGTTATAATATTATACTTATATATCATAATAAAATTTTTAAAATGTTTCTAAACTTTTATCATATAAGATGTTAAAAATCTGAGATTCTCTTGAGAGAAATTAGAGTTTTGAGAAGTAATAAGCTGTGATTTAAAGTAAATTGATGGTTAAATGTTTGTTTGAACTTGAATTTTTTTATATAATCAAAATACAACATATATAATCCAATATATTTTTGTATTTTTCTAGATCCATTTTATATTTTTAACTCATTAATTGTGTTTCTAGTATTTAAATTGGAATATGTGATATTTGAACTGCAAGTACCTAAAATAATGCACTAAAATTTATAGAAAAATTACATTCACTATTTGTGTCCATTTTAGTTCTTATCCACTAAATTTAAAGAAATGTTAAAAAAATTATGTTATGACACTTCATCGGTAATGTGGAGCTTAAAAGTTTTTTAATTATAAAAAATCAAATAAAGTCTAAAAAATACGATACTTGTCACGGTATTATAATATTATACGTAGATACCATAATAAAATTTTGAAAATATTTCGAGAAATTTATCATATAGGATGTTAATAAATTTTTGAAAATGTATAATTTTTAAAAATAATAAAATTCAACCAATTCTTTCCAAATTGCCGCCTATTTTTTCTGCATTGGCGCGCTTGGACTCAATTTTTGTGTTCTTGTTGGTTGAAATGTATGATGAATTTCAAGTCAAGAATATAGTTCTTGTTGATTGTTGTGTATGATGAATTTTAGCTAGTACTGTTTAAAAATTTAGTTTGTGCATGGGTTATTGTGTATCATTGTTTCTTATTAATTATTATTCTAATTTGGTATATTGAACCCTTTGGGCTTTTGGAAAATTTGTGAAACAACGAACATTTAAAGTTAAACCGAGTAATCATCCGAATACATATTTGTATTTAGAAAATCCATTTTGTATTCGTATTCGAGAACATCCGAATCCGTATTCGTATTCGAATTAAAGTAAGGTAAATAGTGCTATCCGAATTCATTTCCATTGTATCTGATTCGAATCCATCCCTAGCGGGCCTTGTCGCCACCGCCTATTTTCTCCAGACGCCGTGCCAAGTCCCGAGTTGCCGCTAGGACAGCCCACGCACAGGAGATTGAAGCCAGTCATACTACATTGTCTCGATCCTAGTGCAGCTACAGTAGACTTCACATGTAAGAAGATATGCATCTAATTTTCCCGTGCACTTATATTATTTGATCAAATACTGGTAGTTAATCTACTGCCTTTGAACTATATGAACTATAGTTGTTTGCCTTGTGCTTGGTGAAATGGCAAAGTAACTTAAGTCAAAATACTTGATGATTTTTTGCCTGATTAATTAGCAAGTTTTGGCTAAACTTTCTGAAATGTCTTGTTCTGCCTATAGGTACTGTGTCGGTGTCTTTTCGTTAACGACACCGGTTATTTTTTGTTGGGGGAAAATACTTCATCCTTATTATCCCTAAGATTCCAAGATAAATGCAAGTCTCAATTTCGGAGCTAAAGACTTGCCTCCGGATAGAAGATTTCGTCCAGGCTCCAGTCAAAAGAAACCCTCCGAAAGGCTCCCCCTCCGAAGTGAAAAACAAAAACAACCAGAAGGATGAGACTCTACCTTATCAACATCCTTCGAGGATGTTTTCCTATATTAACCCTATAAGGGATACCTAAATAGTTTCTACTATGTCAGTTGTAATTGAGGAGTAAAAAGTTTTTTTCTCTAGAGATTTTACCTATAAATACTCACCTTCTCGTGATGGGGGATTGGTCCCGATCTTCCGTTAGGTAAGGATAACTTGGATTGGTGGAGAATCTCGACGTTGGCGATCCAAGGCTCCGGTCCAGCGGATCAAAACCTTGCAATCGTTACACCATTGTCCGCGTTGGTTATCAACCACGCAGGACGCGATTGACCTCGCCACGAAGGCTAATTCCTGCAAGCAAACCCAAGAACACAAGCAAGAACAAGAAGGATACAAGTCGAATGCCAAATCACAGACAAATGATGAAAAGGTGAGGTTTCACAAACGCCGATGCAGCAGCCAATCGGTCCGGTGCAAGGGGCGGGATCTAAACACACAAGTGTAGATGCAAACAAAGCAAAACCTAACCCTAAAGGCGGCTGGCGTGAGTATATAAGGCGTGGCAGCCTGTAGAAGGCAAACAGACAGCCTGTAGAAGGCGAACATACTCAGACTATGGGCCAACTCAGTACAAGGTCCAACTCGGCCAAATTCTGTCATGCAGGACTGTTTTAAACACACAGGATGACTCGAGACTCCAAATGAGGTGAAACTAACGGCAAACGATCCGTCTTCTCCTCAGCTTTCCAAAAAGTCAAAGAACGCGCCAATCGGACTTCGTATGAGGAAGTTACGCCCATTTTGGTGCATGGTGGTTGATGTAGTCCGAACCAGCGATTTCTTGACTTCAAATCATCCGTGCGACTCCGTCTTCAACTCCAACTCTCCCATTCCATCTCCCATGTTCCTAAGCAACAAGATATCACTAGTATTCAGTAGCATCCCATCCAAATAAATATTAACATAGTTGCTAAGGAAAGAATTAACCTCATGGTTCTAGCGACGGGCACGGGCATGTGTGATTGGTCCCTGTAATTTAATTGTAGGTTGATGGTGCATGTGAGTATCATGTTGGTGCGTGTGTGTATCATGTGAAGTGATGTCCTCATCATCTCTCCTTGTAATAGGCATCAAATACTCAGATATTCAATATACACTTCGAACTATCTCAAGTTATTATCCATCTCGGAGGCTTGGAATAGTTTACTCAAACAAACACTTCATTTGTCAAATACTTAGTTTCTTAACCCTGTTAGCCTAATCTTTTACGCCAACAGTTGGTGCTGTCCGTGGGGAACCTAGTACAAAACTTCGTTCTCTACCAATCCTTTCCTAGAGCCATGCCTCCTAAGTGGAGCCTAGGCACTAGTCTCCTCCGGAGGTCTTTCCGTACCTCCAGGTTGAAATCTTCGAATAATGTCGAGGTCGGAGGATCCTCTGTGATCCCCCACCTAAAACTCTAGAAACGAACACTCTTCCTCGAACATACGAAGTCCCCCTCATGACTTCGTCCATGCTTCAAACTGACAGAGCCTCTCCTGCGGCTTCGATTGTGTTTCAAACATACTTGTTCAATTCTCAAGACCCGGAGGTCCCCTTCGGAAGAAATGAAGATAATCCTGATGATGTGTAAACCCAAATGGCCCATCTTCAGGCCGAAGTGACAAGATGGAACAAGAAGCTGCAGAAAGGCTTTGTCCTCAAGCTAGCCCTGCTACTCTGGAGGTGCCTCAAGACGAAGATCTTGCCTTCTATCCTGAAGCTTCTGAGGTTCTAAGAAGCCTATATGTATGACATTATAATAAAAAGTGCTTTAAAGCACCAACATAGTCTAGACTTAGTAGAAACTTTTGAGAGCCTCCGAGCATGTGGAGTTCGCCTCAACCCCGAAAAATGTATCTTCGGAGCTCAACCTTGAAAATTGTTAGGGTATTTAGTTTTGAGCAGGGGGGTCGAAGCTAGCCCAACTCAAATAAGTGCACTGCAGAGAATGGCTCCGCCCAAAAATTTGAAGCAAGTTCAGAATCTTGTCGGACACCTCGCAGCTCTTAGCAGATTTCTGGCAAGGTCCGTAGAGCAGAGCCTCACAATATTCAAAGCCTTGAAAGGGTTCGAAGATTTTGCATGGACACCGGAGTGCCAAAAGAGTTTTGATGATATTAAAGATTATCTCAACAACCTTGCAACACTCACTATGCCCATTGCAGATAAAACTCTTCTCCTCTATCTTGGAGCTACAGGCTCCGCTATTAGTGCGGTACTTTTTCAAGAAATGGATTTCAATGGGAAGTTAGTACAAAATCCAGTATATTTTGTATCAGAAGCCTTATCTAGAGCAAAAACCAGATACTCAGAGTTGGAGAAATTCACTTATGCTCTAGTGATGGCTTCGAGGAAATTACGACATTATTTTGTAGCACATAATGTAATTGTACCAACCTCTTATCTCCTAGGAGATATGCTCCGATGTAAAGATTCTATAGGGAGAATTGGAAAATTGGCCATTGAGCTAGCACCCTTCGACATCTCCTTTGTTGCAAAGAACAACAATAAAGTCACAAGTGGTGGCTGATTTCGTAGCAGAATGGACTCCGTCTGTAGTATGAGCTCTAGAAGAATCAAGTGAAGGAATATGGACCATATACTCCGATGGAGCTTTTCAAGCATCCGGAGCAGGTGTTGGAACTGTGATAATTTTACCTTCAGGACAGAAAGCAATGTACTCCGCAAGGCTCAACTTTAAGTCCACCAATAATATTGCGGAGTACGAAGGAATTTTGCTATGTCTTCGTAAGGCACATCCCTTGGTGCTACCAGAGTTGTTATAAAAACAGCTTCCCAAATTGTAGCAGGGCACGTCGATAAAAGTTTCCAAGTTCTGCATTCGCAACTTGCTAAATATCTAGAAGAAATCCGCAAGATTGAAGCAACATTTAAAGGGATTTCTGTTCGAAGCATCCTAAGAGCTGACAATGCACAAGCTGATATCTTGGCAAAAGCTACAGCCGGAGCCATAATATTCCGGAAGGGGATTTTTATGAAGAACTTGCCTCCCCTTCGGTGCCCCAACACCCTCCTGCGGAGGTCCTATGCATACCGAACACCAATTGGCGAAGTTCAATTATGGAATTATTGCAAGGTGAAGCTAATTTGCCTGAAGGCCCGAAGCTATCAAGATTACAATTAAGAATCCTGAATTATCATATTATCAATGATATTTTATAAAGGCCAGAGTATGTTCTCCCCTACTCCGATGTATTTCCCAAACCGAAGGCTAAGATATACTCCGGGAAATTCATGAAGGCTTTTGTGGTAGGCATCTTGCCCCTCGAGCCTTAGCAGGAAAAACACTTCGCTAGGGGATTTATTGGTCGACAATAGTAGCTGATGCAGAGACTTTGGTATGCACTTGCCAAGGTTGTCAATGGATGGGAAGACAGAGTCATCGTCCGCCAACACCTCTTCAAGTTATTGCTCCCGTGTGGCCAATGGCCTGGTGGAGTATGGATCTTATTGGCCCCTCCCCAATGGCAAAAGGAAGTTTAAAATTTGTAGTGGTAGCAATTGAATATTTTTCTAAGTGGGTCGAAGCAGAACCCCTCATAGCTATCACATCGAAGAATGTACATAAATTTTTCTGGCAGAATATTATCTATAGGTTCGGAGTACCTCGACAGCTAACAATCGACAATGTCACTCAATTCGATGCCGAACCCTTCAGAGAGTTCTGCGAAGGCCTTGGTATTGAGTTGTGTTTTGCAGCTGTCCGTCATCCTCAATCTAACGGAGTCATCGAGCGAGCTAATGGTAATATTCTATCAGGCCTGAATCGAAGGATAGTAGGTTTGGCAAAGTGGTTATGGACCGAGGAACTTCCGAAGATTTTATGATCCATTCGGACCACTCAAGCAAGGTCCACAGGCTTCACCCCTTTTAGGTCACTATTTGGAGATGAAGCCATGACGCCGATGGAGCTTAAGGGAGGATCCCTTTGCACCATCGAACCTGAGACAGGAAATGAAAGACAAGCTTTGCTGGACCTAATTGAAGAAACAAGGCTTTGAGTTGTTGCTAATCTAACGAAGTATCAACATCAGACGAAGACTTGCTATGATCCAAAAATTAAACTTAATGAGCTTAAACTGGGTCATTTAGTACTACGAAGCATTATTGCTCCGGGGATATTAGGAAATAAATGGGAAGGACCATATATCATCCTTCGTTCAGGATGCCCCTGATCTTTTAAGTTAGCTAATTTAGAAGGTGAAGAGCTAAAACATGCATGACATGCGGAGCACCTTAAGCGATACTTCGCATAGGGGCTCCTTGTAATCATTTGTAAACACTTTCTAAATGAATAAAACTCATGGTTTGAATAATGCATGCTTCTCAAAATGATCCCTACTCCTAGTGGACGCATTAGGAGGACGGAGTTAATTGCGAAGGTAAGTATTATTCGTTCGAACCAGTTTTATGGACTTCGAGCCACCGGTTCGAAGTATCCGTCAAGGTGGGAAAGCTACATATAAGTGGATTCCAAGCCACCAGCTTGATATCATCCATAAAAAGAGTCCAAAGAGACCAAATTCTATGGATTCCAAGCAATTAGCTTAAAAGTATCCATAAAAAGAGTCGACGGAGACCACAAAAAGTGGATTCCGAGCCACCGGCTTGATAGCATCCGTAAAAAGAGTCCAAAGATACCAAACGATACGGACTTCGAGCAGTTAGCCTTAAAATGTCCGTAAAAAGAGTCCAAAGCAACTGTTATAATTACATTCTACCACATGCGAAAAAGAGTACTAAGTTACCATTTTCGGACTCCGGACCAATAAGGCCGAAGTCATTTTCAAGGTCCCTAGTGACCATCTATTTAAATTTTGGACTACAAATCTTTAATTCCTATTTAATAGGGGCTCAAGACACCAAAAATAAAATTATTAAAATTATACCCTTAACTAGCGTCGTAATCATTGTGCGTAACCACCTTCGATCAAAAGTTGAAGGTGCTTACCCCCAAAGAGGGGCTGGGAGATGATGAGACAATTTCAAAGCATTCTAATTTATATTACTCAACAGATTGTATTACATTAGGAAATTTTTTTATCTAAACCTAAATAAAAGTGGATACCCCTCTGACCTCTAGACCTACCTCCGAAACCAGTTCGGTCTTCGGAGCTTGGAGTTCTCAAAACCTTTATTTTAGTTCGATTATCCTTCTTCTTCGAAGCCCCCAGCTTTTTCTGCTCTTCTTGAAGTTGGCCTGGGTTAGAAGCAATTCGGAGCTAGCCTCCGTTGGGTCTTCAACTTGATACTCCGAGTCAGACCAATCTACATATTCTGAAGACGAAGATACTACTTTATCCTCTTATTTAATATAAGAAAGGACTTCGCTACGAACATCAGGTGCTATTTCTCCATGCTCCCCTCGAGGAACAGAAAATTGCGAGCGCCTATAAGGCCTTAAGCTTTCAAGAATAGACCATTGTTGGCAAAACCCTGCATCAAGCTCTAATACTTCGAGATCAGGATCTGAAGCATGTGGCAAAACCTAAGAACAAACATCCAAGTGAAGACTTTTCATTCATTGAAATAAAAAACATTACAAAGTATTTTGTACATAATAAAGCGCCCTAGAAGCTAGACCATTGGGTCCGGAGGTAGAGCGGTTGGCGGAGGCAGAGCCGGAGGCCTCGTCTGAGCTTGCTTCTGCCGATGAGCTTCGTCGATCCACGCCTTGGCCACAACTTCATTGTCTCCTTTTCAGGTCGCCTGGAAGGTTTCCCAAGCCGAAGCCATGTCCAATGATGGTTAGAGCAAGCCTTCATCAGCGAAGCTTGTCGACGTCATACCCTTCACCGGAGCAGCAGAGACCTCGACGACTTTGAGGTGACGAAGGACTCCGATCCTAGCTACTTGCCTAGAGATTTCTCCATAACGAGTGCAGGAGCCTTTCATCATCTTGGCCGCCGCCTGAATCATCTTGAGCTTTCGGTTGAGAGGTTCGTCTGCTGCAACTAAAGAAGATGGGCACACTGTTCCAAAATATTCTAGAACACCCCGAAGGGTGTCCATGGTTTGATCAACTGCCTCGCCATACTTCGTCTTGGCCCTCGTCTTCTCGGTAACGATGGCAGAGAGTTCTGTTGTCATTGTCATTAAGTAGTTCTTCTGAGACAATGCTACTTGAACCGCCTCTCAGAGCTGCTCAAGTTCAGCCCCGGAGGACGCCTCCGCTACTCGAAGCTTATCGACTTCAGCCCTCAGCACCATTCGCTCCGCTTGGAGCTCCTTGATCGAAGAAGCTAAGACAGCATGAGCAAGCTGCTCAGTTCGAAGCGCTTCCTCCGCTATGGACTTCGTCCTCTGCTCTTCAAGGACTTCTTCCTCTAGTCACAGGGACTTATCTTCGAAGCCCTTGAGGGCCCTTTGAAGCGCTGTAACCTTCCTTTTGAGTCGATTAATCTCATGCTCGTTGGAAGTCGCTGGTGCTCTAGCAAGAACAAATTGCTGTAAAAAGCAAAGTAAGTATTGATATAACTTTAATGAATTAAATGTACTCTGTTTCTTGCATACCTGGAGGGTAGCCTTGTCGAGGGCTAGGTCGAGCTCCGGTCCACTAGCCTCACTCAACGTGGAGACCAGCTCGGAATTGCCAACCTCTTGGCTCTTTTCAGCCAAGGGCTGCAAGAGAGACCGAAGCCCTATCCACTGCTCGAAGAATGGAGCCAATAGCGGGAGCCAAGACAAGGCTTTCTGATCATCTTCAGCGGGGCCTTCTTTCGTAGTGTCCACCGAAGGGTCATTTGTTGATGGCATCAAGGAAGGGAGAGGTCCAGGCCAAGTTTTGCCTTTACCTCTCCCCAATGCAGGAGCCGCCAGGGCCACCTCTTCTATCAGAGTGGATCCCTCTACAAGAGCGCCCCCCTCGACTGAAGCAGCTCCAACAGAAGTAACCTCCGTCACTAGAGCTACCTCTCCTGCCAGAGCCTCGTCCCCAAATGGAACCGAGGCTCGTCTTGGGCCGGATCCATATTGCTCCCCGAAGCATCTACAAACATAAGGTATTCATCAATTATCTAAAAGATATTGCCAATACAATGAAATTATTTCAGGTATATCAAGAAGCAAAGGTCTAAGGCTTACCTCTATTTAGATTTTGAGGGAGGATTACGGGGTCCCCTAGAAATTCATACATTCTAAGGTATTCCGCGATGTCCTCCCCCGAAGTTTGGGCCGGAGTAGTAGACATCGAGGCTCAAACCTCCATCATCACTACTCCAATCACTGGTGAACAGGGATCTACCAACTTCGTTCCCTAAACCCCCGTTGGTTTAGTGCGGATCGCCACCTCATCTTCGGGCGTCGGTGTGTCTTCGACTTCCACCCAAGGTGGATCCTTGGTCTCAACCTGATAATCCCCTTCACTACCTTCCAGTAGTAGAGTTTCAAGTTCCCTTCCCATCCGGGCCTCCGAGGTCTCCTCTTCTTCAGACTCCTCCGAAGAAGAGATCCGAATTTCGAGCGAAGATGGAGACGCCGTATGTGAAGGGAGTTTGGCTTTCTTTGCTGCCTTCTTCACTGAAGTCCTCACAGCCTTGGAGTTCCTAGCAACAGCTTCTCTTTCAAGAGATAAGGCCTTGGAGTACCCTCTGTACAGCCCGAGCTATCTTCTCCGGAGCTAGCGCCAATGGAGCCACTGAAATAAGGTAACAATTTGTTAAGAAAACTACAGATCTTCTATATGACTAATCTGAATGCAGGAAATGTTGAAGTGTTACCTAGAGCTCGAAGCTCCCCCTCCAAAGCACTTTGAAAAATAACAGGCCAATTGGCCCTGAGCGGAGGTATCTGGAGGGCGATAAACTCCTCCACCAAGTCTCGCATACTCATGCTCTTGGCCACTGAAGACAATAACCCAAGTTGCGTTGAGAGCATACTTGATTCTGGAGTCACCTCCGCCTCCCTCCTGTACCATATTTCTTGCAGGAGCCCCGTGTAACACCCCAAATTTTCAAAGTAATAAAAATATTGTTTAATCCAATTTCCTGAAATTTATTATTTTTGGAAATACCTTCAATACCCTCCTTTCCCATTTTGAACTACAACATAGATGAAATGGCCAAACTAGGAGCTGAAAATTTTTATGTATGATCCTAAGGCCAAAATAGATTTTTGAGAATTTTTACAAATTTTTACCAACCTTGGAAGTAGCCTATTATTTTAAACCAATTTCTGTGATTATTTTTAATCAGAAAAGGATTTAAACAGTAATGGGCCTCCCTCCTCCCTTTCTCTCTCTCCCGGCCAGCCCAGCCCGTTACTCTCGCCCGCCTCGGACTGACAACCCGACCCCACCCATCAGTGACCCCCTCTCCTCTCGCATGCGCGCCCGACAGCCCGACCCCACCTGTCGGTGTTAACCGCCCTCTCTCGCACCTGAGCCCGACCCCACCCGTCAGCCACCTCGCTCGTGCGCTCTCGCCCACTGGCCTGTGGCCCCTACTTGTCAGGACCGTCGTCCACCTCGCGCCACCGCCCCCAAATTGCGCCGTCCAACGACCTCGCCCTCGGATTCGCCTTGCTGGCCCATCCCCCATTAAATTGACGCCATTAGTCAGTCCCCCGCGCCGTGCCGGCCGTTTCCCCCGTTAACCCATGCCACTAAGCCACGGGATCAGCGCTCGCATGCATGGCTGAGCCTCACCGGCGCCATTGAAGACCTCCCCTCCTCTTTCCATGTATACGTCGCCCGTTATCCCTCGCCGACGCCCCTATTTTAACCCCCTGGCCTCCACCGCGTATGACCCCCACGACCATTCGCTGCGAGGACAAACAGAGCGCCTGCAATTCGCTTTTTAGCGCACCTCTACTATTTCACCTCCGGCCACCGCTCGCCGCCGCCTCGGACCACCTCCATCCACGCCATCACCGCCTCCTCTCATCGCCGGCCTCGCTCCGTCGACCTCGGACCACCGCAAGGGTACCCTCGTGTTCCCCTTAGTTCCCTCGTTACATATTTAGCCTTAGTTAGGCCGGATAGCCCTCGCCGTCGCCGGAATCGCTCGCCATCGCATCGCCGGAGTCGAGGAAGATGGGTACCTAACCCCCCCGACACGTGCCGTGTCGGATTCGTCCCCAACCGTGCGATCGCGATCCGATGGCCAGGATTAAATCCATCCCTCGGTTTAATCTGGCTCATCAGATCCAAGCGAAGCGGTACAGTGTGATCTCGTGCGTGCGTTAGTGTTTAAAACCCACGATGGATCTGGGCCATCCATCGCATACCGGTTCAACGTTTTAATCTCAGCCGTCCACATTATTTTAACTCCCCCGCCTCACCCGTGACCACCCGATCGCGATCCAACGGTGGATCTTGATCCGGCGCACGCGCACAGTGCGTAGGTGCATGGTGGTCTCGGCTCACCGTGGACCGACGCCTGTTTTTGGTTTAATTTAAATTCCAGAAATGCTTTTAAGACTTCAAAAGTTCATATCTTGCGCATTTCAACTCCAAAAATTATCATTTCAATTCCAGAAATTTTGTAATTTTATTCTCTACACATTAGTTCAATAAAAACATTATGTTTACTTTAGACTTTTTCAGGTTTATTTAAATAGGTATTCAAATGCCCTTAGGATAAAATGTAAATTCAATTATTTAAATTTCAATAAAGTTTATAATTAATTATTTCCTGTTAATATGATGAAACCACTAAGTTTTCTCTAAACCTTTCATTTTAAATTAATTAGAGAGCTTAAAAAGAGATCATTTCACAATTTAAAATCCCTTTTAAAAAGGGCCATATTTCTTTATACTTCCTTTTAAAATTATTAATAAAATAGATTTCAGAAAACTTAATAACTTGGTTTTTCTTAAATTAAACCTATTTGAACCTATGTGCTTGTTGTGTGGTTTTATATTGTTTAATTGAATGTTGTATTTATTTCATTATATTTATATTGGGAAGACTACGACGCCGTCGAGGAGCCGGAATATTTTCCCGAAGTTCCTCCCTCCCCTTTTGCTGGACAAGGCAAGTCACCAAACCACACTTTTGAGCATATTGAAACCATGTTTTATTACACTATTGCTAAAACACATAGGGTATACATGCATTAGTCAAATGGAACCCTTACAATATATTTATTTAGGATCCCCCGACCTTGATGTGCAACCCAAGCCACGCTATCTCGCCTAACCTCCTTGTCACCACATGATTAGTATTATTAGCTAGTGTCCCATGTATTGACACGATCGCTATAGGATATAAAAACGAGTCATAGCAATATGGTTCTACTATATGATCCCTATTACTTCTTATCCTTGGAATTCTGTCGGTGATGAGTTATGGTTGTGAGTGTATGCATGGTGGGTTCTGGGTGCAAGCTAGGGCATTGGTCGGTAGCACCCGGGGCACTATAAGGACCGGTCTGCGGGATCCATTGCAATACACTTCCGTACTAACCACAAGTCTAGTGGGTAAGTCCTAACTAAGGTATGGAGTGTTCCAAACCGAGGCCACCATTTGGAGTTGGGTCAAGCAGCACCTGCGGGTGGCTTGTACCGACGTGGTGCGCCGGCGAAACCTAGAGCGGGTGGTTATCGCTTGGAGCATTTAATGCCGAGGTTTTGGCACGAGTTCCCATGGTATGGGTCATCTCATTACACTTTGGTGTTTGGGATGAGTGCGTGCCTTGTGGGTACAGTAGTACATCTCTGATCAGAGTCTTAAATCTTTTCGAAAAGCCGAGCCCACGGTCAAGGGCGGGCTGCGTGACATCCCATAGTTAGGTTACTTTGAATATGTATGTGCATGATGGTTTGACATGTAAGGACTGTTGTGCGAGGAGGTAAAACGTACTCCTCGAGTTAGAAGATGTTATTGTTGTTCATGTTTACCTTTCCGCATGATTAAATTTGACTGCACTAATTGCAATAACTAAAAATGTACTTTTCCGCACTGCTAGCCATTACCCCTTCATTTGTTATTGTTGGCGTAAAAGATTACGCTAACAGGTTTCTAAAGAATAGAAACTAACAAACGAAGTGTTTGCGAAGCAAACTGTTCTAAGCCTCCGAAAGGATAATAGCTTAGAATAGTTTGAAAGTGTGTATTGAATAACTTGTATTCGGGGTCCCTATTACAGGGTAAAATGGGGGGTATTTATAGGCCCAAACATTAAGGAAAAGACCTTTTTACCCCTCTATTACAACCGACATAGTGGAAACTATTCGGTACCCTTAATAGGGCTAAAATGGTAAAAGACTAATCTAATGAGAAAGAAGATAAGTCTTCCATCTTAGCTGGCAGAAAAGATCTTAGAAGAGTCCATGTTCGAAGATATACTCTGAACCAGGGTCTGTCTTCATACTTCGAACTTGACTCAAAGCATCTTCAAAGATGCAATCTGGAAACCTTTGAATCAATCGCCTGCCTTTGTCCTGTTACTGCAATAACCCTGAGGATGGAATATTTTCCCCCAACAGTAGCCCCTCGAATACGCTTCTCCGCTAAACCTGCAATGTTAGGAGAGCAGTATACGCAAAAAATAACCATGCGTAGGGGTTATTAGATTTTAATCCATCTCCGAAATGTATGGAGATATAAAACTTCGAATTAGTTTTAGGACAATTACTTTCGAACTATCTTAGAACTAACTCGGGAAGCTCGAAAGCCTTTTTAGACTTAGAAGAAATAGCCATTGGCTTCTTTCTTCTAACGGAAGTTACGCAATGCGTTAATTTCGGAACAAAGTAACGGGCAAGAATGCGAAACGGCATGGACAAACGGTAAAAATTTAAAGTCTGGGCTATAAATAGAAGGCCTAGACCTTTCCTGAGTACCTTTCCACCGCTTTCTTGCAAACAAACCCTTCTTTGAGCCCTAGCCTCCGTTCTTTCTTCAAAGCGACCCATTAATTTCAATGGCGAAAACCAAAGGTTCCGGAGCACCTTCAGCCCTGGCTTGACAACAGGCTGCTGCTGCAGTAGTGGCTGCGTCATTGGCGATGGCAGCTCCAACACCCGCAGCGACAACCATGGCGGCGGGAGGAGGGAATCCCCAAAATGTTGGCGATCAAGGCTTCTTCCCGGCATCAACAAAATACATGGATCAATCCTTCCAACTGGGGCCTTCAACCTGCAGAAGAGAATCTCTTGCGGCTGTAGTGGAAGGGAGAATTAGTTCGGGGGTGATGATTCGCAAACCTGGCAAAGAAACCATTCCATCCCCGAGACCCGGAGAAGTGGTCGTCTTCGAAGCCTTCTTCGAAGGCGGTTTGGGCCTTCCGGCGATAGACTTCTTGGCCGAGGTATTGGATCTGTTCCACGTCACTCTCCCCCAACTTTCTCCGAATGCTGTAGCTCGTCTCACCATCTTCGAATGGGCGTTGCGAGCCGAAGGTTGCGAAGGGAGGGCAGAAATCTTTGCTGCAATGCACAGAGCTTCGTGCCAGCCAAAGACCTTTGTAGGCCCCGGAGGTGAAAAAATGGTAGTAGCCTTCGGAAGCATTAACTTCAGGCTTCGGGACGAGTACGCCCTTCGATTTCCCGCTAAGGCCATTAATGCGAGATGGTACACCGATTGGATTCTGAAGTGGTTTTACGCCGAAGTTGGGGCGAGCAGTCGCCTAGCTGGACCCCTTCAAGATATCAACTTTCGAAAGGAAGCTCTTGTGCACCCGGATCTGGGCCAGCTCGAAGCTCGCCTCAGTTTGCTCCAAAAAATCAGTCGCCACCTAAGTATGCGGGACTTAGTTGAAGAATTCCTCGGGCTTCAAATCTCTCCCTTGATGGCCAACTGGCCTATCATCTTCGAAGAGCATTCGGAAGGTGGTCTTCGAAAAATTACTTCGACTTAGAGTCCTGCAGGTAACTTCGAAAACAACATATATTATGCATATTCATTCGAAGGAATAACCAACTTAACTCATTTTTCAGCCTCTTCATCCCCTATAACTTCGGAGCAGATTGTTCGAGCTTCGGAGAAGATCCTAGGCATCCCAACTCTGACCGAGAAGGAATGGAGAATCAAGTTAGTTGGAAGTTGGGAGCGATCCAACCGAGTGTGGGGACTGCTGGAAATTGTTCCGCCCCCTCTGGTGGATTGGGTGCCTTCAGAGAAAGGGCCCAAGAAATGGAAAGCTGAAGCTGGAACTTCGAGCTCCGCCAAGACTCCGGTCAAGAAGGTGGCTCGAAAACCGAAGATTCCTGCACCTTCGAGCGCAAGAGCTTTAATCTCTGATTCTCAAGAGGATGAAGGCAGATTGCTCGCAAATCTGATTGACGAGGATGCAGCTCAACCAGAAGCACATATTGAAGATGCTGCGAGCGTGCCGGAGTCTCAAGTTAACCTCGAACAAGTGAGGACTCCGGCTGCTCAAGAGAATTTACCTCAGGAGGGAGACCAAGACAGAGCCCCTATGAATGAGAGCGGAGTTGAAGTTACCGCGACTTCGATTCCAGATGAAGCAACGACTGTTCAAGGAGATGCTCTGGCAGTCGAAGATTTGACACTTGATTCAGACGAAGATCTCGCCTTCGATCCGCCAAGAAGTCCAATGCTCACCCGCCGCCAAAATGTCAAAGGTAAACTTCGAATAATTCTTTTGTTCCTTCCTGCAAAATTATACAATATAATACCTTTGCTTTTTCAGAGTCCACTTCCATTGAAGAGGTCCGTCCTGAAGATATAGTTCTTGGACCTTCGACAACTTTGGAGCCACTTCCAGAATCCGCTCAAATGGGGCCTGGAAAAGGCAAAGGAAAGATGGACCCCCTCCCTGCTCCAAGCTCAGGATTAACTCCATCTGAATCAACAGATGAGAGCCAATCCACTGAAGAAGGGCAGTCTACTGAGGCTCCGAAGACCACAGCTCAGCACTCCGAACCTTCGCCAAGCGAAGATGACCAGCAAGTCTTGAGCATGCTCCCCCTTTTAACTCCTTTTTTGGAGCAAAGAACTGGGCTTCGGACTCTGCTCGAGCCTTTGGATCGAGCTAGTCGTTAAGTCGGGGAGACGGACTTGGTGGCTATCTTGAGTGAGGCGGAGAATTCGAAGCTTAACGCTGCTATGGAACGTGCAGCCTACCAGGTACAAAATATCTGCAAAACAACATCAAATTTATATACAAATAATTTCTTACCTTGGTTTTTTCTTTTCTCAGCAAGCAGTCTTGGGCCGAGCTACGAACATATCAAGTGAACGCGAAATCACTCGTCTTCGAGAGGAAAACGGAACTCTTCAACGAAACCTCACTATCTCTGAAAGTCGAGTGGTTCACATGGACAATATGGTTTCAACGGAACGCAGGGCCAGACAAGGGTTGGAGGCTGCGAACAAGGAGCTCGAAGCAGAACAAATTGTGCTTCGAGCGGAGATTGAAAAGATGCGGGCGGAGCACGCTATTGCGGGGACCAAGCTTGTTAGGCTCCGAGAGGAAGCTAGCCATCTACTGAATCAAAAGAACTCTTTGGCTACGGAGGCTGCTAGACTCTCTGGAGTGATAGAAGAGCTAACTTCGGCAAAAAATGCGTTAACTGAAGATAAGCTAAAGTCTGAGAAGGTAGTTGCGGAGGTCATGGATCAACTGCTAGGCATTCTGGAGTACTTCGGTACTACTGGAACGCTTCCTTCGGATGACAACATCTCTCTGCTGCGCCGGTTGAAAAGGATTCAAGGGGTAGCGAAGCAAATGAAGACAGCAGGCATTCGTTACGGAGAACTCTCCGGACAAGTGGCTGCCGTTGGATTACTTCGTTACTACGAAGATCTGGGTCGATCGATAGCTCCGAGCGCAGGAGAGGGACCAATTACCTTCGACGACGATCAACTTCTCACTCCTTCCGAAGGTGTGGCCGCTGCCAGGCAAACTTTCCAAACTTCATGGAGAGCCGAAGGGCGCACTGCGATCAAGGCTTGGATTGACGAAGGACAGCGCCAGAAGTAGGCTCGGACCCAAGCTTCGAGCAGCTAGCCTCCTCTGAACCCGCAGGTTTAGAAGTACTTTAGGATTTTTGACTATGTAAAGCATTATGCTAATGTACATTTATAAATGAAGATTTGTTTATCATGTTTTTAGGCTTTGCCTCATATTGAAGATGTCGAAGTGTTAGATGTTAACGACGAACTTCGCTTATTATGGGCTACCTTCGATATCTTAAAACTTCATAAACGCCCTCGATTTCTAGTTCCTCGAGATGACTCCGGAGCAATTGCACCTGAAATAATCAAAGATATATTATCCTATATTAAAGAGGAAGAAAAAGAGGTTAACTTGGAAACTTCATCTTCTGAAGACGTTATATGGTCCGAAGACGAAGATGAAGCTCGAAGTAAAAATCCTGAAGAACTTGGAAGCTGGGAAAGGAGCCCCGAACGGCTTCGAACTTGGGCCGAGCTTCAGCAAGAACAAAAAGACTTTAGAGCTTCGAAGGGAGGTAGGAGAGTTAAACGCAAAGTTGTTAGAACTCCCGGCAGTGGAACTAGTCGTTCCAACCCTAGCTCTAGAGATCGAAGAGGTCTTCGATTCCTTCTTGGTATAGATACCAATTTTTCATGATGTAATTGTAATCATATTCGTTCGAATAATAGATATCGATTTAAAATTGTCTCCCTATTTATTAGCCCCTCTTTGGGTGTAAGCAACTTCGAACTGTATTCATAGATGGTTAGGCACAAAGAAAAACTTTGGAGTACAATTTTGGGGGTTCGGAGCCCCTCTGTAATTTAAAGATCTTTTAAAATCTTATAAAATGTCTTCGACTATTTGTAGTCTGAAGAATGGCAACTTAGTACCTTGTGCTTTTGAAAGAAATCATTTGAGATAACTTTCCGGACACTTTGGTGTCTTAGATAATTTGTCACTTTGGACTTTCTTAACAGACATTCGAAGCTCATGGCTCAAACTCTGTTTTGTTTTGGCCTCCTTCGGCTCTTTTTGCGAATTCTGTCAAACCAATGGTTCGGAATTCACAGTGGTCTCTTTGGACTCTTTTTACGGATGCCTACAAGCCAGTGGCTTGGACTCCGCATGATTTGGTCACCTTCGACTCTTTTTACGGATACCTACAAGCTAGTGGCTTGGGCTCCGCATATTTTGGTCGCCTTCGACTCTTTTTACGGATGTCTACCAGCCGATGGCTTGGACTCCGTATGATGTGGTTTTGGGCTCTTTTATAGATGCCTACAAGCCGGTGGCTTGGACTCCGGATTATGTCAGCCCCCACGTCGGAAACTTCGAACCAATGGTTCGAAGTCCAAAAATATGACTCAGCTTCATGACACTTCCCTCTCGGTCAACCACGCGGTTCCAGTGCGTCCACTCGGAAGCTAGAAGTTTATGAGGGGAAGGCACTATCTGGACCATATGCTTTATTAATTCAGAAGATGTTGGGGGAAAATATCTCATCTTCGGGGTTATTGCCAAAGCAGCATGAAGACAGCCAACCAGTTCGAAGATTGTCCGAAGGCCATCTTCGAAGGTGCTTGGAACCTGGTTCGAAGCCCGAAGGCAGGCATTGGTTCGAAGTATGTCTTCGAACCAAAGCCCTTTAGGATCTTTTCTGCCAGCTAAGATGGAAGACTTATCTTCTATCCTATTAGATTAGTCTTTTACCATTTTAGCCCTATTAAGGAAACCGAATAGTTTCCTTAATGTCGGTTGTAATAAAGGGGTAAATAGGTCTTTTCCTTAATGTTCAGGCCTATAAATACCCCCCATTTCATCCTGTAATAGGGACCAATTACGAGTGATTCAATACACACTTTCGAACTATTCTAAGTTATTATCCTTTCGGAGGCTTAGAACAGTTTGCTTCGCAAACACTTCGTTTGTTAGTTTCTTTTTTACAGAAACCTGTTAGCGTAATCTTTTACGCCAACAGTTGGCGCCGTCCGTGGGGAACTTAGTCCAAAAAACTTCGTTCTCTACCAACCTCTTGCATCATGCCTCCTAAGCGGAGCGCACCTCGCAATCCCACTCGGAGGTCCTCTCGGATCTCCGGAGAGATACCCTTCGACACAGTCGAAGTCGGAGGGTCTTCGACTATCCCTCCACCTCAAACTCCGCAAGGGGCTTCTATCCCTCGAGGATACGAAACCTCTCCACCAACCCCTTCCATACTCCGACCGCCCGGAGCCACTCTGCCACCTTCCATTCCGATTCGAACTGATCATACCAGCTCGCAAGACCCGGAAGGTCCTTCCGGAGGAGATGAAGATAGCCTTGGAGACATGGCCACTCAAATGGCCAATCTTCAAGCCGAGGTAGCAAGGTGGCGACAGGAGGCTGCGAACAGGCTTCGCCCTCAAGCCACCCCAGCTATCCCCGAAGTGCACGAAGACGACGATCTTGATTATCCCGAAGCCCCGGAGAATGCTTCTTACGACAATGAATCTCCGTTGCATCCCGAGCTTCAGAAGGTTCGCTTCGATCCGAAGTTCAAAGCTTCGAAGCTTTGCAAGTATGCCGGAGACGAAGATCCCAGTGAGTTTGCACGTTCTTATGCCCTAGCAATCGAGGCTAGTGGCGGAGACAGAGAAACTATGGCGAAGTGCTTCCCGTTAGCCCTTCAAGGAGTGGCGTTGAGATGGTTCTGGTCTTTAAAACCAAGATCAATCACGTCATGGTTACAGTTGAAGAAGAAGTTCATAAGTAACTTTCAGGGCACCTTCGTGCCCCCCATGTCGACAGGAAGCCTTTTCCAAGTGAAACAGCTCCCCGGAGAAACATTGAGGCAGTACTTCAAGCGCTTCGCTCACACGAAGTCGCAAATTCGGGGGCTGTCCACATCCTCGGTGGTTGATGCGGCTCGGGAAGGCGTCTGTCATAAAGGCCTTCTGGATAAATTGCATCGGAAGAGCATCACCACAGTATCACAGTTGATGTCGTACTTCGAGGAGTACTCGAAGTCGGAAGAAGGTTGGCTTCGGAGGACTACTGCTACTTCGACAGTGTTGACAGAAGTTAAAGCAGAGGTGAAGACTTCGGCTCAGCCGCAAGAACCAGTCTCCGAAGTGCAACATGATAGAAGAAGAGGGCAAAAGCACCCTCGCTCTGAAGTCTTAAACATTGCACCCCCACAGAAGTTTGTACCAAGAGCTCCACAGTCTGCGGGGAACAAGTCCGGCGGTTGGAGGCCGCCAGGGAAAACGGCTGGCAAGGGCCAGACCCTTTTTTGCTGTATTCACGGAGAGAATCGAAGCCATGCAACTGACACCTGCAAGGCTATTCTTACCCTTCGGGGAGAATACTTGGAGAGAACTTCGGGTCGAGGTAGTACCGACCGAAGTCCAGCAGCAGCAGTGCGCCCGGAGCCGGTCCAGGCTGTGGCGCGGATAGAAAATTTCGACGCTGCAAGGCATCCTCCGGTGGCCAATGTTATGCCACCTCCGAAGCAAGAAGAAGGGCAAGATAGAGGGAAGAGAGTAGTTCTCCCTATCTCCGGAGGAGGTACCCTCGGAAGCATGTCCAAGAGACAGCGAAGAGAGTACGTTCGAGAAGTAGGCCACATTGGGACTTCGTCATCTGCAGCTGCAATGCCGGAGTGGTCTCATGTTCCAATATCTTTTTAGCCTCTTCTTGATCAAGCCATAGCTCGGAGGGCAGAATATGGTCATGGTCCTCCTCTTGATCCGAGGCAAGTAAACAGTGTCCAAGATAATGGAGAAATTTTTTTAGCCTCCTCCGAAGCTTCGAAGAAGTCTTTTCCTAGACCAAGTCCCGAAGGAGAGATTGCAACAAAGGTCATTGTCAAAGATGGTAAAGAATACACCTTTCAATTTGGTAAAGATTTACCTCCCGAAGTTGCAACTTCCTTGGAAAAGGTTGTAGAAGAAAATTTGGATGTCTTCGCTTGGTCTGACGAAGATATCACCGGAGTCGATCGGGATATTATTGAGCACAGCTTGCTTGTAAACCCGAAGGCCCGGCCTGTTCGACAAGGGCTCCGGAAGATGTCCGCAGAGAGAGCTGCTCTAGCTAAGGACGAAGTTGAAAAACTGTTGAAGGCTGGGATTATCAGAGAAGTGGCCCATACAGAATGGTTAGCAAACCCAGTCTTCGTCAGGAAGAAGTCCTCCGGAAAGTGGCGCATGTGCATTGATTTCACATCTTTGAATAAAGCGTGCCCACGTGACCCCTACCCCATGCCCCGAATTGATCAACTAGTTGACTCCACTGCAGGTTCGGAGTTACTAAGCTT
The DNA here is from genome assembly GCA_019279435.1 of Zizania palustris. Lineage (NCBI taxonomy): Eukaryota > Viridiplantae > Streptophyta > Magnoliopsida > Poales > Poaceae > Zizania > Zizania palustris. Next base: position 37,643,172 of record JAAALK010000085.1, on the reverse strand, counting down.
CCTTGACGCGTATTCCGGCTATCATCAAATATGGTTGAAGCGCGAAGATGAAATCAAGACGAGCTTTGTAACTCCTTCGGGAGTCTTCTGCTATGTAAGAATGCCCTTCGGCCTAAGAAATGCCGGGGCTACTTTTTCAAGATTAGTTGCTAAGGCTCTAGGTCATCAACTAGGTCGCAATGTGGAGGCCTATATGGATGATATTGTAATAAAGAGTGCTTTAAAGCACCAACATAGCCTAGACTTAGCAGAAAAATTCAATAGCCTTCGGGCATGTGGGATCCGCCTTAACCCCGAAAAATGTATATTCGGAGCTAAGGCTGGAAAGTTGTTAGGGTACTTAGTTTCAAGCAGGGGAATTGAAGCTAGCCCTACTCAAATAACTGCGCTGCAGAAGATGGCTCCTCCCGAGAATTTAAAGCAAGTGCAAAAGCTGACTGGACGTCTGGCCGCACTTAGCAGGTTTTTATCAAGGTCTACGGAGAGGAGTTTGCCAATTTTTAAAGCTTTGAAAGGGTCCGAAGATTTTGCATGGACACCGGAGTGTCAGAAAAGCTTCGAAGATATTAAAGATTATCTCAGCAATCTTGCTACACTTACGGTGCCTATTGCGGACGAAACCCTACTTCTGTATCTTGCAGCCACAGGCTCAGCAGTCAGCGCAGTCCTTGTCAGAGAAGCTGATATCAATGGGAAGTTGGTCCAAAATCCTGTCTATTTTGTATCCGAAGCATTGTCAGGAGCAAAGACAAGATATTCCGAGCTTGAAAAGTTCGTTTATGCTCTGATAATGGCTTCGAGGAAGCTAAGACATTATTTTTTTAGCTCACAATGTAATTGTACCAACTTCGTATCCTTTAGGAGATATGCTCCGAAGCAAAGATTCCACTGGAAGGATTGGAAAGTGGGCAGTAGAGCTAGCACCCTTCGGCATATCTTTCCTGGCAAGGACAGCTATTAAATCTCAAGTTCTAGCAGACTTCGTAGCAGAGTGGACTCCACCTGCGAAGTTGACTCCGGAGAAATCAGATGACGGAGTTTGGACTATTTACTCCGATGGGGCTTTTCAAGCATCCGGAGCAGGCATTGGGGCAGTATTAATTTCACCATCAGGACAAAGAGCAATGTACTCCGCAAAACTCAATTTTAAGTCTACCAATAATATAGCGGAGTACGAAGGAATATTATTGGGACTCCGGAAAGCACGTGCTCTAGGGGCTACAAGAATAATTATAAAAACAGATTCTCAGATAGTAGCAGGGCACGTAGACAAAAGTTTTCAAGTCCGACATCCACAGCTTGCAAAATACTTGGAAGAAATTCGTAAGATCGAAGCACATTTCAAGGGTATTTCCATTTGGAGTATACCAAGAGCTGAAAACGTGCAAGCGGACATTTTAGCGAAGGCTGCTGCCGGAGCTGTGGATGTGCCTGACGAAGCTTTCTATGAGGAGCTCAATATACCTTCGGTGCCACAAGTCGCTTCTGCAGAGATTCTCTGCATTCCTAGTGCAGATTGGAAAGATTCAATCATAGAACTCTTGCAAGGAGGAATGAATTTGCCCGAAGAGCCCCAATTGTCAAGATTAAAGCTCAGAGCAAGAAACTATCAGTTAATCAACGGTATATTATACAAGGCCGGAGTATGTTCCCCCCTACTCCGATGTATATCTCAAGCCGAAGGCCAAGAAATTCTTCGAGAAATTCACGAAGGCCTTTGTGGAAGTCATTTAGCCCCTAGAGCTCTGGCAGGAAAAACACTTCGCCAGGGGCTTTATTGGCCCACAATAACAGCTGATGCGGAGAGCTTGGTCCGCACTTGTCAAGGATGCCAGTGGATGGGTCGACGGAGTCATCGCCCACCAACAGCTCTTCAAGTCATTTCTCCGGTATGGCCTATGGCCAGATGGGGTATGGATCTAATTGGTCCCTTTCCGTTAGCAAAGGGAAATCTGAAGTTCGCAGTGGTAGCTATCGAATATTTTTCTAAGTGGGTCGAAGCAGAGCCCTTAACAGCTATCACTTCGAATAATGTACAGAAATTCTTCTGGAAGAACATTATTTGCCGGTTCGGAGTGCCTAAATATCTCACAGTTGATAATGGAACACAGTTCGACGCAGAACCCTTCAGGAAGTTTTGCGAAGACCTAGGCATTCAACTATGTTTTGCTGCAGTGAGACATCCTCAGTCGAATGGAGCCGTTGAGCGAGCCAATGGAAATATCTTATCAGGGCTAAATCGAAGAATAGTAGGGTTGTCAAAGGGACTGTGGACTGAAGAGCTTCCGAAGATTCTGTGGTCCATTCGGACTACGCAAACAAGGTCCACAGGTTTTACTCCGTTCAGACTATTATTCGGAGATGAAGCTATGACTCCAACGGAGCTCAAAGGGGGCTCATTTCGCAGCACCGAACCAGACATCGAAGAAGAAAGACAAGCTTCGTTAGATTTGTCAGAAGAGACAAGGCTTCGAGCTGTAGCCAATTTATCAAAGTATCATCAGCAGACGAAGACTTGGTATGACCCGAAGGTTAAGCTCAGCGAGTTAAGGCCGGGTCATCTTGTTCTACGAAGCATTATAGCACCAGGGAAGTTAGGCAATAAATGGGAAGGTCCATATCTAATCGTCCGCTCGGGGCGCCCTGGTTCATTTAAATTAGCTAATTTAGAAGGTGAAGAGTTAGCACATACTTGGCATGCGGAGCACCTAAAACGATACTTCGCATAAGGGCTCCTTGTAATTCGCTTGTAATCACCTCTAAATTAATAAAGCATACACCCTGTGGCTTGCCTTCCCCTTGACACTCCTAGTTTCCCGAGCGGACGCGCTGGGACGGAAGTCGTTCGAGAGGGAAGTGTCATCAAGCAGGGCTGTATTTCCGGACTTCGTACCCTTAAAGTCGAAGCCTCCGGTGTGGTGGCTGAAATCCATCCGGAGCCCAAGCTGATACCTTGTAGGCATCCGTAAAAGAGCCAATACCACATTCTACGGAGTCCAAGCTTCGGCTGGTAGACTTCCGTAAAAAGAGCCGAAGGTGGCCAAAATCTGCGGAGTCCAAGCTGCAGCTTGTCAGACTTCCGTAAAAAGAGCCGAAGGTGGCCAAATTCTGCGAAGTCCAAGCTCCGGCTGGTAGACTTCTGCAAAAAAAGAGCCCAAGTGGCCAAATTCTGCGAAGTCCAAGCTCCGGCTGGTAGACTTCTGCAAAAAAGAGCCCAAGTGGCCAAATTCTGCGAAGTCCAAGCTCGGGCTGGTAGACTTCTGCAAAAAAGAGCCCAAGTTGGCCAAATTCTGCGAAGTCCAAGCTCCGGCTGGTAGACTTCTGCACAAATAGTCGAAGGTGACTATAATTTCTGCGAAATCCAAGCTCCGGCTGGTAGATTTCCGCAAAAAACAGTCGAAGCTGGCTAAAGCAAAACAGCATTTAAGCCATGAGCTTCGAATGTCTGTTCTTATAAGTCCAAAGTGACAAATTTTTTAAGACAATAAAGTGTCCTCGAAGTTATCTTAATTGATTTCTTTCGCAAAGCAAACAAAGGTACCAAGTTACCATTCTTCTGACTATAAAGGTCGAAGACATTTCATAAGATTTCAAAAGATCTTTAAAAATGACAGAGGGGCTCCGAACCCCCAAGAAAAAATTGTACTCCGAAGTTTTTTCTTTGCGCATAACCATCTTTGAATACAGTTCGAAGTTGCTTATACCCAAAGAGGGGCTAGTAATATGGAGACAATTTTAAATCGGCATTCATTATCGAAATAAATGTATTTACAGATTACATTATGAAAAATTGGTATCTATACCAAGAAGGAATCGGAGACCTCTTCGGTCCCGAGAGCTAGGGGTGGAACGACTAGTTCCAACATCGGAAGTTCTAAGAACTTTACGTTTAACTCTCCTCCTCCCCTTCGAAGCTCTAAAATCCTTCTGTTCTTGTTGAAGCTCGGCCCAAGTTCGAAGCCGCTCGGGGCTTCTCTCCCAGCTTCTAAGATCTTCAGATCTTTTATTTTGGACTTCACCTTCGTCTTCGGACCAATTAGTGTCTTCAGAAGACGAGGTGTTTGCGTCGCTCTCTTTATCTTCCTCTTTAATATAAGACAATACGTCTTTGATTACTTCGGGCGCAATAACGCCGGAGTCATCTAGAGGGATAAGGAATCGAGGACGTTTATAACTCTTTAGAAGTTCGAAGGTGTTCCACAGTGAGCGAAGTTTGCTGTTAAGCTCTAACACTTCGATATCTTCCATAAGAGGCAAAGCCTAAAAATATGACAAACAAGATGTTCATTGATAAATATTTACAAGCATCAGCTTTACATAATCAAAAAATCCTAAATAATCCTAAACCTACGGGTTCGGAGGAGGCTGACTGCTCGAAGCTTGGCTCCGAACTTGCTTTTGGCGTTGGCCTTCATCAATCCAAGCCTTGATCGCAGATCGACCTTCGGCTCTCCATGAAGTTTGGAAGGCTCGCCAAGCAGCAGCTACACCTTCGGAAGGTTTTAGAAGTCGGTCGTCGTCGAAGATGATAGAGCCCTCTGCGCTCGGAGTGATTGTTCGGCCCAAATCCTCGTAGTAGCGAAGTATTCCAAGGGCAGACACTTGTCCGGAGAGTTCTCCATAACGTATGCCTGCCGTCTTCATTTGCTTCGCTGCTCCTTGGATCCTCTTTAGCCGGCGCAGCAGAGTTACATTGTCATCCGAAGGTAGTGATCCAGTAGTACCGAAGTACTCCAAGACACCTAACATTTGTTCGATGACCTCCGAAGCCACCTTCTCGGACTTAACCTTTTCTTCAATAAGCACATCCTTGGCCGAAGTTGTTTCAGCCAAAACTCCGGAGATTCTAGCGTTCTCCGTAGTCAAAGCATTCTTTTGAGTTCGGAGTTGGCCAGCCTCTTCTTGTAGCCTTACAAGTGCGGAGCCCTTCGCAGCATCCTCTGTCCGCAGTCTTTCAATCTCCGCTCGAAGCACAATTCTTTCTGCTTCGAGCTCTTTCTTTGCAGCCTCCAAGCTTTGCCTAGCCCTTCGCTCTGCTAAGATTACATTGTCCATTTGAGCTACTCGACCTTCGGAGAAGTTAAAATTTCTTTGAAGAGTTTCGTTCTCTTCCCGAAGTTGAGCAATTTCGTTTTCGTTCGACAAAGCTACAGCGCGGGCTAAGACTGCTTGCTAAAAAAAAAGAAGAAAAACTGGAATAAGAAATTATTCATATATAATTTATTATTCGGTTCGAAGATGCTTTATACCTGATAAGCTGCTCTTTCTACAGCAATATTAAGCTCCGAACCCTTCGCTCTGCTTAAAAGGGCTACCAGCTCTGTTTCCCCGACTTTGCGACTGGCTTCACCCAAAGGTTTAACCAAAGTCCCAAGTCCGGTTTTCTCCTCCAAAAATGGAGTTATGAGAGGAAGCAGTGCTAAAGCCTTCTGATCAGCTCTGCTTAGTGAGGATCCGGAGGGCTCTTCCGAGGCCCTTGGAACTTCTGAAGATGGCCTCCCCTCAGTCGATTCACTTTCATCTGTTGACTCAGATGAAGTCGATCCTTGAGCAGGGAGAGGCTCGATGTGTCTTTTTCCTCTTCCAGGCCCCGGTAGAGCAACTCCCGGTTGCGGCCCTGAAGTTGTCGAAGGTCTTTGAATTGTATCTTCGAGGGATGCTTCGACAACAGGAGGCTCTGAAAAAACAAAAATATTACACATTGTATAATTTTGCAAAAATTGATAAGAATTAAGCAAAATTTACCTTCAACATTCTCTGGAATATCGAGCACCGGACTGATCGGAGGATCAAAAGTGTAGTCCTCATCCGAATCAGCTGCTAAATCTTGGACTGCAGGAGCATCGTCCTGAAGAGTCCTCGTTACTTCTTCGAGAATCGAAGCCATAGTGACTTCGACTCCACCTTCATTCACAGGAACTCCGGCCTGAGTTATGTCTTCTTGAACTACCGAAGTCATTGGTTGATCAGCATTGTCTCCAGACTCCGGTATGTTCGCAGGCACTTCAGCCTCATTTACATCCATAGGGGCTTCAATTTGATCTTCTTGGGTATCAGGAGCTCTTACTTCTTTGATGTTGGTTTGAGGCTCCGGAATACCTGCAGTGTCTTCAATGAGAATACTTCGTTGAGCTGCATCTTCGTCAATTAATCTTACTAGTAAAATACCTTCGTCTTCTTTAGAGCTAGAAACCGAAGCTTTTGAGCTCGAAGGTGCGAGGTTTTTCGGCTTCCGAGCCACCTTCTTCGTCGGAGTCCTTGCGGAGCTGGAGGCTCCAGCTTCGGCTACTCTCTTCTTGGGTCCTTTTTCTTGAGGCACCCAGTCCATCAGAGGGGGCGGAGTTAACTCCAACATTCCCCATACTCTGTTAAATCGCTCCCAACTTCCGACTAATTTGATTCGCCATTCTTTCTCGGACGAAGTTGGGGCACCAAGAATCTTCTCCGAAGCCCTCACAATTTGCTCTGATGTAATAGGATCTGAAGAAGCTTAAAAAAAAAATAATTCGAGTTAGTCTTTCTTCGAAGTAAATATGTACAATGCATGTTGGGTTCGAAGTTACCTGCGGGGCTCGAAGTATAATTGATTTTACGAAGGCCGCCTTCGGAGTCATCTTCGAAGATGATAGGCCAGTTGGCCATCAGTGGAGGAATTTGAAGACCGATGAATTCTTCGGCCAAATCTCGCATACTGAGCCTCCGACTAATTTTTTCAAGCAGGTTCAGGCGGGCTTCGAGCTGACCTTCGTCGGGTTGCACTAGAGCTTCCTTCCGGAATCTGATTTCTTTGAGAGGTCCAGCTAGAGGACTGCTAGCTCCGACTTCGGCATAAAACCACCGCAGCACCCAATCAGTATACCATCTAGCGTTGATGGCCTTAGCAGGGAATCGCAGAGCGTATTCATCGCGAAGCCTAAAATTGATGCTTCCGAAGGAGACCACCACTTTTTCACCTCCAGAGCCTACGAAGGTCTTTGGCTGACAAGTTGCTCTATGAAGCGCAGCGAAGATTTCAGCCCTCCCTTCACAACCTTCGGCTCTCAGTGCCCACTCGAAGATGGCTAATCTGGCTACAGCATTCGGAGACAACTGAGGGAGGGTTACATGAAACAAGTCGAGCACTTCGGCCAAAAAATCCACAGCAGGGAGACCCAAGCCTGCTTCGAAAAAAGCCTCGAATACCACAACTTCTCCGGGTCTTGGTGATGGAATTGATTCTTTGCCCGGCTTCCGAATCATAACCCCATTGCTAATTTTACCCCCCGCTGTGATTGCCAAAGATTCTCTCTTGCAGGTAGATGGCCCTAATTCGAAAGATTGATCCAAGTACTTAGTTGATGGAGGGCACAAACCTTGGTCATCGGGGATTTGGGGATTTCTTCCCCCTGCCGCCATGGATGATCCTGCCTGCATCGAGGGTGCCGCCGCCAATGTTGCCGCCGCTGCTGCTGCGGTTGCCTGCTGCCGAGCCAAGGTCGAAGGCGGCGCAGATCCTTTGGTCTTCACCATCACGATTGCCGGATTAACCCGAGAGAATGGAAGCTAGGGCTCAAGAACTTGAAGGCTAGGGTTCAAGAACTCAAAGGGCTCAAAAGGTTTTTGACTGAGAGGAAGCGGTGAAAAGGTAATCGAGTAAGTTCTGGAGTTCTTTATTTATAGCCTAAACTTTCCGTTTGTTACCGTTTGGGCTCTGCCCTTTCGCATTCCCGCCTGTTATTTTCCTCCGAAAATAACGCCTCGTATAACTCCGTTAGAAACAGAAACTAACGGCTATATTTTCTAAGTCCAAAAAGACTTTCGAACTTCCTGAGTCAGTTCTAAGATAGTTCGAAAAGTAATTACCTTATGACTGATTCGAAGTTCATACCTTCATGTATTTCGGAGATAAAACAAAAATCAATAACCCCTATGATTGGTTATCTTTTCTTTCCGTATACTGCTCTCCTAACGTTACAGGTCGAACGGAGAAGCGTATTCGAGGGGCTACTGTTGGGGGAAAATATCTCATCTTCGGGGTTATTGCCAAAGCAGCATGAAGACAGCCAACCAGTTCGAAGATTGTCCGAAGGCCATCTTCGAAGGTGCTTGGAACCTGGTTCGAAGCCCGAAGGCAGGCATTGGTTCGAAGTATGTCTTCGAACCAAAGCCCTTCAGGATCTTTTCTGCCAGCTAAGATGGAAGACTTATCTTCTATCCTATTAGATTAGTCTTTTACCATTTTAGCCCTATTAAGGAAACCGAATAGTTTCCTTAATGTCGGTTGTAATAAAGGGGTAAATAGGTCTTTTCCTTAATGTTCAGGCCTATAAATACCCCCCATTTCATCCTGTAATAGGGACCAATTACGAGTGATTCAATACACACTTTCGAACTATTCTAAGTTATTATCCTTTCGGAGGCTTAGAACAGTTTGCTTCGCAAACACTTCGTTTGTTAGTTTCTTTTTTACAGAAACCTGTTAGCGTAATCTTTTACGCCAACAGAAGATGATTACAAATGATTTACAAGGAGCCCCTATGCGAAGTATCGCTTTAGGTGCTCCGCATGCCAAGTATGTGCTAACTCTTCACCTTCTAAATTAGCTAGTTTAAAAGAGCCAGGACGTCCTGAACGAACAATTAGGTATGGACCTTCCCATTTATTTCCTAATTTGCCTGGCGCTATGATGCTTCGTAAAACGAGATGACCCGGTCTAAGCTCATTGATCTTAACCTTCGGGTCAAACCAAGCCTTCGTCTGCTGGTGATATTTTGATAAATTAGCCACAGCTCGAAGTCTTGTCTCCTCTGTTAAATCTATCGAAGCTTGTCTTTCTCCTTCAATCTCCGGTTCGGTGCTGCGAAGTGATCCTCCTTTGAGCTCTGTTGGAGTCATAGCTTCATCTCCGAATAGCAATCTGAATGGAGTGAAACCTGTGGACCTTGTTTGCGTAGTCCGAATGGACCACAAAATCTTCGGGAGTTCTTCGGTCCACAGTCCTTTTGCCAATCCTACTATCCATCGATTTAGCCCTGATAGAATATTTCCATTTGCTCTTTCTACAGCTCCATTAGACTGAGGATGCCTCACTGCAGCAAAACATAACTGGATGCCTAGATCTTCGCAGAACTTTCTGAAAGGTTCTGCATCGAACTGTGTTCCATTATCAACTGTGAGTTGTCTAGGCACTTCGAACTGTGAGTTGTCTACAGCTCCATTTCTGTACATTGTTCGAAGTGATAGCTGTTAAGGGTTCTGCTTCTACCCACATAGAAAAATATTCGATAGCTACCACTGCAAACTTTAAATTTCCCTTAGCTACTGGAACGGGGCCAATTAAATCCATACCCCATCTGGCCATGGGCCATACCGGAGCAATAACTTGAAGAGCTGTTGGTGGGCGATGACTCCGTCGACCCATCCACTGACAGCCATGGCATGTGCGGACCAAGCTCTCCGCATCAGCTGTTATTGTAGGCCAATAAAGCCCTGGCGAAGTGTTTTTCCTGCCAAAGCTCGAGGGGCCAAATGGCTACCGCAAAGTCCTTCTTGGATTTCCCGAAGAATTTCTTGACCTTCGGCTTGAGATATACATCGGAGTAAAGGGGAACATACTCCGGCCTTGTATAAAATACCGTTGATTATTTGATAATTTCTGGCTCTGAGTTTCAATCTTGAAAGCTGTGGCTCTTCAGGCAAATTTATCCCTCCTTGTAAAAATTCCATGATTGAATTTTTCCAATCTGTACTTGGAATGCAAAGAATCTCTGCGGAGGGAATTTGTCGCACCGAAGGTGTACTGAGCTCCTCATAAAAAGCCTCTTCTGGAATATCCACAGCTCCGGCTGCAGCTTTTGCTAAGATGTCCGCTTGCACATTTTCTGCTCTTGGTATACTCCGAATGGAAATACCCTTGAATTGTGCTTCAATCTTGCGGATTTCTTCTAAGTACTTTGCAAGCTGTGGATGTCGAACTTGAAAACTTTTATCTACGTGCCCTGCCACTATTTGAGAATCTGTCTTTATAACAACTTTTGTAGCCCCTAGAGCACGTGCTTTTCGGAGTCCCAGTAAAATCCCTTCATACTCCGCTATATTATTGGTAGACTTAAAGTTGAGTCTTGCGGAGTACATTGCTCTTTGCCCTGAAGGCGAAATTAAAACTGCTCCAACACCTGCTCCGGATGCTTGGAAAGCTCTATCAGAATAAACAGTCCAGATTCCTTCGCTTGACTTCTCCGAAGTCCACATTGTAGGTGGAGTCCATTCTGCTACGAAGTCTGCCAAAACTTGTGATTTGATCGCTGTCCTTGCCACAAAGGATATGCCGAAGGGTGCTAGTTCGACTGCCCACTTTCCAATTCTTCCAGTGGAGTCTTTACTTCGGAGCATATCTCCCAAAGGATATGAAGTTGGTACAATTACATTATGAGCTAAAAAATAATGTCTCAATTTCCTCAAAGCCATTATCAGAGCATAAGTGAACTTTTCAAGCTCGGAATATCTTGTCTTCGCTCCTGATAATGCTTCGGACACAAAATAAAATGGATTTTGTACCAACTTTCCATTGAAATACATTTCTCTGACAAGGACTGCGCTGACAGCAGAGCCTGTAGCTGCAAGGTAAAGGAGTAGGGTTTCGTCCGCAGTAGGCACCGTGAGTGTAGCAAGATTACTGAGATACTCTTTAATATCTTCAAAGCTTTTCTGACACTCCGGTGTCCATGCAAAATCATCGGACCCTTTCAATGCTTTAAATATGGGCAAGCTTCTCTCCGCAGACCTTGCCAAAAACCTGCTAAGTGCTGCCAGACGACCAGTCAGCTTTTGCACTTGCTTCAAATTTTCCGGAGGAGCCATCTTTTGTAGCTCAGTTATTTGAGTAGGGCTAGCTTCAATCCCTCTTCTTGAAACTAAATACCCTAACAACTTCCCAGCCTTAGCTCCGAAAATACATTTCTCGGGGTTAAGACGGATCCCACATGCCCGAAGGCTATTAAAAGTTTCTGCTAAGTCTAGACTACTCTTTATTACAATATCATCCATGTAGGCCTCCACATTCCGACCTAATTGATGACCTAGAGCCTTAGCAACTAGCCTCGAAAAAGTAGCCCCGACATTTCTTAAGCCAAAAGGCATTCTTACATAACAGAAGACTCCCGAGGGAGTTACGAAGCTTGTCTAGATCTCATCTTCGCGTTTCAACCATATTTGATGATAACCGGAATACGCGTCAAGGAAGCTTAATAACTCCGAACCTGCAGTGGAGTCGACCAGTTGATCAATTCGGGGCATGGGGTAGGGGTCACGAGGGCATGCTTTATTCAAAGATGTGAAATCAATGCACATGCACCACTTCCCGAAGGATTTCTTCCTGACAAAGACTGGGTTGGCTAACCATTCTGTGTGAGCCACTTCTCTGATAATCCCAGCCTTCAACAACTTTTCAACTTCGTCTTTGGCAAGAACAGCTCTTTCTGCAGACATTTTTCGGAGTCTTTGCCGAACAGGCCGGGCCTTCGGGTTTACAAGTAAATTGTGCTCGATGATATCCCGACTGACTCCGGTGATGTCTTCGTCAGACCAAGCAAAGACATCTAAGTTCTCCTCAACTACTTTTTCCAAGGAGATGGCAACTTCTGGAGATAAATCTTTACCAAATTGAAATGCATATTCTTTACCATCTTTAACAATAATCTTCGTTGCTATCTCTCCTTCGGGACTTGGTCTTGGGAAGGATTTCTTCGAAGATTCGGAAGGGTCTAAAAAATTTTCTTGATTATCTTGCACGTTATTCACTTGTCTTGGATCAAGAGGAGGGCCGTGACCATACTCCGCTCTTCGGGCGATAGCTTGATCTCCGAAGATAGTGAGTACTCCTGCTTGCGTGGGCATCTTCATGCACAAGTAATTGTGGTGCGCCACAGCTCCGAACTGATTTAACATGCCTCTTCCGAAGATGACGTTGTAATCATATGGAGCATCTACAACGTCGAAGACCACTTCCTCTGTCCTGGCTAGCAATCCTTCTCCGAAGGTAACTTCCAGGCCAATTTGGCCAAGTGCATCAAGCGGAGGTCCTGCGAAGCCTTGCAAGGGACGAGCCGCTGGAAGAAGGTGTTTTCTGGAGATGCACAATTGATCGAAGGCTTGAACAAAAATAATGTCTGCTGAACTCCCTCCGTCAATTAGCACCCTTCGAACCTCAGTTCCTGCAATGTCAGCAGTAATGACAAGTGGGTCTGCATGCGGAAATTTAATGCCAGCTGCATCCTCTGCAGAAAAGATATTGGCACATGGGACCACTCAGGCATAGCAGCTGCAGATGACAAAGTTCCAATATGCCCCACTTCTCTGACATACTCTTTTCTCTGCCTTTTTGACATGCTTCTGAGAGTCCTTCCTCCGGAGATGGGGAGGACTACTCTTTTTCCTCGGTCTTGCCCTTCTTCTTGTTTCGGAGGTGGCATAACATTGGCCACCGGAGGGTGTCTTGCAGCTTCGAAGTTTTCTATCCGCGCCACAGCCTGGACAGGCTCTGGGCGCACTTCAGCTGGAACTCGGTCAGTTGTACCTCGACCCGAAGTTCTTTCTAGATATTCTCCTCTCAGAGTAAGTATAGCCTTGCAAGTATCAGTTGCGTGGCTTCGGTTTTCACCATGAATAAAACAGAAAAGGGTCTGGCCCTTGCCAGCCGGTTTCCCTGGCGGCCTCCAGCCGCTGGCCTTGTTTGCCGAAGGTTGTGGAGCTCTTTGGGTGAACTTTTGTGGGGGTGCAATGTTCAGGACATCTGAACGAGGATGCTTTTGCCCCCTTCTTCTATCATGCTGAACTTCGAAGACAGGTTCCTGCGGCTGTGCCGAAGTTTTTACTTCCAATTTTACTTCCTGCAATATAGACGGAGTACCTGCAGTTCTCCGAAGCCAGCCTTCTTCTGACCTTGCATACTCTTCAAAATAGGACATTAACTGAGAAACCGAAGATATGCTTTTCCGGTGGAGTTTATCCTGTAACCCTGGATGAGTGACTCCCTCTCGAGCTGCATCCACTACCGAAGATGTAGACAACCCTCGAATTTGCGACTTCGTATGAGCGAAGCGCTTGAAGTATTGTCTCAATTTCTCTCCAGGGAGCTGCTTCACCTGGAAAAGACTTCCAGTCGACATTGGAGGTACGAAGGTGCCTTGGAAGTTGCTTACGAACTTCTTCTTTAGCTACCCCCATGTATTGATTGATCCTGGTTTTAAAGACCAGAACCATCGTAAAGCCACTCCTTGAAGAGCCAGGGGGAAGCATTTTGCCATGGTGTCTCGAACTCCTCCACTAGCTTCAATTGCTAGGGCATAAGAACGGACAAATTCCCCGGGATCTTCATCTCTGGCATACTTACAAAGCTTCAAAGTCTTAAACTTCGGGTCGAAGCGAACTTTTTGCAGTTCAGGATGCAGCAGAGACTCAGTATCGAAGGAGGCGTTCTCCGGGGCTTCTGGATAGATATGTTCTTCGTCTTCAGGCACTTTGGGAATAACCGGGTTGGCTTGAGAGTGAAGCCTATTTGCAGCTTCTTGCCGCCATCTCCCTACTTCGGCTTGGAGACTGGCCATCTGTACAGCCATATCACCAAGTCTATCTTCATCTCCTCCGAAAGGACCTTCCGGGTCTCGAGAGCTATAGTGATCGGTTTGGAGTGGAAACTGAGGTGGAGGAACTCCGCCGGGCCGAAGTATGGATGGAGTTGATGGAGGATCTCCGTGTACTCGAGGAAGGGATGTTCCTTCCGGGGTTTGAGGTGGAGGAAACGTCGAAGGTCCTCCGACCTCAACTATGTCTGGAAATATCACTCCGGAGGTCTGAGGGGACCTCCAAACAGGGTTACCAGAGGCGCTCCGCTTCGGAGGCATGGTGTAAAGAGTTGGTAGAGAACGAAGTTTTTTGGACTAGGTTCCCCACGGACGGCGCCAACTGTTGGCGTAAAAGATTACGCTAACAGGTTTCTGAAGAATAGAAACTAACAAACGAAGTGTTTGCGAAGCAAACTGTTCTAAGCCTCCGAAAGGATAATAGCTTAGAATAGTTTGAAAGTGTGTATTGAATAACTTGTATTCGGGGTCCCTATTACAGGGTAAAATGGGGAGTATTTATAGGCCCAAACATTAAGGAAAAGACCTTTTTACCCCTCTATTACAACCGACATAGTGGAAACTATTCGGTACCCTTAATAGGGCTAAAATGGTAAAAGACTAATCTAATGAGAAAGAAGATAAGTCTTCCATCTTAGCTGGCAGAAAAGATCTTAGAAGAGTCCATGTTCGAAGATATACTCTGAACAAGGGTCTGTCTTCATACTTCGAACTTGACTCAAAGCATCTTCGAAGATGCAATCTGGAAACCTTTGAATCAATCGCCTGCCTTTGTCCTGTTACTGCAATAACCCTGAGGATGGAATATTTTCCCCCAACAGTTATTACCTTGCATTATTACTTGCATTTGCGGTGGCTTGTTGAGTACTTTTTGTACTCATACCCGTTGAACACCACAGAGGATGCCTACTATGAAGACGGTCTAGAGTAGCGACCCAGTCAAGCAAAGATCGTGAAGGAGGCGTTCGTCATGCATTTTAATTATCTTTATTATTGTTTTTATTAAAACACTGATGTAATAAATATGGTCTGCATACCATGAATATTGTCGTATGTACGATTGTCGCATGATGAACCTCTTGTATTATTGTTTTTCTTATGAAATTCAGTAATGTCTCGATTTCGATAAATCGGGGCGCCACAAGATGGTATCAGAGCCGACTTGACTGTAGGAAGCCAAACAGACCCGCCTAGCTAATAGTTGCAGAAAATTATTTCTCGAAAACCTACTTTATAAACTTTGTTCCTCCCCTCACTTTTCTTCAACTTGTTGTTTTGTAGATGCCTATCTACCAAGTCCACAGCTACTGCCGCCATTATGAGGGCTTTGTCCGAGAGCTCCGCATGATGCTCACATTCCTTGGGTTCCTTTTTGAGCCCGAATTCCAAGGGGTGTACCCGGATGAGTTCGTCGGGCCCTATGACGTCTCCCTCACCCTCCATGGCTCCGGGGAGCACCTGCCGCCCTCCACCACCGCGCTTGGGGGCCTGACCTTCGATGTCGCGTGCCAACGCGTCGCTCTCCAGGCCCTTATGGAGCTGAGGATTATCTACGATGATCGTCTTTAGAACTCGTTTTTTCGGCTTATGCCGAAGTGCACTCTCGGCGCCCACCGTAGCATCTACCTCGGAGTTCACTCCGTGCGTGATCCGGTCATGGCCCGGCAGTCATGTCTTCTTCAGGCTATGGATGACCTCCATACTGAGGCGGTGCTCGACGCCGATGAGCACCATGAGGCGGTCGAGTTTCTTCGAGAGGACACGAAGAACTTGATCTAGCAGAATGGCGAACTGTAGCGCAAGATCATGCAGCTGCAGAAGGACATCACGGAGATGGTCCCCCTCCTCCCTAGGAAGAGGAAGCCTATCCATGAGCTCGCCCCTCGCCCCAAGCGGATCCCGCCACACCCCTCCACTGCCGGACCGTCCACCGCCAGCACCCCTGCACCACGCCCCGGCCTCGTCTCTGACCCGATTATCGAGAACTTTCTCGAGCCCACCATCCCTTGGGAGCCGCATACTCGTGGTTCCGAGAGCATGGAGACCGCCTCCGGTGGCGAGTAGGCGCTATATGCTGCTATTTTTAATAAAATAATTTTTGTTTGTGGTGCTATCGACAACGAGTTGTGTTGTAGATAGAATAAGAGCTTGAGTATAATGAACAATTTTACCACTTGATTTATATGAGCTTTATGAGCTACTTTCTTTAATTGTATTGTCGTCAGCTTTTTACTTTATAACATGGTATATTCAGAAGATGGCCGACAACCGGAACACCGGCTCCAACAACGGAGAAGGAGGAAGCCGCGACGCGCCCGAGGGTGTTGTACCCAACTGGGGTGCAACGGACCCACGACAATCTAGGTCGCCATCCGCCGACCATCCCACCTTGGCGGAGATGATGGTGAATCAGAACCAATTGATCACCGCCCTCCTCACTCAAATGCAGCACTAACAAGCTGCAGAATGGAGAACCTGCCCCTCACGCACCAGCACCCGCGCCCACTCCCCAACTGTCGGAGTTTCTGTGCGTGCGCCCGCCCATCTTCTCGAGCACCACCAACCCCATAGAGGCCGGAGATTGGCTCCGCACCATTGGGAAGAAGCTAGATCTCCTCCCTTGCACCGACCGGGAGCGAGTGGCCTTCGCCACTAACCAGCTCTAGGGTCCCGCCGTTGAATGGTGGGACAACTACCGTGAGTCCTAGCCTGAGGACCACGTGGTTACATGGGCAGAGTTCACCATTGTTGGGGGAGATAATCCCGATGGCTGAAGGGGACCACCGCCAGAGGGCCCGAAGCCTGGCACCGGAGGGACCTGGACCTCCGGGCGAGGAAGCCGGAGGCCCTCGGAGGCCTCGAGGCGCTTCGGAGGGGTCCGCGGGCGAGTGGCAATCGGGCGGAAGCCGGAGGCCACTCTCCGAACTGAAGATGCCGGGGGCCACCCCCCGGGGCAAGAATGCCGAAGGCCATCCCTCGGGCCGAGCAGTGGTTCCGGAGGGAGGTTTGGTAGAAAGAAGACTAGTCAAGCCTACAGGGGGATAGGATCGCGATCCTCTATGTCATGTCGGGCGGCACAGGCAGCGCCCGGCACGGCTGATACGCTGTCAGGGTCGAATCTTCTTGTCTGTACTATGCAGAGTCCATTTTGTCTGTACTACTGACAAGAGTCAGGCCAAATAGCGGTTAGCGGGTTAGAGATGCCTGGCCCTTAGGGCGGGGCACCCTATAAATACCCCCCAACTACAGTTGTAATAAACACACGATCCAAGAATACAGAGCATATCGCATTCCTTCACTTCCACTAAGAAAACCTGCTGGTTCAATCTGTTGCACCAATAGTTGGCGCCGTCCGTGGGGACTCTAGTTCGAGAAGCTAGCGTCCTCTACATCCATTCACCAAAGCATGTCAGGTCGGAAAGGCGCCAGCACGGTTCCTCTGCGTCGGTTAGCCCGCACCGCCAGAATCGAGCCGACCCCAGTCGCTGATCCCGACCAACCAGTCGTTGCGCCCGTCGGGGCGCCCTCCCTAGAGCCGACCCAGGCCCCGGAAGGGACGCCCGAGGTTCGGGGCCCTGCTGGCATGCCTGAGCCAGCCTCTGTCAATCTTGAGGGGCTCCCGGAGGGGTTGCCGGAGGGGCATCCTCCGAGCGGGCCCCCGGTGGTGACCCTCCGAACTGACTATGTCGGTTCACGAGACCCTGAGACTGCTTCAGGAGGAAGCGGGAGTCAGGCCGATGCCCTGGCCGCTGAGAATGCTCGGCTGAAGGCGGAGCTGGCTCAATGGCGCTAGGAGGCGTCGCTCCACCCCCCGAGCCCTCCCGCGCTACGAGGGTCGCTGCCGTGGCCCTGAGCGACGATGAAGATCAAGCGGAGGAGGAAAACACGTCATACGACGAGGAGTCCCCCCTGCATCCTGACCTGAAGAGGGTGCGCTTCGGTTCGAAGTTTCGGGCCGCCAAGCTTCCCAAGTACTCCGGGGATTCTGACCACGGATAGTTCTCCCGCTCGTACGCTCTTGCAATAGAAGCGTCTTGGGGAAGCCGAGACACCATGGCTAAATGCTTTCCCCTGGCGCTCGAAGGGATCGCCCTCCGGTAGTTCTGGTCGCTCCGGCCTGGAACCATCCGTTCGTTGGACCAGCTGCGGAAGAAGTTCGTCAACAACTTTTAGGGGACCTTCGTGGCCCCAATGTCCACCGGGAGTCTCTTCCAAGTGAAGCAGCAACCAGGGAAAACTTTGCGGCAATATTCCCAGTGTTTCGCGCACACCAAGGCCCAGATCAAGGGGCTCTCGGCTTCCTCGGTCATCGACGCTGCCCGGGAAGGTGTCACCCACCCAGGCCTCCTCGACAAGCTCCATCGGAAGCCCATCTCTTCGGTGGCCCAGCTCATGACGTACTTCGAAGAGTACGCCCGGTCCGAAGAGGGCCAGTTGCGCCGGCAGGCCATGATAGTCCTTGTTCGGGTCACGGGCGCCAAGACGTACAAAGCCTCTCCGGACCTCGACCGGGGAGCTCGCCCAGCTACTGACCTCCACCGCCAAGATTCCGGCCGACAAGACTCCATCCACCGGGACTCCCGGTGGGGCCGGAAGCATCTTCGGGGGGAAGTCCTCAGCATCACCCCTCGAGCCCCCGCTAAGCACCAACACACCTCTGGAGGGGGCCGCTTCTTCGGGGCCAAGGCTCTGTCTCAAGCACTCTGTAGAGGGTCCACCTTTTACTGTAGCGTCCACGGCGAGAACCGGAGCCACGATACCGACTCCTGCCGGACCATACTCGCTCTCCGAAGCGACTACCTCGAGCGTAGCACTGGCCGTGGCTCCACCGACAAAGAGAACCCCGTACCTCACCCTAAAGCGGTCCAAGTGGTCGGGCACCGCGACGAGCCAGATGCCCTGGGCCTAGCCCCGGAGTTCGGTAGGGCCCAGGCCCCCAAGCTCGAAGATGCGCCGGATCGAGGGAAGAGGGTGGCCCTCCCCATTTCCGGAGGTGGAGCCCTGGGGGCTCTGTCCAAGCGCCAGCGGAGGGACTACGTCCGGGAGGTCGGGCATATTGGCACGTCTAGCTCCTCTGTCCTCCCTGAGTGGTCCCACGTTCCCATCTCCTTCACCACCGAAGATGCCGCTGGAGTCAAGTTCCCGCATGCCGACCCCCTCGTCATTTCAGCCGATATCGCCGGAGTCGAGGTGCGTCATATCTTGGTGGATGGGGGGAGTTTAGCTGACATCATCTTTGTGCAGGCCTTCGATTAGCTGTGCCTGTCCCGGAAGCACCTACTGCCAGCCTCCCTCCCACTCCAGGGCTTCGCGGGCCCCCCGCTCGATGCCCTGGGCCAGATCATGCTGGAGGTGACCTTCGGCGAGTCCCCCCTCCGACGCTGCGAAGAGATCCTGTTCGACGTAGTCGACGCTCCGTACGCCTACAACACCATCTTCGGGAGAGGAATGCTCAACCGCTTCGGAGCCATCGCCCACCACAACTATCTGTGCCTCAAGATGCCGACTCCAGGTGGGGTATTGTCGGTCCTAGGTGACCAAGCCGCGGCCCGCTGGGTCGAGTATGGCCACTTGGCACCGCTAGAGCCGCGTCAGATTCACAGCGTCCGCGAGGGCGCAGAAGGAGTCAACCTCCCTGGTGGCGGAGACTCTAGGCAAAAGGGCCGCCCAGCAAAGCCTCTCCCGGAAGGGGAGGTCATCACGAAGATCTTGGTCCAAGACGGGAAGGAGCGCCTGATCAAGTTCAGAGGGGTCCTGGAGCCAGAGGTGTCAGAGCAGCTCGAAGGAATCATCCGCAACAACCTCGACATCTTCGCGTGGTTCGACGAGGATATCACCGGTGTCGACTGCTCGATCATTGAGCACTCGCTAGCGGTCGACCCGAAGGCTCGGCCGGTCCGCCAGGGTGTAGGACCGAAAGTAGCGACCAGAGGGGGGGTGAATGGGCGCCTAAAAAAAAATTTTTCGAATCAATGGCCTGCTCCCAACACCCAACGCACCTCAAAAGACTAGGCAGCAAAATGTAAATAGATCATCGAAGTCTAAAAGTATCTAGCCTAGAAACGACCGGTGTCCTAGTCAAAGAAACACCAATACAGTGCTAATAGGCAGATGTTGGCGTAAAAGATTACGCTAACAGGTTTCTGTAGAAAAGAAACTAACAAACGAAGTGTTTGCGAAGCAAACTGTTCTAAGCCTCCGAAAGGATAATAACTTAGAATAGTTCGAAAGTGTGTATTGATTCACTTGTAATCGGTCCCTATTACAGGGTGAAATGGGGGGTATTTATAGGCATAAACATTAAGGAAAAGACCTATTTACCCCTCTATTACAACCGACATTAAGGAAACTATTCAGTTTCCTTAATAGGGCTAAAATGGTAAAAGACTAATCTAATAGGATAGAAGATAAGTCTTCCATCTTAGCTGGCAGAAAAGATCCTGAAGGGCTTTGGTTCGAAGGCATACTTCGAACCAGTGTCTGTCTTCGGGCTTCGAACCAGGTTCTGGGCATCTTCGAAGATGGTCTTCGGACAATCTTCGAACTGGTTGACTGTCTTCATGCTGCTTTGGCAATAACCCCGAAGATGAGATATTTTCCCCCAACAGTAGCCCCTCGAATACGCTTCTCCGTTCGACCTGTAACGTTAGGAGAGCAGTATACGGAAAGAAAAGATAACCGATCATAGGGGTTATTAATTTTTGTTTTATCTCCGAAATGCATGAAGATATGAACTTCGAATCAGTCATAAGGTAATTACTTTTCGAACTACCTTAGAACCGATTCAGGAAGTTCGAAAGTCCTTTTAGACTTAGAAAATATAACCGTTAGTTTCTGTTTCTAACGGAGTTATATGAAGCGTTATTTTCGGAGGAAAATAACAGACGGGAATGCGAAAAGGCAGAGCCCAAACGGTAACAAACGGAAAGTTTAGGCTATAAATAAAGGACTCCAGAACTTACTCAATTACCTTTTCACCGCTTGTTCTCAGTCAAAAGCCTTCTGAGCCCTTTGAGTTCTTGAGCCCTAGCTTTCGAGTTCTTAAGCCCTAGTTCCCACTCTCTCAGATCAATCCAGCGATTGTGATGGCGAAGACCAAAGGCTCTGCACCTCCTTCGACCTTGGCTCGTCAACAAGCGGCTGCGGCAGCGGCAGCGGCAACAGTGGCGGCGACGCCTTCGATGCAGGCGACAACTTCCATGGCGGCAAAGGGAAAAAATCCTCAAATCCCCGATGTCCAAGGTTTGTGCCCACCTTCAACCAAGTACTTGGATCAATCTTTTGAGTTGGGGCGGTCTACCGAGACCCGGAGAAGTTGTAGTGTTCGAAGCTTTTTTCGAAGCGGGCTTGGGCCTCCCAGCTGTGGATTTCTTAACCGAAGTACTTGACTTGTTTCACGTAACCCTCCCCCAGCTGTCTCCGAATGCTGTAGCCAGATTAGCTATCTTCGAGTGGGCACTAAGAGCCGAAGGTTGTGAGGGGAGGGCTGAAATCTTCGCTGCGCTACATAGAGCAACTTGTCAGCCAAAGACCTTCGTAGGCTCCGGAGGTGAGAAGGTGGTGGTTTCCTTCGGAAGCATCAATTTTAGGCTTCGTGATGAATATGCCCTACAATTCCCTGCTAAGGCCATCAATGCTAGATGGTACACCGATTGGGTTCTGAGGTGGTTTTATGCCGAAGTTGGAGTGAGTAGTCCTCTGGCCGGTCCCCTCAAGGAAATTCAGTTCCGGAAGGAAGCCTTAGTGCAACCCGACGAAGGCCAACTCGAGGCTCGCCTCAACTTGCTTCAGAAAATTAGCAAAAGGTTGAGCATGCGGGACTTAGCCGAAGAATTCCTCGGACTTCAAATTCCTCCGTTGATGGCCAACTGGCCTATCGCCTTCGAGGATGACTCGGAAGGCGGTCTTCGCAAAATAAGCTATACTTCGAGCCCTGCAGGTAACTTCGAAACCAACATGCATAGTACATATTTACTTCGAAGAAAGATTAACTTGAATTATTTTTTAGCTTCTTCAGCCCCTATTACTTCAGAGCAAATTGTAAGGGCTTCGGAGAAGATTTTGGGTGCTCCAACTCCGTCAGAAAAGGAATGGCGAATCAAATTAGTCGGAAGTTGGGAGCGTTTTAACAGAGTATGGGGAATGTTGGAGTTAACTCCACCCCCTCTGATGGACTGGGTGCCTCAAGAGAAAGGACCCAAGAAGAGAGTAGCCGAAGCTGGAACCTCCAGCTCCGCAAAGACTCCGACGAAGAAGGTGGCTCGGAAGCCGAAAAACCTCGCACCTTCGAGCTCAAGAGCTTCGGCTTCTAGTTCTAAAGAAGACGAAGGTATTTTATTAGTAAGATTAATTGACGAAGATGCTGCTCAACAAAGTATTCATATTGAAGACAATGCAGGTATTCCGGAGCCTCAAGCCAACATCGAAGAAGTAAGAGCTCCGGATACCCAGGGAGAACAAATCGAAGCCCCTATGGGTGTGAATGAGGCCGAAGTGCCTGCGAACATACCGGAGTCTGGAGACAATGTTGATCAACCAATGACTTCGGTAGTTCAAGAAGACACAACTCAGGCCGGAGTTTCAGTGGATGAAGGGGGAGTCGAAGTCACTATGGCTTCGATTCTCGAAGAAGTAACGAGGGCTCTTCAGGACGATGCTCCTGTAGTCCAAGATTTAACGGCTGATTCGGATGAGGACTACACTTTTGATCCTCCGATCAGTCCGGTAGTCGATATTCCAGAGAATGTCGAAGGTAAATTTTGCTTAATTCTTATCAAATTTTGCAAAATTATACAATGTGTAATATTTTTGTTTTTTTTTTAGAACCTCCTGTTGTCGAAGTATCCCTCGAAGATACAACTCAAAGACCTTCGACAACTTCAGGGCCGCAACCGGGAGTTGCTCTACCGGGGCCTGGAAGAGGAAAAAGACATATCGAGCCTCTCCCTGCTCAAGGATCGACTTCATCTGAGTCAATAGATGAAAGTGAATCGACTGAGGGGAGGCCATCTTCAGAAGTTCCAAGGGCCTCGGAAGAGCCCTCTGGACCTTCGCTAAGCAGGGCTGACCAGAAAGCTTCAAAACTGCTTCCTCTCATAACTCCTTTTTTGGAGGAGAAAACCGGGCTTGGGACTTTGGTTAAACCTTTGGGTGAAGCCAGTCGCCAAGTCGGGGAAACTGAACTGGTAGCCCGCTTAAGCAGAGTGAAGGGTTCGGAGCTTAACCTTGCTGTGGAAAGAGCAGCTTATCAGGTATAAAGCATCTTCGAACCAAATAGCAAATTACATATGAATAATTTCTTATTTCATTTTTTCTTTTTTCTTAGCAAGCAGTCTTAGCACGCGCTGCAGCTTTGTCAAATGAAAACGAAATTGCTCAACTTCGGGAAGAGAACGAAACTCTTCAAAGAAATTTTAACTTCTCCGAAGGTCGAGTAGCTCAAATGGACAATGTAATTTTAGCAGAGCGAAGGGCTAGGCAAAGCTTGGAGGCTGCAAAGAAAGAGCTCGAAGCAGAAAGAATTGTGCTTCGAGCGGAGATTGAAAGATTGCGGACGGAGGATGCTGCGAAGGACTCCGCACTTGTAAGACTACAAGAAGAGGCTGGCCAACTCCGGACTCAAAAGAATGCTTTGACTACGGAGAACGCTAGAATCTCCGGAGTTTTAGCTGAAACAACTTCAGCCAAGGATATGCTTATTGAAGAAAAAGTTAAGTCCGAGAAGGTGGCTTCGGAGGTCATCGAACAAATGTTAGGTGTTTTGGAGTACTTCGGTACTACTGGATCACTACCTTCAGATGACAATGTAACTCTGCTGCGCCGGCTAAAGAGGATCCAAGGAGCAGCGAAGCAAATGAAGACGGCGGGCATTAGATACGGAGAACTCTCCGGACATGTGTCTGCTGTTGGTTTACTTCGCTATTACGAGGATTTGGGCCGATCAATAACTCCGGACGCAGGAAGAGGTCCAATCACCTTCGACGACGACCGACTTCTAAAACCTTCCGAAGGTGTAGCTGCTGCTTGGCGAGCCTTCCAAACTTCATGGAGAGCCGAAGGTCGATCTGCGATCAAGGCTTGGATTGATGAAGGCCAACGCCAAAAGCAAGTTCGGAGCCAAGCTTCGAGCAGTCAGCCTCCTCCGAACCCGCAGGTTTAGGATTATTTAGGATTTTTTGATTATGTAAAGCTGATGCTTGTAAATATTTATCAATGAAAATCTTGTTTGTCATATTTTTAGGCTTTGCCTCTTATGGAAGATATCGAAGTGTTAGAGCTTAACAGCGAACTTCGCTCACTGTGGAACACCTTCGAACTTCTAAAGAGTTATAAACGTCCTCGATTCCTTATCCCTCGAGATGACTCCGGCGTTATTGCGCCCGAAGTAATCAAAGACGTATTGTCTTATATTAAAGAGGAAGATAAAGAGATCGACGCAAACACCTCGTCTTCTGAAGACACTAATTGGTCCGAAGACGAAGGTGAAGCTCAAAATAAAAGATCTGAAGATCTTAGAAGCTGGGAGAGAAGTCCCGAGCGGCTTCGAACATGGGCCGAGCTTCAACAAGAGCAGAAGGATTTTAGAGCTTCGAAGGGGAGGAAGAGAGTTAAACGTAAAGTTCTTAGAACTTCCGATGTTGGAACTAGTCATTCCACCCCTGGCTCTCGGGACCGAAGAGGTCTCCGATTCCTTCTTGGTATAGATACCAATTTTTCATGATGTAATCTGTAAACACATTTGTTTCAATAATGAATGCCGATTTAAAATTGTCTCCATATTACTAGCCCCTCTTTGGGTATAAGCAACTTCGAACTGTATTCAAAGATGGTTATGCGCAAAGAAAAAACTTCGGAGTACAATTTTTCTTGGGGGTTCGGAGCCCCTCTGTCATTTTTAAAGATCTTTTGAAATCTTATGAAATGTCTTCGACCTTTATAGTCGGAAGAATGGTAACTTGGTACCTTTGTTTGCTTTGCGAAGGAAATCAATTAAGATAACTTCGATGACACTTTAGTGTCTTAAAAAATTTGTCACTTTGGACTTATAAGAACAGACATTCGAAGCTCATGGCTTAAGTGCTGTTTTGCTTTAGCCATCTTCGGCTGTTTTTTGCAGAAATCTACCAGCCGGAGCTTGGATTTTGCAGAAATTGTAGCCACCTTCGGCTATTTTTGAAGAAGTCTACCAGCCGGAGCTTAGACTTCGCAGAATTTGGCCACTTGGGCTCTTTTTTGCAGAAGTCTACCAGCCGGAGCTTGGACTTCGCAGAATTTGGCCACTTGGGCTCTTTTTTGCAGAAGTCTACCAGCCGGAGCTTGGACTTCGCAGAATTTGGCCACCTTCGGCTCTTTTTACGGAAGTCTGACAAGCTGCAGCTTGGACTCCGCAGATTTTGGCCACCTTCGGCTCTTTTTACGGAAGTCTACCAGCTGAAGCTTGGACTCCGTAGATTTTGGCCACCTTCGGCTCTTTTTACGGAAGTCTATCAGCCGAAGCTTGGACTCCGTAGAATGTGGTTTTGGGCTCTTTTACGGATGCCTACAAACCGTGGCCTGGGCTCCGGATTATGTCAGCCCCCACACCGGAGGCTTCGACTTTATGGGTACGAAGTCCGGAAATACAGCCCTGCTTAATACACTTCCCTCTCGAACGACTTCTGTCCCAGCGCGTCCGCTCGGGAGACTAGGAGCGTCAAGGGGAAGGCACGCTACAGGATGTACGCTTTATTAATTTAGAGGTGATTACAAGCGAATTACAAGGAGCCCTTATGCGAAGTATCGCTTTAGGTGCTCCGCATGCCAAGTGTGTGCTAACTCTTCACCTTCTAAATTAGCTAATTTAAATGAACCAGGGCGCCCCGAGCGGACGATTAGATATGGACCTTCCCATTTATTGCCTAGCTTCCCTGGTGCTATGATGCTTCGTAGAACAAGATGACCCGGCCTTAACTCGCTGAGCTTAACCTTCGGGTCATACCAAGTCTTCGTCTGCTGATGATACTTTGATAAATTAGCTACAGCTCGAAGTCTTGTCTCTTCTGACAGATCTAACGAAGCTTGTCTTTCCTCTTCGATGTCTGGTTCGGTGCTGCGAAAAGATCCTCCTTTGAGCTCCGTTGGAGTCATAGCTTCATCTCCGAATAGTAGTCTGAACGGAGTAAAACCTGTGGACCTTGTTTGCGTAGTCCGAATGGACCACAGAATCTTCGGAAGCTCTTCGGTCCACAGTCCCTTTGATAATCCTACTATTCTTCGATTTAGCCCTGATAAGATATTTCCATTGGCTCGCTCAACTGCTCCATTTGACTGAGGATGTCTCACTGCAGCAAAACATAGTTGAATGCCTAAGTCTTCGCAAAACTTCCTGAAGGGTTCTGCGTCGAACTGTGTTCCATTATCAACTGTGAGATATCTAGGCACTCCGAACCGACAAATAATGTTTTTCCAGAAGAATTTCTGTACATTATTCGAAGTGATAGCTGTTAAGGGCTCTGCTTCCACCCACTTAGAGAAATATTCAATAGCTACCACTGCGAACTTCAGATTTCCCTTTGCTAACGGAAAGGGACCAATTAGATCCATACCCCATCTGGCCATAGGCCATACCGGAGCAATGACTTGAAGAGCTGTTGGTGGGCGATGACTCCGTCGACCCATCCACTGGCATCCTTGGCAAGTGCGGACCAAGCTCTCCGCATCAGCTGTTATTGTGGGCCAATAAAGCCCCTGGCGAAGTGTTTTTCCTGCCAGAGCTCTAGGGGCTAAATGACTTCCACAAAGGCCTTCGTGAATTTGTCGAAGAATTTCTTGTCCTTCGGCTTGAGATATACATCGGAGTAGAGGGGAACATACTCCGGCCTTGTATAATATACCGTTGATTAGCTGATAATTTCTTGCTCTGAGCTTTAACCTTGACAATTGGGGCTCTTCGGGCAAATTCGTTCCTCCTTGCAAGAGTTCTATGATTGAATCTTTCCAATCTGCACTAGGAATGCAAAGAATCTTTGCAGAAGCAACTTGTGGCACCGAAGGAATATTGAGCTCCTCATAGAAAGCTTCGTCAGGCACATCCACAGCTCCGGCAGCAGCCTTCGCTAAAATGTCCGCTTGCACGTTTTCAGCTCTTGGTATACTCCGAATGGAAATACCCTTGAAATGTGCTTCGATCTTGCGAATTTCTTCCAAGTACTTTGCAAGCTGTGGATGTCGGACTTGAAAACTTTTGTCTACGTGCCCTGCTACTATCTGAGAATCTGTTTTTATAATTATCTTTGTAGCCCCTAGAGCACGTGCTTTCCGGAGTCCCAATAAAATTCCTTCGTACTCCACTATATTATTGGTAGACTTAAAGTTGAGTCTTGCGGAGTACATTGCTCTTTGACCTGATGGTTATTTTATGGGGTAGGGGTCACGTGGGCACGCTTTATTCAAAGATGTGAAATCAATGCACATGCGCCACTTTCCGGAGGACTTCTTCCTGACGAAGACTGGGTTTGCTAACCATTCTGTATGGGCCACTTCTCTGATAATCCCAGCCTTCAACAGTTTTTCAACTTCGTCCTTAGCTAGAGCAGCTCTCTCCGCGGACATCTTCCGGAGCCCTTGTCGAATAGGCCGAGCCTTCGGGTTTACAAGCAAGCTGTGCTCAATAATATTCCGATCGACTCCGGTGATGTCTTCGTCAGACCAAGCGAAGACATCCAAATTTTCTTCTACGACCTTTTCCAAGGAAGTTGCAACTTCGGGGGGTAAATCTTTACCAAATTGAAAGGTGTATTCTTTACCATCTTTGACAATGACCTTCGTTGCAATCTCTCCTTCGGGACTTGGTCTTGGAAATGACTTCTTCGAAGCTTCGGAGGAGGCTGAAAAAATTTCTCCATTATCTTGGACACTGTTTACCTGCCTCGGATCAAGAGGAGGACCATGACCATATTCTGCCCTCCGAGCTATAGCTTGATCTCCGAAGACTGTCAAAACTCCTGACTGTGTGGGCATCTTCATGCACAAGTAGTTGTGATGCGCCACAGCTCCGAACTGATTCAACATGCCTCGCCCAAAGATAACATTATAAGCATAAGGGGCATCTACCACATCAAAGATAACTTCCTCAGTTCGGGCTAGTAAACCTTCTCCGAAGGTTACTTCCAGGCCTATCTGGCCAAGTGCATCTAGCGGAGGTCCTGCGAAGCCTTGCAGAGGACGAGCCGCTGGGAGGAGATGCTTCCGGGAAATGCATAACTGATCGAAGGCTTGCACAAATATGATATCTGCCGAACTACCTCCGTCAATTAGCACCCTTCGGACTTCTGTTCCTGCAATATCAGCAGTAATAACCAATGGATCTGCATGCGGGAACTTGATACCAGCCGCATCCTCCGCAGAGAAAGATATTGGAACATGAGACCACTCCGGCATTGCAGCTGCAGATGACGAAGTCCCAATGTGGCCTACTTCCCGAACGTACTCTCTTCGCTGTCTCTTGGACATGCTTCCGAGGGTACATCCTCCGGAGATAGGGAGAACTACTCTCTTCCCTCTATCTTGCCCTTCTTCTTGCTTCGGAGGTGGCATAACATTGGCCACCGGAGGATGCCTTGCAGCATCAAAATTTTCTATCCGCGCCACAGCCTGAACCGGCTCCGAGCGCACTGCTGCTGCTGGACTTCGGTCGGTACTACCTCGACCCGAAGTTCTCTCCAAGTATTCTCCCCGAAGGGTAAGAATAGCCTTGCAGGTGTCAGTTGCATGGCTTCGGTTCTCTCCATGAATACAGCAAAAAAGGGTCTGGCCCTTGCCAGCCGTTTTTCCTGGTGGCTTCCAGCCACCGGACTTGTTCCCCGCAGACTGTGGAGCTCTTGGTACAAACTTCTGTGGGGGTGCAATGTTTAAGACTTCAGAACGAGGGTGCTTTTGCCCTCTTCTTCTATCATGTTGCACTTCGGGGACTGATTCTTGCGGCTGAACCGGAGTCTTCACCTCTGCTTTAACTTCTGTCAACACTGTCGAAGTAGCAGTAGTCCTCCGAAGCCAACCTTCTTCCGACTTCGAGTACTCCTCGAAGTATGACATCAACTGTGATACTGTGGTGATGCTCTTCCGATGCAATTTATCCAGAAGGCCTTTATGACTGACGCCTTCTCGAGCCGCATCAACCACCGAAGATGTGGACAACCCCCGAATTTGCGACTTCGTGTGAGCGAAGCGCTTGAAGTACTGCCTCAATGTTTCTCCGGGGAGCTGTTTCACTTGGAAAAGGCTTCCTGTAGACATGGGGGGCACGAAGGTGCCCTGAAAGTTACTTATGAACTTCTTCTTCAACTGTAACCATGACATGATTGATCCTGGTTTTAAAGACCAGAACCATCTCAACGCCACTCCTTCAAGGGCTAACGGGAAGCACTTCGCCATAGTTTCTCTGTCTCCGCCACTAGCTTCGATTGCTAGGGCATAAGAACGTGCAAACTCACTAGGATCTTCGTCTCCGGCATACTTGCAAAGCTTCGAAGCTTTGAACCTCGGATCGAAGCGAACCTTCTGAAGCTCGGGATGCAACGGAGATTCATTGTCGTAAGAGGCGTTCTCCGGAGCTTCGGGATAATCAAGATCGTCGTCTTCATGCACTTCGGGGATAGCTGGGGTGGCTTGAGGGCGAAGCCTGTTCGCAGCCTCCTGTCGCCACCTCGCTACCTCGGCTTGAAGATTGGCCATTTGAGTGGCCATGTCTCCAAGGCTATCTTCATCTCCTCCGGAAGGACCTTCCGGGTCTTGAGAACTGGTATGATCAGTTCGAATCGGAATGGAGGGTGGTAAAGTGGCTCCGGGCGGTCGGAGTGTGGAAGGAGTTGGTGGAGAGGTTTCGTATCCTCGAGGGATAGAAGCCCCTTGCGGAGTTTGAGGTGGAGGGATAGTCGAAGACCCTCCGATTTCGACTGTGTCGAAGGGTATCTCTCCGGAGATCCGAGAGGACCTCCGAGTGGGATTGCGAGGTGCGCTCCGCTTAGGAGGCATGATGCAAGAGGTTGGTAGAGAACGAAGTTTTTTGGACTAAGTTCCCCACGGACGGCGCCAACTGTTGGCGTAAAAGATTACGCTAACAGGTTTCTGTAGAAAAGAAACTAACAAACGAAGTGTTTGCGAAGCAAACTGTTCTAAGCCTCCGAAAGGATAATAACTTAGAATAGTTCGAAAGTGTGTATTGATTCACTTGTAATCGGTCCCTATTACAGGGTGAAATGGGGGGTATTTATAGGCATAAACATTAAGGAAAAGACCTATTTACCCCTCTATTACAACCGACATTAAGGAAACTATTCAATTTCCTTAATAGGGCTAAAATGGTAAAAGACTAATCTAATAGGATAGAAGATAAGTCTTCCATCTTAGCTGGCAGAAAAGATCCTGAAGGGCTTTGGTTCGAAGGCATACTTCGAACCAGTGTCTGTCTTCGGGCTTCGAACCAGGTTCTGGGCATCTTCGAAGATGGTCTTCGGACAATCTTCGAACTGGTTGACTGTCTTCATGCTGCTTTGGCAATAACCCCGAAGATGAGATATTTTCCCCCAACAGCAGATAAGTACATCATTCAAAACATGGACTGATCAGAGTTCACTATAGCAATTTAAACGGAGTACAGATGAAAAGGATGAGAAATTACTGTTCAAAGTTGTCTCCAGGAAGGTACTTGACGAAGCCTGTTCGGATCAGTTGTGTAAAGCCTCTTGTCCTATATGTCGAAGGTTGTCCGAAGCCTATGAGGCATGCGAAGTACGAGGATGTCGAGGTTGGCTTCAGAAACGACATGTCGAAGTCTGTACTGCCGAAGCCTACTCCGAAGCTCTTGTATCGAAGCTTGCTTTGAAGCTGACGTGCGAAGGTGTACACTTCCGAAGCCTACTCCGAAGCAGTTGTGTCGAGGCTTGCTTCGAAGCTGATATGCGAAGGTGTACACTGCGAAGCTAGCTTCGAAAAACTTGATCGAAGCCTGCAGACGAAGTATCTTTGCAAGGTGCAAGAAGAACCAGCGAAGTATTCGAACGCAAGAAAACTGAGGACTTCGACTCAACCAGTACTTCACTTGCGGAGTAAAAAGGAGTTCGAAACTTCGAACAAACAGAGACTCCGAAGACTGTCAACGAAGTACCTTCGGAAGCAAGTCTATAAGTCTATTCGAAGGACTATTCGGAGAGATCTTCGAAGCACATTAAAAACACTGAAGTCTGCAGCAAGGAGAACATGCGAAGGCAGCAAAGTAGTTGTCTATGTATACTTCAAAACTGGTAAAGCAAAGATTCAGTGACAAAAAGGCTGCGCAAAATCGGCAATCAAAAATTATAACAATTCGAGGCATCCACTGTGATGCCCACAGATTGATGAGGTCTGTAAAATAAAGTGTAGCACAGAACGATGCTAGCCTGAGACAAAAGACTCATACGCCATTAATGTCAGAAGTACCGTGTGAGGAGCCATGCTGAATAGCGTGGGCCTCATGGCTCCAGATGTGATGAGTCATTGTCAACGATAGTCAAAGAGGACTGGAATGAGAAGAGAAGACCTGCTGCGTCTGGGCCGCGTGTGACTCAGGTACACGGGCAGCGAGCGACTGTCGGGCAGAGGGGCCGCGAAGTCGGGCTGGCCCAATCCGGGTACATGGGCTAGGAGCAGCAGAGGATCCACTGGACTGTTGACCGGGATTGACTCAGGTACACGGGCGGCGAGTGATTGCCGGGCTGAGGGAGCCGCGGAATCAGGCCGGCCCAATCCGGGTACCCGGTGCGAAGACGGTGGACGCTTTGTCAGTTTCGGCGCAAAACTGACGACCGTTGATTTCGGATCTGACCGTCCTGAGGCGAAGCCGTAGCTGCTACGAAAGCTCCGCATCAGGACAAGTTACCTTTATTTAGGTTTTTACTATTTTGCCTTTAGGCCCACAGTCTGTCAGTCGAGTCTGTAAAAAACCCTAAGGGCATTTCGGTCTTTTCCATTTTTATTTAGCGTCTGTAAAAACCCTAGGGGTTTTTCTGCATTTCTCCATTTTATGGGCTGCCTATAAATAGGCCCCAATAGCCTAGGGTTAGGGCACCCTTTTTAGAAACACACTTTACTAATTCCAAATAGTGGGTCATCTTTTTTCCTGGGTGTTCATCTTCTCCGCCGCCGGTGTTCCGTTCCGATCTGGACATCGCCGCCGCCGTGGTTCGATTTATCTTCTCCCGAGCGCTTTTTATTCTCTGGTTTCCCATTTGCGCCTCGTTTTGTTTTTCTCGTCGCCGCATGCTAGCTACGCAGTGCAGCGCTGGCTAGCTTCTAGTGCTATCGCTAGTTTCTAGCTGCAGCACAGCCGCTTGGCAACAGCAACGCTTGCAGCTAGTCTGTTTTTTAGCTGCGCACGGCAGGGAGAAGCTAGCTGCAGCCTACAATACAGCAAATGCAGTTTGTTGCTAGTCACGTGAAGAAATCTAAAGGATACGGCTGGATTTGCACGGGCACACATTCCGAGGAAATCATCAAAGTCATCCGAACCGAGAAGCTTCAGCCAAACCATGATTAGTACTAATTGCATTTCTCGATTTGCGTGCTAATTAAATATTTATGTGTTGCCATGTTTCACGTACGATCAGTATTATTTCAATACTTCCCGTAACATCCTATTACATGTGATGGCATACTGTTAAAAGTATTTTTCATGAATATATTTTATCTGTTGATTTAATCTTTGTGCTGTCATTATATCTGTTGATTCATCTGCTGTTTTGATAGATGATATTGATTATGGTGTTTTAATCTGAGCACTGTTTCATTTCGGTTAGAACATCATGTTTTACCTTCTTCATATGTATTAGTTTGATTAAATGCCTGTGAGTTAATTAATCTGTTGAATCTGCCTTTAAGCACTGTGTTGGTGTCTTTTCGATTAGGACACCAGTCGTTTTTAGGCTAGATCATTTTAGGTCCTGTTGATCTGTTTACTTTTCCTTGCTAAGTCTGTCGAGGTGCGTTGGGTGTTGGGAGAAGGCCATTGATTCGAAAGAATTTTTTAGGCGCCCATTCACCCCCCCCTCTGGTCGCTACTTTCGGTCCTACAAGTGGTATCAGAGCCTGGTTAGGGTTTTTCCATACCTTAACCGGTTCTAAACCCCAGTAGTGATCATGACGTCTCCTGGCAAGGTCCCGTCCTTGGAAGCTTATGGCTATAATTATTGGAAGACTCGCATGCGAGCCTATCTCATGAGCCAAAGCTCGGACATCTGGGACATTTGCGTTCACGCTACGTTTGTCATATTGCCAGTTGCTGAGCGTGATTCTCCTGGTATCATCTCCCAGCATGTGAACAATAGCAAAGCGGTGAACATCTTGTTTTCTGGTTTGGGTCCAACTGAGTTTGAGCGTGTGAGCCATCTCTCCACTGCGAGAGAGATCTGGGCTACCCTCCAGGCACACCATGAGGGGACAGCTCAGGTCAAGGCTCGGCTCTATCAGACCTACCGGCGTGAGTACGAGAACTTCACACAAAAGCCGGGTGAATCTGTTGAAGCATTGTTTGGTCGTTTTCAGTCGATCATAAACAAGCTTCGGGACAACAAGGCTGAGGGTGTTCAGTTGGTCTCAGATCATGAACAGGCGCTCAAGGTTCTTCATACCTTGGACCCAAAGATCTGGGAGATCAAGGTATCCTCTATCATTGAGAGCACTTCTTATGATACCTTGACCATTTCTGATTTGTTTAGCAAGCTGAAGGCCACCGAGGTTGATACCCAGTTGAGATCAAATCTCACTGGCTCTGGATCAAAGTCTCTGGCCCTTGCTACACCTTCTGTTGATCCCTCTTCTGTGAGTTGTGTTGGGTTCTCTTTGATGTCTATCACTGAGGATCAGCTTGAGTCATTGGGAGATGATGATTTGTGTCTTTTTAACAACCGGGTGCGTCGTGTCTATGATAAGAGGATGTTCAAAAGACACGGCACAAAGACCGGATGCTTTGAGTGTGGTGATCCAGGACACTTCATCGCCGACTGCCCCAAGCGAAATGGCCACAAGAAGGGCACCGGTAGTGGCTTCCACGACTCCGGCAAGCACGACAGTTCCTCCTTCAACAAGGGCAAGCCAAAGACCAGATTCTTCAGAAAGGCCCTGAAGGACTACCGGCGAGAGAACAAGAAGCGCGACAAGGCCTTCTTCGCTGAGATGGAGAAGAGCTACTCCAAGCGGTCCACATCTTCTTCCTCTTCATCGAGCTCAAGCGATGAGGAGATCATCATCAGGAAGGGGAAGGTCAAGGACGATCCAGCAGGCCTTTGCTTCATGGCCTTCGGGGACAGACCGAAGAGCCGCTCACATCAGCGCCGAAGATCCCGCAAGAGTTTCTGCTCAATGGCTCTTGGGGATAAGGAAGAGAAGGGCTCCTCCGATGACTCCGACGACGACGACAATGAAAAGGTATCATCTTATGAACGCGAAATCGTTGATTTACTTGAAAGCAATCGTCAGGAGTTAAAATATCGGGAAAAACTGCTTAGAGGGGCTAAGAAGAGGATAGATGAGTTAGAGAGTGAGCTTGCCGTGGCCAACGGCAGAATTGAGAGTCTATCTTCTTCTCCTTGCTTGGGTGATAGCAGTGAGTGCCCAAAGTGTGAGGTGCTTCTGTGTGACCTGTCGACTCTGAAGTCCAGGTACACAGAAAGGGTTGATGAGAGGGACGCTTTGGCCACTGAGCTTGAAAGCACTCAGCTGGAGCTGAAAGATGCTCAAGCCACCGTCGTCCTACCCTGTGCTGATTGCCCATCACATCTTGCTAGTTTAGCTGAGCTGAAAGCTAAGGGCGATGAGTGTCTGGGTGATTTGGAGAGAATGAGAGCTGAGCTAGCGCAGACTAGGCTAGAGCTTGAGACATTGTCAGTTCCACCCACTGTCTGTGAGAACTGTCTGTCTCTTAGAATGGAGCTGATTAAGCTAAAAGCCGAGAAGTCTGTCCAGATAGATAGCGAGTGTGAGACCTGCTTGTCTCAGGTGGAGGTACTAGCTTCCTTGAGAGAGGAGCTAGCTGATTCTCAGAATGAGAACTTTTACCTCCGTTCTATCCTGAGTTGGATCAGTGCCAGAGAGCCTCAGCTCGGCATGATGATCCAGCAGTTCAAGAGGCAAGATGGGTTTGGGGTAGGTTACACCTATACCAAGGCTGACTTTGAGAGTGCCATTAGCCGGGCAGTGGAGTGGAGTAAAATGACTCCTGAGCAGAGATATCCCAAGACACATTCCACTGAGTCTTCCCAGGCTTGTCAAGCCAAGGATGGAGTGATCCATGAACCACCAAAAGCTCCACCCAAGAAACCCATCTGGGTTCCAAAGCCCAAACTCCTCCACACTTCTCTTGACTCTCTTCCTGGACCCTCTCAACCCAAGAAGCCGACACCAAACACCACTAAGCCCAAGAACCCCAAGCCTCAACCACATCCCAAGAAGCCCACCTATCATTGTGAGTACTGTCAGAGAGACGGGCATCTTGCGGAGTTTTGCTTCAGGAGGAAGCGGGTTGAGAGAGCAGAGCGTGCTCGTGGTGGTCAGGAGCAGTTCTACCAGCAGGGTGGTAGACTGCGTGTTCCTCGACGCGGGGAGAGGCTGGAGGCCAGGCCGCGTCGTGTAGGTGGTGGTAGAGGAGACAGCTTTCATGCCCGTGCTCCAGATGGTGGTGTTCGTTCCGGCAGAGCTCCAGGCCGTTTTGGCTATGGTCCTGGACCTCGTGGCCGAGGTTTTAGGCAGAACCGAGGACCGCGCTTTGAGCCGCGTTATGGTCCAAGCTTTTCTGATGATTTCTGCTTTCCGTCTTTTGAGCAGATGGCTCGACACTGGTTTAGCTCTTTTGCTAAACCCGGTGCCGGACCATTTGCTCCCACTTACAACCACTGATTGTGCAGGATCGGGGACTGGAGGACGTTTGGATCATGGACTCAGGATGCTCTCGCCACATGACGGGACATCGCAGATGGTTCTCCAGTCTCACTCCCCCGAGCTCCAAAGAGTACATCACTTTCGGGAACAGTGGTCAAGGGAAAGTAAGTGGCATTGGCTCAATTCGCATTTCAGACCATTTTTCTTTGAAGAACGTTGCTTTGGTTGGAAATTTGAACTTCAATTTGATCTCGGTTTCGCAACTTCTTGAGGATGGTTTGGAGGTGCGTTTTATGAAGGGCAACTCTTCTGTGATTGATTCTAGAGGGTCTTTGATTTGCCAGATCTTACCTTTCGGTAAAGTTTTTCGAATTGACTTCTCTAGTTCTTTTGGCCCTTCTCGTTGTTTGATTGCTGGATCTTCTTCAGAGCTCTGGAAGTGGCATAGGAGGTTAGGTCATTTGAGTTTTGATCTGCTAGTCAGGTTGAGCTCTATGGACCTCATCCGAGGATTGCCCAAGCTTAAAATGGAGAAAGATTTATTTTGTCATCCCTGTCGTCATGGGAAAATGGTTGCCGCTTCTCACTCACCTGTGACTCAGGTGATGACTTTGTATCCGGGCGAGCTGTTACACATGGACACTGTCGGTCCAGCTCGGGTACGCTCAGTCGGTGGGAAGTGGTACGCACTTGTGATTGTTGACGACTTTTCTCGATTCTCGTGGGTTTTCTTTTTGGAGTCTAAGGATGAAACTTTTCAATTTGTTCATGACCTGATTTTGAAGCTGAAGAATGAGAACAATGGTCGGATGCGAGCAATTCGCTCCGACAACGGCTCTGAGTTCAAGAACTCTCAGTTCGTCAGCTTCTGTAGTGATCAGGGTCTTGACCATCAGTTTTCTGCTCCTTACACTCCCCCACAAAATGGCGTTGTGGAACGAAAGAACCGCACGCTAGTCGAGATGGCCAGGACGATGCTCGATGAGCACAGGACTCCTAGGCGCTTTTGGGCTGAAGCCATGAACACGGCTTGCTATCTGGCCAACCGCATTTTTCTTAGAGCTTACCTTGGTAAGACATCATATGAGTTGCGGTTTGGCAGACAGCCCAAGGTGAATCACTTGCGAGCGTTTGGCTGCAAGTGCTTTGTGCTCAAGAAGGGAGGGCATTTGGACAAGTTTGAGTCTCGTTGCTGGGATGGTGTTTTTCTTGGTTACGCTTTGCATTCTCGAGGCTTTCGTGTTTGGAACCTCGACTCCCAGCAGCTTGTCGAGACTTGCGAGGTTTCTTTTGATGAGTCCTTGCCTTCTTCATCTCCTTCTTTTGAGTTTTCTGGTGATGGTGAGCTCGGAGAGTCCATCTTCGAGGAAGATGAGGATACTCCAGCTGCTGATGAGGGTGGGCCTTCTGCACCTCCTGCAGAGCCCACACCTTCTGAGACTTCGACTGAGGACGAGGGCGGACCTCTGATCACTTCTTCCACTTCGATCGAGCCCCCTCAGTCGAGTCCAGAGGTGCCAGCTGCTGACTCCGGTGAGGTGACTTCAGATCACCAGGGATCCCGAGCAGTTCAGCGTGATCACCCCTCAGAGCTCATCATCGGTGATGTGTCTTCAAGAACTTTGCGTTCGTCTGTTGACTCTCTTGCTGTGTTTGCTGAATCTGCTTTTGTTGCATCTTTTGAGCCCAGAGACATTTCTCATGCTCTTTCTGACTCGAACTGGATTAATGCCATGCAAGAAGAGCTTGAGAATTTTGTCCGCAATCGGGTTTGGACTCTAGTAGAGCTGCCACCAGGATGCAACCCCATAGGCACCAAGTGGGTGTTCAAGAACAAGCAAGGTGAAGATGGGGTTGTGGTGCGCAACAAAGCTCGACTAGTTGCCCAGGGTTTTTGCCAGAAGGAAGGTATTGATTTTGAAGAAACCTTCGCCCCTGTTGCCCGTCTTGAGTCCATTCGCATTCTTTTAGCTTTTGCCGCTTCGAAGGGTTTTAAGCTTTTTCAAATGGACGTCAAGAGTGCTTTTCTGAACGGGTACATAGAGGAGGAGGTTTATGTTAGGCAGCCCCCCGGTTTTGAGAACCCCAAGTTTCCTCGACATGTTTTTAAGCTGCAGAAAGCTTTATACGGGTTAAAGCAAACCCCCAGGGCTTGGTATGACCGGTTAAAGCAGTTTTTGTTGGGGAAGGGCTTTGTGATGGGTTCTGTGGATAAGACTCTCTTCTTGCTCAGGGATGCTTCAGATTTTTTAGTCGCTCAGATTTACGTGGATGATATTATTTTTGGCGGTACTACTAACGATCTTGTGTCCAAGTTTTCTGAGCAGATGCACAGCGAGTTTGAGATGAGCCTCATGGGTGAGCTCAAGTACTTTCTAGGGCTCCAGATCAAGCAGACCAAGGACGGCACCTTCATCCACCAAGGTAAGTACACTCGTGACATGTTGAAGAAATTCGACTTTGGTGGAGAGCTGAAGCCTCAGATGACCCCAATGGGTACATCTGGGGGCCTGGACAAGGACGAGAGCGGCGTCAAGGTCAACGAGAGAGAGTTTCGAGGGATGATCGGTTCGCTGCTGTACTTGACGGCGACGAGGCCAGACATACAGTTCGCCGTGGGACTGTGCGCGCGCTTCCAGTTTTCACCTCGCGCGTCTCATCGGCAGGCTGTCAAGCGCATCTTCAGGTATCTCACTTATGCGCCTGATCTTGGTCTTTACTATTCAACATCATCTTCTCTTGATTTATCTGGATTTTCGGATGCCGATTTTGGTGGGTGCCGGTTGGATCGCAAGTCGACTTCCGGTACTTGCCAGTTTCTTGGTTCGTCTCTTGTCTCTTGGTCTTCTCGAAAGCAATCTGGAGTTGCTCTTTCGACCACTGAGGCTGAGTATGTAGCTGCTGCTAGCTGCTGCTCACAGTTGGTTTGGATGATTTCCACTTTGAGAGATTTTGGGTTGTTCTTTCCTACCAGAGTTCCCTTGTTTTGCGACAGCACCAGTGCAATTAGTGTAGGGAAAAACCCATGTCTTCATTCAAAAACCAAACACATTGATGTGCGCTTTCACTTTTTGCGGGATCAATATGAGAAAGGTGTCATTGACCTTGTTCATGTTGATACCCATCATCAGTTGGCTGACATTTTCACCAAACCCCTAGATCAGTCTACTTTTGAGCGTTTACGAGGGGATTTGGGTGTTGTGTATCCTTTTTAGGATATTTTGAGTCAGTTCATTTCTTTCTTCTTTACTCTTTTCTTGAGTCCTTTTGTGTGTGTTCATATCATACATATTCACATATCACACTTTTGAGCCTGCTTCTGTTATATGATTGAACTGCTTTACTTATTCTAGCTGGTACATGCTTTTGCTTACTTGTCGATGATCATGCTTTGTTTCAGTTCATTTGATATGTCTGATATCTGTCATATGCATGGCTTTTACACTTTAAACTTGAAAAATGATCACCATTGCTTCTGGTAACTAGCATGTGTAGGCTGAGTGCTTTTGCTATCTGTTACATGCCTTGTAGCTAGTTCATCACATAGATGCAGATATGCAACTTGGACATCTTTATGCTTTAACATGGAAAATGTGCTATAAAAATGATAAAAATCAAAAATGAATGTTCCATGCCTTTTTATGCTTAAGTTGAAAAGATCCAAGTGGATTTGCCTTGTCGCATTGCATTGTTCTGGACTGCTTACCATAGCACTTTGGTATGAACTAGGACAGTGTAGTGTATGCCAAGACCAATGTCTTAAGCTACCGATGGTCCAGTTCTGGCCTAGGCTTGACTTGGTCGGTTAGCATAAGGTTTGACATGCAAATAACCCTTGGCAAAAATGAAAAAGGAAAATGAAAAAGCCTGAAAATTAAAAAGACAACAAGTTTGCTGAAGCACTTTGTTTTGGACAATGCTTATCTTGGTAGATATCAGTTAGCTTCTGCATCTCATGTTTTTACCTTGCTTGTTAACTGGACAATGTGGTGATGTTTTGTTTGCAAAAACTGAAAAAATGCGTGCTCATGACTTTCTTTAGATATCATCTGTTGCACTGATCATGCCATGAGTCTTAGACAGTATGTCTTTTGCTATACTTGTTAGATGTCGTAATTGCAGTCAATCATATCTGAGAAGCATGCTTTCTTCACTCCACCTGCACCCCAGTTGCATTCATTGCATATTTTGAGGGGGAGTTGCATTTCAGGGGGAGTCAGTGTCGTTTTTTTTTCGAGTGCTTGATGAGTTCACTTGTCAACAAGGGGGAGAAATTTTGGTATAAGAGTTTTAGGGGGAGTTTTGGCTTTCTCTGGGATTTGTTTCAGAGGGAGTTTTTGTCCCGTTTGTCCTTACTCTTTTGTTATCCTTGTTGATGTTTCTAAGACTGCACTCGTTTTTGAGCTTTTACCTTTGGTTAACCATAATGACCGTTTCTTGCTTTTGTTCGGCTTTTGGTCATTAGGGTTAAACTTTTACTTTATTTTCTTCTTCTTTGTTTTCTTGTGTTTTGTTTTCGTGTTTCCACAGTTACTTGCAGGTACTGAAGAGCAGATTAAGAGAAGTGTTGACAATGCACTCATCAAGGGGGAGATTGAGGAGCCATGCTGAATAGCGTGGGCCTCATGGCTCCAGATGTGATGAGTCATTGTCAACGATAGTCAAAGAGGACTGGAATGAGAAGAGAAGACCTGCTGCGTCTGGGCCGCGTGTGACTCAGGTACACGGGCAGCGAGCGACTGTCGGGCAGAGGGGCCGCGAAGTCGGGCTGGCCCAATCCGGGTACATGGGCTAGGAGCAGCAGAGGATCCACTGGACTGTTGACCGGGATTGACTCAGGTACACGGGCGGCGAGTGATTGCCGGGCTGAGGGAGCCGCGGAATCAGGCCGGCCCAATCCGGGTACCCGGTGCGAAGACGGTGGACGCTTTGTCAGTTTCGGCGCAAAACTGACGACCGTTGATTTCGGATCTGACCGTCCTGAGGCGAAGCCGTAGCTGCTACGAAAGCTCCGCATCAGGACAAGTTACCTTTATTTAGGTTTTTACTATTTTGCCTTTAGGCCCACAGTCTGTCAGTCGAGTCTGTAAAAAACCCTAAGGGCATTTCGGTCTTTTCCATTTTTATTTAGCGTCTGTAAAAACCCTAGGGGTTTTTCTGCATTTCTCCATTTTATGGGCTGCCTATAAAAAGGCCCCAATAGCCTAGGGTTAGGGCACCCTTTTTAGAAACACACTTTACTAATTCCAAATATTGGGTCATCTTTTTTCCTGGGTGTTCATCTTCTCCGCCGCCGGTGTTCCGTTCCGATCTGGACATCGCCGCCGCCGTGGTTCGATTTATCTTCTCCCGAGCGCTTT
Organism: Zizania palustris; assembly: GCA_019279435.1. Taxonomy (NCBI): domain Eukaryota; kingdom Viridiplantae; phylum Streptophyta; class Magnoliopsida; order Poales; family Poaceae; genus Zizania; species Zizania palustris. The sequence continues at coordinate 37,602,308 of JAAALK010000085.1, read as the reverse complement.
TTATTCTCTGGTTTCCCATTTGCGCCTCGTTTTGTTTTTCTCGTCGCCGCATGCTAGCTACGCAGTGCAGCGCTGGCTAGCTTCTAGTGCTATCGCTAGTTTCTAGCTGCAGCACAGCCGCTTGGCAACAGCAACGCTTGCAGCTAGTCTGTTTTTTAGCTGCGCACGGCAGGGAGAAGCTAGCTGCAGCCTACAATACAGCAAATGCAGTTTGTTGCTAGTCACGTGAAGAAATCTAAAGGATACGGCTGGATTTGCACGGGCACACATTCCGAGGAAATCATCAAAGTCATCCGAACCGAGAAGCTTCAGCCAAACCATGATTAGTAGTAATTGCATTTCTCGATTTGCGTGCTAATTAAATATTTATGTGTTGCCATGTTTCACGTACGATCAGTATTATTTCAATACTTCCCGTAACATCCTATTACATGTGATGGCATACTGTTAAAAGTATTTTTCATGAATATATTTTATCTGTTGATTTAATCTTTGTGCTGTCATTATATCTGTTGATTCATCTGCTGTTTTGATAGATGATATTGATTATGGTGTTTTAATCTGAGCACTGTTTCATTTCGGTTAGAACATCATGTTTTACCTTCTTCATATGTATTAGTTTGATTAAATGCCTGTGAGTTAATTAATCTGTTGAATCTGCCTTTAAGCACTGTGTTGGTGTCTTTTCGATTAGGACACCAGTCGTTTTTAGGCTAGATCATTTTAGGTCCTGTTGATCTGTTTACTTTTCCTTGCTAAGTCTGTCGAGGTGCGTTGGGTGTTGGGAGAAGGCCATTGATTCGAAAGAATTTTTTAGGCGCCCATTCACCCCCCCCTCTGGTCGCTACTTTCGGTCCTACACCGTGCTAGCAAGGCAGAAACCTTACGGGAGAAAACAAAGACTCATGATGCACTGTTCAAGTTGGCCATCCATACACACATCAAGCCTAGACGTATTTGTCCGATCAGAACGATAGAAATAAACTAGAGAATAACAATTTCTTCCAGCGCACAAGATACAGAATCCCAGAACTCGGCCAAAAATAATCACAAACTGAGCCAGATAAACATCAAAGACAACGATGGCTCAAGGATCGAGAAACCAAACAGCCGATTGAAGTATTTTAATATATTCAATCCATAAAAACCAGGAGTTTCGAGATTACCAGGAAACACAAACAAACGCTGGCGGCGGCGGAAGAATGAACAGGAGAGATAAAGACGTGGGAAGGTGAACTCTGATTTTTAGATTAAAATGAGTTAACCCTAACCCTAGGGATTGGGGCCTATTTATAGGCAGCCCAATAAGAGGGTAAAATGCAGAAATACCCTTGGGGTTTTTTACAGACACTGAAATAAATGGAAAAGACTAAACTGCCCTTAGGATATTTTTACAGACTCGACTGACTGACTGTGGGCCTAGGGACACAATAGAAAACTCCTATTTACAGATGACCTATCCGGAAGCTATGCTTTCGTAGCGACTACGGCTTCTCTTCTGGACAGCCCGATGCGAGATCAGCGGTCGTCAGTTTTGCGCCGAAACTGACAAAGCGTCCACTGACTTTGCACCAGGTACCCGGATTGGGCCGGCCCGACTCCGCAGCTCTCTCAGCCCAGCAATCGCTCACCGCCCGTGTACCTGAGTCAATCCTGGTCAACAGTCCAGTGGATCCTCTGCTGCTCCTAGCCCATGTACCCAGATTGGGCCAGCCCGACTTCGCGGCCTCCTCTGCCCGACAGTCGCTCGCTGCCCGTGTACCTGAGTCACACGTGGCCCAGACGCAACAGGTCTTCTATCTCATTTCAGTCCTCTTTGATTATCGTTGACAATGACTCATCACATCTGGAGCCATGAGGCCCACGCTATTCAGCATGGCTCCTCAATCTCCCCCTTGATGAGTGCATTGTCAACACTTCTCTTCATCTGTTCTTCAGTACCTGTGAACAACTATGGAAACACGAAAACAAAAACACAAGAAAACAAAGAAGAAGAAGAAAAGTAAAAGCTCGAAAACGAGTGCAATCTCAGAAACATCAACAAGGATATCAAAAGAGTAAGGACAAACGGGACAAAAACTCCCCCTGAAACAAATCCCAGAGAAAGCCAAAACTCCCCCTTAAACTCTTCTCCCAAAATTTCTCCCCCTTGTTGACAAGTGAACTCATCAAGCACTCTAAAACGACACTGACTCCCCCTGAAATGCAACTCCCCCTCAAAATATGCAATGAATGCAACGGAGGTGCAGGTGGAGTGAAGAAAGCATGCTTCTCAGATATGATTGACTGCAATTACAACATCTAACAAGTATAGCAAAAGACATACTGTCGAAGTCACATGGCATGATCAGTACAACAGATGATATCCAAAGAAAGTCATTTAGCACGCATTTTTCAGTTTTTTTTTTGCAAACAAAGGCATCACCACATTTTCCAGTTAACAAGCAAGGTAAAGCATGAGATGCAGAAGCTAACTGATATCTACCAAGATAAGCATCGTCCAAAACAAAGTGCTTTCAGCAAACTTGTTGTCTTTTCAATTTTCAGGCTTTTTCATTGTCCTTTTTCATTTTTGCCAAGGGTTATTTGCATGTCAAACCTTATGCTAACCGACCAAGTCAAGCCTAGGCCAGAACTGGACCATCAGAAGCTTAAGACATTGGTCTTGGTATACACTACACTGTCCTGGTTCATACCAAAGTGCTATGGCAAGCAGTCCAGAACAATGCAATGCGACAAGGCAAACCCACTTGGATCTTTTCAACTTAAGCATAAAAAGGCATGGAATTTTCATTCATTTTTGATTTTTATCATTTTTATAGCACATTTTCCATGTTAAAGCATAAAGATGTCCAAGTTGCATATCTGCATCTATGTGAGGAACTAGCTACAAGGCATGTAACAGATAGCAAAAGCACTCAGCCTACACATGCTAGTTACCAGAAGCAATGGTGATCATTTTTCAAGTCTAAAGTGTAAAAACCATGCATATGACAGATATCAGACATATCAAGCGAACTGAAACAAGGCATGATCATTGACAAGTAATCAAAAGCATGTACTAGCTAGAATAAGTAAAGCAGTTCAATCATATAATAGAAGCAGGCTCAAAATTGTGATAAGTGAATATGTATGATATGAACTCACACCAAAAGACGCAAGAAAAGAGTAAAGAAGAAAGAAAAAATGATGCAAAATATCCTAAAAAGGATACACAACACCCAAATCCCCTCGTAAACGCTCAAAAGTAGACTGATCTAGGGGTTTGGTGAAAATGTCAGCCAGCTGATGATGGGTATCAACATGAACAAGGTCAATGACACCTTTCTCATATTGATCCCGCAAAAAGTGAAAGCGCACATCAATGTGTTTGGTTTTTGAATGAAGACATGGGTTTTTCCCTACACTAATTGCACTGGTGCTGTCGCAAAACAAAGGAACTCTTGTAGGAAAGAACAACCCAAAATCTCTCAAAGTGGAAATCATCCAAACCAACTGTGAGCAGCAGCTAGCAGTAGCTACATACTCAGCCTCAGTGGTCGAAAGAGCAACTCCAGATTGCTTTCGAGAAGACCAAGAGACAAGAGAAGAACCAAGAAACTGGCAAGTACCGGAAGTCGACTTGCGATCCAACCAGCACCCACCAAAGTCAGCGTCCGAAAAACCAGATAAATCAAGAGAAGATGATGCTGAATAGTAAAGACCAAGATCAGGCGCATAAGTGAGATACCTGAAGATGCGCTTGACAGCCTGCCGATGAGACGCGCGTGGTGAAGACTAGAAGCGCGCGCACAGTCCCACGGCAAACTGTATGTCTGGCCTCGTTGCCGTTAAGTACAGCAGCGACCCGATCATCCCTCGAAATTCTCTCTCGTTGATCTTGACGCCGCTCTCATCCTTGTCCAGACCCCCAGATGTGCCCATCGGGGTCATCTGCGGCTTCAACTCACCACCAAAGTCAAACTTTTTCAGCATGTCACGAGTGTACTTACCTTGGTGGATGAAGGTGCCGTCCTTGGTCTGCTTGATCTGGAGCCCTAGAAAGTACTTGAGCTCACCCATGAGGCTCATCTCGAACTCGCTGTGCATCTGCTCAGAAAACTTGGACACAAGATCGTTAGTAGTACCGCCAAAGATAATATCATCCACGTATATCTGAGCGACTAAAAAATCTGAAGCATCTCTGAGCAAGAAGAGAGTCTTATCCACAGAACCCATCACAAAGCCCTTCCCCAACAAAAACTGCTTTAACCGGTCATACCAAGCCCTAGGGGCTTGCTTTAACCCGTATAAAGCTTTCTTCAGCTTAAAAACATGTCGAGGAAACTTGGGGTTCTCAAAACCGGGGGGCAGCCTAACATAAACCTCCTCCTCTATGTACCCGTTCAGAAAAGCACTCTTGACGTCCATTTGAAAAAGCTTAAAACCCTTCGAAGCGGCAAAAGCTAAGAGAATGCGAATGGACTCAAGACGGGCAACAGGAGCGAAGGTTTCTTCAAAATCAATACCTTCCTTTTGGCAAAAACCCTGGGCAACTAGTCGAGCTTTGTTGCGCACCACAACCCCATCTTCACCTTGCTTGTTCTTGAACACCCACTTGGTGCCTATGGGGTTGCATCCTGGTGGCAGCTCTACTAGAGTCCAAACCCGATTGCGGACAAAATTCTCAAGCTCTTCTTGCATGGCATTAATCCAGTTCGAGTCAGAAAGAGCATGAGAAATGTCTCTGGGCTCAAAAAATGCAACAAAAGCTGATTCAGCAAACACAGCAAGAGAGTCAACAGACGAACGCAAAGTTCTTGTCGACAAATCACCGATGATGAGCTCTGAGGGGTGATCACGCTGAACTGCTCGGGATCCCTGGTGATCTGAAGTCACCTCACCGGAGTCAGCAGCTGGCACCTCTGGACTTGACTGAGGGGGCTCGATCGAAGTGGAAGAAGTGATCAGAGGTCCGCCCTCGTCCTCAGTCGAAGTCTCAGAAGGTGTGGGCTCTGCAGGAGGTGCAGAAGGCCCACCCTCATCAGCAGCTGGAGTATCCTCATCTTCCTCGAAGATGGACTCTCCGAGCTCACCATCACCAGAAAGCTCAAAAGAAGGAGTTGAAGAAGGCAAGGACTCATCAAAAGAAACTTCGCAAGTCTCGACAAGCTGCTGGGAGTCGAGGTTCCAAACATGAAAGCCTCGAGAATGCAAAGCGTAACCAAGAAAAACACCATCCCAGCAACGAGACTCAAACTTGTCCAAATGCCCTCCCTTCTTGAGCACAAAACACTTGCAGCCAAACGCTCGCAAGTGGCTCACCTTGGGCTGTCTGCCAAACCGCAACTCATATGAGGTCTTACCAAGGTAAGCTCTAAGAAAAATGCGGTTGGCCAGATAGCAAGCCGTGTTCATGGCTTCAGCCCAAAAGCGCCTAGGAGTCCTGTGCTCATCGAGCATCGTCCTGGCCATCTCGACTAGCGTGCGGTTCTTTCGTTCCACAACGCCATTCTGTGGGGGAGTGTAAGGAGCAGAAAACTGATGATCAAGACCCTGATCACTGCAGAAGCTGACGAATTGAGAGTTCTTGAACTCAGAGCCGTTGTTGGAGCGAATTGCTCGCATCCGACCATTGTTCTCATTCTTCAGCTTCAAAATTAGGTCATGAACAAAATGAAAAGTTTCATCCTTAGACTCTAAGAAGAAAACCCACGAGAATCGAGAAAAGTCGTCAACAATCACAAGTGCGTACCACTTCCCACCGACTGAGCGTACCCGAGCTGGACCGACAGTGTCCATATGTAATAGCTCGCCCGGATACGAAGTCATCACCTGAGTCATAGGTGCGTGAGAAGCGGCAACCATTTTCCCGTGACGACAGGGATGGCAAACCAGATCCTTCTCCATCTTAAGCTTGGGCAATCCTCGGATGAGGTCCATAGAGCTTAACCTGACTAGCAGGTCAAAACTCAAATGGCCTAACCTCCTATGCCACTTCCAGAGCTCAGAGGAGGATCCAGCAATCAAACAGCGAGAAGGACCAAAAGAACTAGAGAAGTCAATCCGAAAAACCTTACCGAAAGGTAAGATCTGGCAAATCAAAGACCCTCCAGAATCAAACACAGAAGAATTTCCCTTCTTAAAACGCACTTCCAAACCATCCTCAAGAAGTTGCGAAACAGAAATCAAATTGAAGTTCAAGTTTCCAACCAAAGCAACATTCTTTAAAGAAAAATGGTCTGAAATACGAATTGAGCCAATGCCACTTACTTTCCCTTGACCACTGTTCCCGAAGGTGATGTACTCTTTGGAGCTCGGGGGAGTGAGACTGGAGAACCATCTGCGATGTCCCGTCATGTGGCGAGAACACCCTGAGTCCATGATCCAAATGTCCTCCAGTCCTCGATCCTGCACAATTAGTGGCTGTAAGTGGGAGCAATTGGTTCGGCACCAGGTTTAGCAAAAGAGCTAAACCAGTGTCGAGCCATCTGCTCAAAAGACGGAAAGCAGAAATCATCAGAAAAGTTTGGACCAAAACGCGACTCAAAGCGCGGTCCTCGGTTCTGCCTAAAACCTCGGCCATGAGGTCCAGGACCGTAGCCAAAACGGCCTGGAGCTCTGCCGGAACAAACACCACCATCTGGAGCACGGGCATGAAAGCCGTCTCCCCTACCACCACCTACACGACGCGGCCTAGCCTCCAGCCTCTCCCCACGTCGAGGAACTCTCAGTCTTCCACCCTGCTGGTAGAACTGCTCCTGACCACCACGAGCACGCTCTGCTCTCTCAACCCGCTTCCTCCTGAAGCAAAACTCCGCAAGATGCCCGTCTCTCTGACAATACTCGCAATGGTAAGTGGGCTTCTTGGAATGTGGTTGAGGCTTGGGGTTCTTGGGCTTAGTGGTGTTTGGTGTCGGCTTCTTGGGTTGAGAGGGTCCAGGAAGAGAGTCAAGAGAAGTGTGGAGGTGTTTGGGCTTTGGAATCCAGATGTGTTTCTTGGGTGGAGCTTTGGGTGGTTCATGGATCACTCCATCCTTGGGCTGACAAGCCTGGGAGGACTCAGTGGAATGGGTCTTGGGATATCTCTGCTCAGGAGTCATTTTACTCCACTCCACTGCTCGGCTAATGGCACTCTCAAAGTCAGCCTTGGTGTAGGTGTAACCTACTCCAAACCCATCCTGCCTCTTGAACTGCTGGATCATCATGCCGAGCTGTGGCTCTCTGGCACTGATCCAACTCAGGATAGAACGGAGGTAAAAGTTCTCATTCTGAGAATCAGCTAGCTCCTCTCTCAAGGAAGCTAGTACCTCCACCTGAGACAAGCAGGTCTCACACTCACTATCCACCTGGACAGACTTCTCGGCTTTCAGCTTAATCAACTCAAGTCTAAGAGACAGACAGTTCTCACAGACAGTGGGTGGAACTGACAATGTCTCAAGCTCTAGCCTAGTCTGCGCCAACTCAGCTCTCATTCTCTCCAAATCACCCAGACGCTCATCGCCCTTGGCTTTTAGCTCAGCTAAACTAGCAAGATGAGATGGGCAATCAGCACAGGGTAGGATGACAGTGGCTTGAGCATCTTTCAGCTCCAGCTGAGCACTTTCAAGCTCAGTGGCCAAAGCGTCCCTCTCATCAACCCTTTCTGTGTACCTGGACTTCAGAGTCGACAGGTCACACAGAAGCACCTCACACTTTGGGCACTCACTGCTATCACCCAAGCAAGGGGAAGAAGATAGACTCTCAATTCTGCTGTTGGGCACGGCAAGCTCACTCTCTAACTCATCTATCCTCTTCTTAGCCCCTCTAAGCAGTTTTCCCGATATTTTAACTCCTGACGATTGCTTTCAAGTAAATCAACGATTTCGCGTTCATAAGATGATACCTTTTCATTGTCGTCGTCGTCGGAGTCATCGGAGGAGCCCTTCTCTTCCTTATCCCGAAGAGCCATTGAGCAGAAGCTCTTGCGGGATCTTCGGCGCTGATGTGAGCGGCTCTTCGGTCTGTCACCGAAGGCCATGAAGCAAAGGCCCGCTGGATCGTCCTTGTCCTTCCCCTTCCTGATGATGATCTCCTCATCGCTTGAGCTCGATGAAGAGGAAGAAGATGTGGACCGCTTGGAGTAGCTCTTCTCCATCTCAGCGAAGAAGGCCTTGTCGCGCTTCTTTTTCTCTCGCCGGTAGTCCTTCAGGGCCTTTCTGAAGAATCTGGTCTTTGGCTTGCCCTTGTTGAAGGAGGAGCTGTCGTGCTTGCCGGAGTCGTGGAAGCCACCACCGGTGCCCTTCTTGTGTCCATTGCGCTTGGGGCAGTCGGCGATGAAGTGTCCTGGATCACCACACTCAAAGCATCCGGTCTTTGTGCCGTGTCTTTTGAACATCCTTTTGTCATAAACACGACGCACCCGGTTGTTAAACAGACACAAATCATCATCTCCCAAAGACTCAAGCTGGTCCTCAGTGATAGACATCAAAGAGAACCCAGCACAGCTCACAGAAGAGGGATCAACAGCAGGTGTAGCAAGGGCCAGAGACTTTGATCCAGAGCCAGTGAGATTTGATCTCAACTGGGTATCAACCTCGGTGGCCTTCAGCTTGCTAAACAACTCAAAAATGGTCAAGGTATCATAAGATGTACTCTCAATGATAGAGGATACCTTGATCTCCCAGATCTTTGGGTCCAAGGTATGGAGAACCTTGAGGGCCTGCTCGTGATCTGAGACTAATTGAACACCCTCACCCTTGTTGTCCCGAAGCTTGTTAATGATCGACTGAAAGCGACCAAACAAGGCTTCAACAGACTCACCCGGCTTCTGTGTGAAGTTCTCGTACTCACGCCGGTAGGTCTGATAGAGCCGAGCCTTGACCTGAGCTGTCCCCTCATGGTGTGCCTGGAGGGTAGCCCAGATCTCTCTCGCAGTGGAGAGATGGCTCACACGCTCAAACTCAGTGGGACCCAAACCAGAAAACAAGATGTTCACCGCTTTGCTATTGTTCACATGCTGGGCGATGATACCAGGAGAATCACGCTCAGCAACTGGCAATATGACAAACGTAGCGTGAACGCAAATGTCCCAGATGTCCGAGCTTTGGCTCATGAGATAGGCTCACATGCGAGTCTTCCAATAATTATAGCCATAAGCTTCTAAGGACGGGACCTTGCCAGGAGACGTCATGATCACTACTAGGGTTTAGAACCGGTTAAGGTATGGAAAAACCCTAACCAGGCTCTGATACCACTTGTAGGACCGAAAGTAGCGACCAGAGGGGGGGTGAATGGGCGCCTAAAAAAAATCTTTCGAATCAATGGCCTGCTCCCAACACCCAACGCACCTCAAAAGACTAGGCAGCAAAATGTAAACAGATCATCGAAGTCTAAAAGTATCTAGCCTAGAAACGACCGGTGTCCTAGTCAAAGAAACACCAATACAGTGCTAATAGGCAGATAAGTACATCATTCAAAACATGGACTGATCAGAGTTCACTATAGCAATTTAAACGGAGTACAGATGAAAAGGATGAGAAATTACTGTTCAAAGTTGTCTCCAGGAAGGTACTTGACGAAGCCTGTTTGGATCAGTTGTGTAAAGCCTCTTGTCCTATATGTCGAAGGTTGTCCGAAGCCTATGAGGCATGCGAAGTACGAGGATGTCGAGGGTGGCTTCAGAAACGACGTGTCGAAGTCTGTACTGCCGAAGCCTACTCCGAAGCTCTTGTATCGAAGCTTGCTTTGAAGCTGACGTGCGAAGGTGTACACTTCCGATGCCTACTCCGAAGCAGTTGTGTCGAGGCTTGCTTCGAAGCTGAAATGCGAAGGTGTACACTACGAAGCTAGCTTCGAAAAACTTGATTGAAGCCTGCAGACGAAGTATCTTTGCAAGGTGCAAGAAGAACCAGCGAAGTATTCGAACGCAAGAAAACTGAGGACTTCGACTCAACCAGTATTCACTTGCGGAGTAAAAAGGAGTTCGAAACATCGAACAAACAGAGACTCCGAAGACTGTCAACGAAGTACCTTCGGAAGCAAGTCTGTAAAGTCTATTCGAAGGACTATTCGGAGAGATCTTCGAAGCACATTAAAAACACTGAAGTCTGCAGCAAGGAGAACATGCGAAGGCAGCAAAGTAGTTGTCTATGTATACTTCGAAACTGGTAAAGCAAAGATTCAGTGACAAAAAGGCTGCGCAAAATCAGCAATCAAAAATTATAACAATTCGAGGCATCCACTGTGATGCCCACATATTGATGAGGTCTGTAAAATAAAGTGTAGCACAGAACGATGCTAGCCTGAGACAAAAGACTCATACGCCATTAATGTCAGAAGTACCGTGCTAGCAAGGAAGAAACCTTACGGGAGAAAACAAAGACTCATGATGCACTGTTCAAGTTGGCCATCCATACACACATCAAGCCTAGACGTATTTGTCCGATCAGAACGATAGAAATAAACTAGAGAATAACAATTTCTTCCAGCGCACAAGATACAGAATCCCAGAACTCGGCCAAAAATAATCACAAACTGAGCCAGATAAACATCAAAGACAACGATGGCTCAAGGATCGAGAAACCAAACAGCCGATTGAAGTATTTTAATATATTCAATCCATAAAAACCAGGAGTTTCAAGATTACCAGGAAACACAAACAAACGCTGGCGGCGGCGGAAGAATGAACAGGAGAGATAAAGACGTGGGAAGGTGAACTCTGATTTTTAGATTAAAATGAGTTAATCCTAACCCTAGGGATTGGGGCCTATTTATAGGCAGCCCAATAAGAGGGTAAAATGCAGAAATACCCCTGGGGTTTTTTACAGACACTGAAATAAATGGAAAATACTAAACTGCCCTTAGGATATTTTTACAGACTCGACTGACTGACTGTGGGCCTAGGGACACAATAGAAAACTCCTATTTACAGATGACTTATCCGGAAGCTATGCTTTCGTAGCGACTACGGCTTCTCTTCTGGACAGTCCGATGCGAGATCAGCGGTCGTCAGTTTTGCGCCGAAACTGACAAAGCGTCCACTGACTTTGCACCAGGTACCCGGATTGGGCCGGCCCGACTCCGCAGCTCTCTCAGCCCAGCAATCGCTCACCGCCCGTGTACCTGAGTCAATCCTGGTCAACAGTCCAGTGGATCCTCTGCTGCTCCTAGCCCATGTACCCGGATTGGGCCAGCCCGACTTCGCGGCCTCCTCTGCCCGACAGTCGCTCGCTGCCCGTGTACCTGAGTCACACGCGGCCCAGACGCAACAGGTCTTCTATCTCATTTCAGTCCTCTTTGATTATCGTTGACAATGACTCATCACATCTGGAGCCATGAGGCCCACGCTATTCAGCATGGCTCCTCACAGGGGCTCCGGAAACTCTCCATCGAGCGGGCCGAGCTTGCCAAGGCCGAGATAGAGAAGCTGCTTCGATCAGGGGTCTTCCGGGAAGTGAGTCATACTGAGTGGTTGTCTAACCCAGTGTTTGTCCAGAAGAAAACATCTGGAAAGTGGCTCATGTGTATTGACTTTACCTCTCTGAATAAAGCTTGCCCCCGTGACCCCTACCCCATGCCCCGCATTGATCAACTAGTCGATTCCACTGCCAGTGCAGAGCTCCTCAGTTTCCTCGATGCTTGTTCAGGCTATCACCAGATCTGGTTGAAGCCTGAGGATCAAGTCAAGACAAGCTTCGTCACCCCCTCAGGAGTGTTCTGCTATGTCCGGATGCCCTTCGGCCTCCGCAATACCGGGGCTACCTTTTCAAGGCTGATCTCCAAGGCTTTGGGCCATCAGATGGAGTGCAATGCTGAGGCATACATGGACGATATCGTCATCCAAAGTTCCATCAAAGACCGCCACGGTGCGGACATAGCTGAGACTTTTGATAGCCTTCGGCGGTGTGGGATTCGCCTCAATCCGGAGAAATGTGTCTTCGGAGCACGTGATGGGAAGCTGCTCGGCTATCTGGTTTCCAGCCGAGGTATTGAAGCTAGTCCAACGCAAGTCAATGCATTGCAGAACATGTCCCCCCTCAGAACTTGAAGCAAGCACATAAGCTAGTTGGGCGCTTAGCCGCCCTTGGTCGATTCCTAGCAAGATCAGCTGAAAGAAGCTTGCCCATCTTCAAGGCGCTTCGGGGTTCTAAACATTTCGAGTGGACCTCCGAATGTCAGAACTGCTTCGATCAAATAAAGGAGTATCTCTCCGGCCTCGTAGCCCTCGCCACGCCCTGAGCTGACAGTCCCTTATTGGTCTATCTCACCGCCTCCGGCAGCATGACGAGTGCGGCTTTGGTCCAAGAAGAACTCAGTGGGAAGTTGGTGCAGCGCCCCGTCTACTTCATTTCCGAAGCCCTCTTTGGAGCCAAGGTCTGGTACTCTGAGCTCGAGAAGGTGGCGTACGCTCTTGTCATGGCATCCCGGAAGCTTCGTCACTACTTCCTGGCTCACGATGTCATCATCCCGACTGCATACCCGCTAGGCGACATGTTCCGAAACAAGGATGCCACCGGCCGCATCGGGAAGTGGGCGGTGGAGTTGGCCCCATTCGGGATCTCCTTCGTCGCCCGAACTGCCATCAAGTCTCAAATCCTCGCCGACTTCGTCGCCGAGTGGACCCTGGCGCCTGATCACGCCGGCACCGAAGCAGGCGAGGGAGTTTGGACCGTCTATTTTGATGGTGCCTATCAGGCTTCGGGGGCTGGGGCCGGAGCAGTTATTGTCTCCCCCTCCGGCCAGCAGGCCTCGTACTCCGCTCGGCTGAAATTCAAGGCTACCAACAATATCGCTGAGTATGAAGGAGTTCTCTTGGGCCTCCGCAAGGTGCGCGCTCTCGGAGCCGCCCGCGTCATAATCAAGATCGATTCCCAAGTTGTCGCCGGGCATATCGACAAGAGTTTTCAGGCTAGGCACCCGGACCTCGCCTCCTACCTCGAAGCCATCCAAAGGTTTGAAGCATCCTTCAAGGGGATATCCATCCAAAGCATCCCGCGAAGCAAAAATTGCATAGCTGACGCCCTCGCCAAAGCCGGAGCAGGAGGCCAAGCTATACCACCGGGCGCTTTCTTCGAAGAAGTTATCCAACCTTTGGCACCTCCTCACGGCGAGGCGTCAACCTCCGCACCAGCTGAGCCCCCGGCGTCACCTCGGCCAGCTCCAGTCCTTTGCACGATCAGCGACGATTGGCGGGAACCCATCCTGCGCGCTCTCGCCGGCGACGCGGATGATCGTCCTAGTCTGGACCAAGTGCGGCTCCAGCTCCGTGCTAGGTCTTTCCAAGTCATCGACGGCATCTTATACAAGTCAGGGGTATGTTCCCCACTGCTTCGATGCATCTCTCACTCGGACGGAGTGGCCATGCACCGAGAAATCTATGAGGGGTTGTGCGGGAGCCATCTGGCCCCTCGGGCACTCGCTGCCAAAGTTCTCTAACAAGGAGTGTATTGGCCCACGATCATTGCCGACACTGAAGACCTAGTTCGCACTTGCCAAGGGTGTCAGTGGATGGGGCGGTGGAGTCACTGACCCTCAGTCGGCCTGCAGCCCATTCCCCCTGTGTGGCCGTTGGCTCGGTGGGTAATGGACCTCATTGGGCCATTCCCTAGAGCAAAAGGCAACCTGTGCTTCGCTGTCGTCGTCGTCGAATATTTCTCTAAATGGGTCGAAGCCGAGCCGCTGACTTCCATCACATCCCGGAGCGTCTAGAAATTCTTCTGGCAGAATATCGTTTGCCGCTTCGGAATACCCAGGCAGCTCACATTGGACAATGGTACACAATTTGATGCTGGGGCTTTCACGGCATTCTGCGATGAATTGGGAGTCCAGCTCTATTTCGCAGCAGTGCGGCATCCCTAGTCTAATGGGCTGTGGAGCGGGCTAATGGGCACATACTCTCGGGCCTCAATAAACGCATTGTAGGCCTAGCCAAAGGATTGTGGCCTGAAGAGCTGCCTAAAATCTTGTGGTCCATCCGGACCACCCCTTCCCGAGCTACCGGGTTCACCCCATTTCGGCTCCTGTTCGGCAACGAAGCAATGACCCCAACGGAGCTTCGAGCCGGTTCGCTGCGCGCCATAGCACCCGAAGCCGATCAAGAGCGTGTTGTCTCCCTCGACCTAGCAGAAGAGACACGGCTCCGAGCCGTTGCCAATCTCTCCCAATACCAGAAGCAAACAAAGGCATGGTATGATCCCAAAGTCAAGCACAACGAGTTCCAGCCAGGGCACCTTGTCCTACGCGCGGTGGCCGCCCCGACAAAGCTGGGCAACAAGTGGGAAGGACCGTACATCATGACCAGCTCCGGGCGCTCGGGCTCCTACCGACTTGCTACCTTGAAAGGCGAGGAACTGAAGCATACTTGGCATGCGGAGCAGCTGAAGCGTTATTTCGCATAATTGCATGAGTGTATTCCGCCAATGGCTGGTGACGGCTACTCTTGTACCCAATCTCCAATTAAATAATAAAATTGTTAGGTGAACGTTTTCGACCAAGGTGGACGCACCGCGGTACTAAAGCATAGTTTCACCAGACAAACTAGCTTCTGAGCCCCGGCTCGACGCGCCCTCAACCGGGTTCTGAGCTCCGGCTCAACGCACCATCGAACTGGCTTCTGAGCCCCGACTCGACGCGCTCTCAACTGGGTTCCGAGCTCCGGCTCGACGCACCCTCGAATTGGCTTCTGAGCCCCGGCTCGACGCGCCCTAAACCGGGTTCCGAGCTCCGGCTCGACGCACCCTCGAACTGGCTTCCGAGCCCCGGCTCGACGCGCCCTCAACCGGGTTCCGAGCTCTGGCTCGACGCACCCTCAAACTGGCTTCCGAGCCCCGGCTCGACGTGCCCTCAACAGGGTTTTGAGCTCCGGCTCGACGCACCCTCGAGTTGGCTTCCGAGCCCCGGCTCGACGCGCCTTAAACCGGGTTCCGAGCTCTAGCTCGACGCACCCTCGAACTGGCTTCCGAGCCCCGGCTCGACGCGCCCTCAACCGTGTTCCGAGCTCTGGCTCGACGCACCCTCGAGTTGGCTTCCGAGCCCCATCTCAACGCGCCATAAACCGGGTTCCAAGCTCCGGCTCGACGCACACTCCAAATTAGCTTCTGAGCCCCAGCTCGACATGCCCTCATATGGGTTTCGAGTTCCTAGCCAGAGCACCCTACCCTATTCAGTGAAATTTACTTATCGCGCCTTCATCCTAGCCAATTCACGCCCAGCCAGCAAGCCGTCTACCCGCAAAGGAGGGGAGGGGGAAGGGAGCAGGGAGAAAGACTGCGACCACATACATTGTTAATACAAAGTGTAGTATACAGTGTTTGTTGCGAGTTAGGAGCAGGAAAGGGGGATTAAGAGAAGTTTTCATCCAAGCCAAGCAGGAACCGGAGGCCCCCTCGGTCAGATGAACTAACCGGGCCGGAAGCCGCCCTAGCCTGAGACCCCGGCATGGCTCGCGTCGACCTCTCCTTCCTCTTCTACCTTTCCTCCTCTTTCTTTTTGGCAAGGAAGGTCCTTCGGTCTTCTTGAAGTTGGGCCCAGCTGCGCAAATTGTCTCCCTCGGAAGGTACACCGTCCGGACCAGCTTCCGTGTCGGACCAGTCTACCGGTTCAGGAGATGAGGACGGGGCTCGAGGTTCTTTCCCTTCTTCCTTGACAAGGCTCAGAACCCCTTGGAGAATGTCAAGGTCCACGCGCCCGTCGCTACCACGGGGAAGGGCGAAGCGCGCGGACTAATTCGCTCTCAGGGCTTCGAGAATGGCCCATCGGTGCCGAAGAGTGTCATCAAGTTTGAGTACTTCGACATCGCAATCGCAATCATGGACACCCTGAGTGACCCCCAAAAAGTACTCTATTAATACATGGCTAAGTTTCTAAAAACTATTACAGGTATGTTGCGCAAGGATCTTAAGGAAGTTACACCTTCGGGTCTGGCTGGCATGCCAAGGCCGAAGGCTTTGAAGGAGTCGGTGGGCCGCCGGCGCGAAGTGCCTCTGCCAGCCAGGTCCTGTTCGCTTCGGGGCCCTCGGTTTGCCAAGTCGCCTTAAGCGCCCTCCAAGATTGGGCCACCGCCGGGCTCGGCGATCGGAGATGATCCCCTATGAAGGTGACCGGATGCGGGCTCGAAGGTGAAGGAAGCGGGAGGCCGGACGTCTCGAGGTGTTGGAGAATCCCGAAGGCGGCCACCCAAGCGGATACCTCACCGTACTTCGACACGGTGAGGTGTATTTGCCGGACGGCGACCTGGATAAACTTTACCCGGCGGACTAGGGGCTCCCGGGCGACGTCGAACGTGCCACACCCGGTGCCATAGCGCGCTAGCATCATCCGGAGGGACACTGCTGTGTCAGATGCCGTCTTCTCCCCCTCGGTGAGCGCCTCGGTTATCTCCTCGTTTCGGGCAAGGAGGTCCGCCTCGGCCCGCTCCAGCTGAAGCACTCGAGCTTCGAGGGCCCCGACATTGGCTACTGCCTCTCGAAGCTTGTCTATCTCCGTGACTTGAGCTCGAAGCGCGGCAACCTCTCCTTCGAGTTGCTCCGCTTCCGCAGCTCGGGACCGGAGCCTCTCCGCCTCGGTGGCTCGGGCCCGAAGGGCGTCGACTTCCACCTCGAGCTCGTCTGCCTGGGCAGCCCGAGCCCGGAGCCCTTCCAGCTCTGCGACGCGAGCCTTGAGGGAGTCCACCTCCGCCACCCAAGCTTCGAGTGCTTCGGCCCTAGCAGCCTGGAGGCGAAGGCTTTCAATCTCCGCCGCTTGCTCACGGGCCAGTCTCTCGGAAGCATCCGCTCGCCCAGAAAGCTCCGAAGCATCGGCTTCGCGGTGGTGGCGCTCGGAGAGCAGGGAAAGCAGTGATCCCTGCACCAGCGCGACTACCTGCATGCAAGAAGAGAATCAGGAAAAAGGAAGGCTAGGGGCTTGTTGAGGGGTACTCCAAGGAAATACCTGGCCAGCAGCATTCTCGATGGCCCGGCCGAGCTCCAGTCCGTCCGCCAGCCCCAGCTCGTCTATTACCGGAGCCTTGCGCAGGTGTATGTAATAGTCGTGGATGGGAGCCACCTTGGATGCGAAGTCCTCGCCCTCCGCCAAGTAGGGGCGCAAGAGGAGCACGCTAGAGCGCGCGCCCCGCGGGCTGGAGGCGGGCTGAGGTTGGCCCCCTTCGTCTTGGACCTCCTTCGGAGAAGCCCCTTCGGCAGCTTAGGACTCCGCCCCGCCTCGCGGCCCCGAGGCCCCCGTCGCGGTAGCAGGGGCTCCGGACCTCGCGTCTGCGTCATCCTCGGAGGGCAGAATGGTTGTATCGATGCCCCGGACGAACGTACCTGCTCGAAGTAAACAAGGGCTAAGAACGAGAAGACCCGGAATTTTGGGAAAGATTGGGCAAGATAGCGTACCTGCATCCGCGACCTCGGCGAAGTCCCCCGAAAGCTGAACCTGCCCCGAAGGGCTCGGGCGATAGAATAAGTTGTCTATCAAGTTCACCGGGGAGCCCGCCGCAGCTGCGGCGAGCTTAGCATCTACGTTGGCGCTCCCTTCGACGGCGCCGAGTGGGTCGGCCAGCACCCCTCGGTCCAGACTGTCCATTTCCCTGCTCCCTCGGGAGCTGGCGGAGACCCCCTCCGAAGCCGGCTCACGCGGAGGAGCGGACTTGGGGGCGGTGTCGTTTCGGCGGCTGGTGCCTCTTGCCCGGTCCTCAGAGCAGGCGTCGTGAGGTCCGAGTGAGGGAGAGCGTCCCCAACTCTTTCGGTGCCCGGCCGGACCGATTGGCTCAGGTCCGGGACCGTCGGGGGGTCCTCTGACTCCGATCGGGCCCCCTCGCTTGAGCACCCCCATTCGGAGTGAGAAGCGGAGGAGTGGCTCGGAGAAAGCCTCCTCGGGCCTTTCACCACCCGCTTCTTCTTGGAGGGGCGCCGAGGGAAGAAACCCCTGTCAGGATCGGCCACCTTCCTCTTTGAAAGGGCCCAAAGGACTTCCCCCTCCGGAAGAGGCGGAGGCGAGAGCTCAAGTGCCCCCCACATTGTGTTAAATCGCTCCCAGGAGCCCACCAGCTCCAGCCGCCGAGTGTATTTGGTCGGAGTAGGGGCTTCGAGGATCCGCTCCATCATGCGGGCTACCTCCTCGGGCGTCCGGGCGACGAGTGACCCTGCATTCAAGGGTTAGGGCCGGGGCGCCTTCCGAACATGGTAGAAGGAAGCGAAGCTAAGGAGTACGGAAGCTTACCAAGCTGATGGGAGAGCTCCGTCGATGTCGACTCGTCCTGGCTGCTTCACAGCGACGCTGGCCACTCTTCCTTCAGCGGAGGGATTTTGAGGGCCACGAACTCTTCCGCCAGGTCCCGCATGCTCATCCGGTGGGTGACAATCTGGAGGGGCTGAATCCTCGCGAAGACCGAGCCAGCGCTGGCCCTGATGCGCGCCTCCCTCCGAAACCAGATATGGCGCGGAGGCCCGGCGAGCCTAGAGTTGAGCCCCATGTGGACATAGAACCAGCGGTTCACCCACTTGGAGTACCACCTCTCGTTGATGGCCTTCGCCGGGAAGGAATCCGCATACTTCCTCTGAAGCTGGAAGTTGATGCTTCCGAAGGCCAGAATCTGACCCCCCCTTCTTCTTTGGTTGGCAGAGGGCTTCGTGCATCTGCATGAAGACCTCTGCCCTCCCCTCGCAGCCCTCAGCGCGCATGGCCGACTCGAAGATGGCGAGGTGGGCCACAGCGTTCAGGGACAGCTTCGGGAGCTCCAGGTGGAAGGCGTCCAGCACCTCGGCGAGGAGCTCCGAAGAAGGAAACCCCAGCCCCGCATCGAAGAAGGCCTCGAAGACGATGACTTCTCACCCCCCCGCGGCTGTGGGACCGATTCCCGGCCGGGCCTCCTCGCCAGTGCTTCAGGGCCAAGGCGGCCCCTGGTCACTTGCTTGTTTGACGCGTCTGTGCACGCCGATGGCCCGAGCTCTAGAGTTTGCTCCCGGAACCGCTCCAAAGTGGGACGGAGCTCCCGTGAGTCACGTGCCTCTCCTGGACCAGACGCCGTCACGGCCGCTGCCGCCGCCGCCGCCACTTGGCGCTGCAAGAAACGGGGATCCATCGCCATGGTAGGAGCTGCACTCTTCACCATGGCGAAAAGGAGGCGAAGAAGGGGCAAGAGCTCAGAGAGCAGGCGCTTGCTGTCGAGAGTGAAGGAGGAAAACACAACAAGTGGGCAGGAGGGGATTTGGCCGCGTGGCGGGGGCTATTTAATCATAGGGTCGCCACCGGTCCATCTTCTGCCCGCTCAGTGCGCGCGCGTAACGGTCATGCGACATTCGCATTTAAGATCCAACCGGCACCTCGGGCGTGCCAGTTCCTAGCGGTTCGCTTCCCCGACGCCGCCTGCATGCACGCTGCATTAACTGCCCCCAGTAACGCTTAGCTACCTCCTCGGGCGTCGGAGCCCGGCGGTCAAAGGCACGTGGGTGCCCCCGCGGCTGGTCAAACTCCTTCCCCTGAGGAGGGGAGGAGCAATTAACCTACCGAGGGTGCTCCGAAGTTGGCTCCCGGCCTCCGAATTCCCAGACGCCTGGCGGTCTCGAAGCATCCCCGTATCAGTCAAAGGGGACCGCTTCGTAGTAGGATACATCATCTTTGTGTATGTCGTTTTCCTTATGAAGGTTGTCGGAATTATCATGTGCGCTTCCACCCTCTCTTAATGCAGGGCTCTCGAGAGGAAAGAAGCGAGGGGCTACTATTGGGGGAGATAATCCCGATGGCTGAAGGGGACCACAGCTAGAGGGCCCAAAGCCTGGCGCCAGAGGGACCTGGATCTCCGGGCGAGGAAGCTGAAGATGCCGGGGGCCACCCCCCGGGGCAAGAATGCCGAAGGCCATCCCTCGGGCTGAGCAGTGGTTCCGGAGGGAGCTTTGGCAGAAAGAAGACCAGTCAAGCCTATAGGGGGACAGGATCGCGATCCTCTGTGCCATGTCGGGCGGCGCAGGCAGCGTCCAGCACGGCTGATACGCTGTCAGGGTCGAATCTACTTGTCTGTACTATGCAGAGTCCGTTTTGTCTGCACTACACAGGGTCTGCCTTGTCTGTACTACTGACCAGAGTCAGGCCAAATAGCGGTTGGCGGGTTAGAGGTGCCTGGCCCTTAGGGCGGGGCACCCTATAAATACCCCCCAACTACAGTTGTAATAAACACACGATCCAAGAATACAGAGCATATCGCATTCCTTCACTTCCACTAAGAAAACCTGCTGGTTCGATCCGTTGCACCAACAACCATCGCCTTTTGCACCACCCACGTCCCCTCCGTTGTCATCGCGGTGAAACAGCAGGAGTTCTGTGACCTGCACTAGGGCAGTCGGACTGTCATGGACTACCTCCATGAGTTCAACCGCCTGGCTCACTACGCACAGGAAGAAGTGCGGACCGATGCCCTCTGCCAGGCTAAGTTCCTCCGGGGACTTAAGGGTGAGCTATCCAACCAGCTCATCGCCACCGACTACGCCGACTTCCAACGGCTAGTCAATAAAGCGCTTATCCAAGAGACTGAGCAGAACAAGTTGGACCTCAAGAAGAGTAAGATGATCGCCTTCAAACATCAGCAGGCGAACTCCCAGAGGCCCCGCTTCGTTCCTCCGCCACCAGCGCCCGCCTATCATCCTCGGCCCGCCTACAGGCCACATCACGCCGCCAGTGGATCCAACGCCGGACATCCTCGCCCTGCTCCACCAGCTCCGGCCACTCAGCCGACGCAAGCCGCCAAGGCCCCGATCTTGAAGGATCACCAAGGGAGGCCGGTCGTCTCCTTCAACTACCGGAAGGAAGGGCACTATTCGCACCAGTGTCCTCACCCCAAGAAGCCCCAAGGCGCGGCACCCAACCAGGTGGTTCGTGCCCGCGTCAACCACATTAGCACGGAGGAAGCTCAAGAGGCTCCCGAAGTCGTGCTCGGTACGTTTACCGTGAATTCCGTACCAGCTATGATTTTATTTGACTCTGGAGCGACACATTCTTTCATCTCGGAATATTTTGTGAAAAACCACAGCTTGGACGTGCTCCCTCTATCCGTTCCCATGATGATTGCCACCCCCGGCAATAAAACCTTAGCCCACTTATATAGTCCTAAGGTTAAGATAGAGATTCAAGGAGTATTGTTCCGGGCCGAGCCAATCCTCATAAACTGCACCAGACTAGACCTCATCCTAGGGATGGGTTGGTTGATGAAGCACAAGGGAGTGATCGACTGTGCCAAAAAGTCCGTCACAGTGACCAACCCTGAAGGCGCAGCCGTCACCTTTCAAATGACCAGTCGCAAACCACTCGAAGCGTCCCTCCACTCGCTAGCCCTTGAAGAAGTGCCCATAGTCAAGGAGTTCACGGACGTCTTCCCAGAGGACCTACCAGGAATGCCTCACAAGAGGGACATCGAATTTAGAATCGAACTTGTCCCCAGGACCACTCCAATCTCCAAGCGCCCATACCGGATGGCCGCCAATGAATTAGCCGAGGTCAAGAGCAACATCGAAGACCTAGAGCAGAAAGGGTATATCCGACCGAGTACCTCACCCTGGGGTGCACCGGTTATCTTTGCCATGAAAAAGGAAAAGACCAAAAGGATGTGCGTGGACTATAGAGCCCTGAACAATGTGACCATCCAGAACAAGAACCCATTACCTCGGATCGACGACCTGTTCGATCAACTAAAGGGATCCTCGGTGTTTTCCAAGATTAACCTTAGGTCAGGTTATCACCAGTTGAGGATTAGAGAAGAAGACATACCCAAGACTGCCTTCACCTCCCGCTATGGACTCTACGAGTATACAGTGATGTCGTTTGAACTGACAAATGCCCCGGCCTTTTTCATGAACATGATGAACAATGTTTTCATGGAGTTCTTGGATAAGTTCATTGTGGTATTCATCGACGATATCCTCGTCTATTCCAAGTCCAAGGAAGAACATGAGACTCACCTCCGTCTGACCCTCGGAAAGCTAAGGGAGCAGCAATTGTATGTCAAATACAGCAAGTGTGAATTTTGGTCGTCTGAGGTAAAGTTCCTCGGCCATGTCATATCTGCTGGAGGAATAGCAGTGGACCCGACCACCGTGGAAGCGGTAACCAACTGGTTGCAGCCCACGACCGTGACCGAGATCCGGAGCTTTCTCGGATTGGCCAGATACTACCGCCGGTTCATCGAGAATTTTTCGAAGATTGCCAAGCCTATGACCAGACTGCTACAAAAAGAGGTGAAGTTTGAATGGACCCCAGATTGTGAAGAAAGCTTCCAAACCCTCAAGAAGAAGCTCGTGTCAGCCCTGATCCTGACCCTGTCAGACATCCAGAAATACTTCCACGTCTCCTGCGATGCTTCTCGCCAAGGTTTGGGATGTGTCTTGATGCAAGATGGGAAGGTGATATCCTACGCCTCCCGACAGCTGATACCGCATGAGCTAAACTACCCAACCCACGACCTAGAGTTAGCAGTCGTGGTACACACCTTGAATATATCGAGACATTACCTTGTGGGGAATCATGTGAGGTCTTCACCGATCACAAGAGCCTCAAGTATATATTCACCCAACCGGACCTGAACCTCAGACAAAGGAGATGGTTGGAACTGATCAAGGATTATGACTTGGGCATCCATTATCATCCAGGAAAGACAAATGTGGTGGCAGACGCCCTCAATTGAAAAGGGTACTTCAATGCCATCATGATTCAGGACCAGGCCCCTTTGCTATACAAGGAGATGGAAAGGCTGAATTTAGGGATCACCACCCAAGCGTACCTCCCTGCCTTGGAGTCTAGGCCTGTCTTAAAAGACCAGATCTGAGAAAAGTAGAAGGAAGACCCGGACATCTTAGAAATCCAGCAAAACATGTGGAAGGGTAAAGCCCCCGGATTTTCCGAGGACGTGCATGGTACCATCTGGTTCGGAAACCGGATATGCATACCCGACAAGCCTGAGTTGAAGACCCTCATCCACAAGGAAGCCCACGATACCCTATACTCCATTCATCCTAGGAGTACGAAGATGTATCAAGACCTGAAGGAAAAATATTGGTCGGTCAGTATGAAGAGGGAAATATCTGAGTATGTGGCCAAGTGCGACACATGCCGGCGAGTCAAGGCAGAGCATCAAAGACCTGCCGGACTGCTACAACCTCTCAAAGTTCCTGAGTGGAAGTGGGAAGAAATAGGAATGGACTTCATCATGGGACTGCCCAGGACCCAAGCTGGTCACGATTCTATCATGGTGATCGTCGACCGACTCACCAAGGTGGCTCACTTCATCCCTGTCAAGACAACTTACACTGTCGCCAAGTTGGCCGATTTGTATATGACCCGGATAGTATGCCTTCACGGAGTTCCTAAGAAGATTGTATCTGACTGTAGGAGCCAGTTTACCTCCAAGTTTTGAAAGAACCTTCAAGAGGAACTCGGCACTCGGCTGAATTTTAGCACCGCCTATCATCCACAAACCGACGGTCAAACCGAAAGGGTTAACTAGATATTGGAGGATATGCTTAGAGCTTGCGCTCTAGATTTTTGCGGAATGTGGGACAAGAACTTGCCCTATGCGGAGTTCTCCTACAACAACAGCTATCAGGCCAGCCTACAAATGTCCCCGTTCGAAGCACTTAATGGGCGTAAGTGTAGAACACCGCTGCTCTGGGATCAGACCGGAGAATCACAGCTGTTTGGGACAGATATACTTAGAGAAGCTGAAGAGAAGGTCAAGATCATTAGGGACAGATTGAAAATAGCCCAATCGCGACAAAAGAGCTACGCCGATAATCGTCGAAGAGACCTAACCATTGAGGAGGGTGATTATGTCTATCTCCGAGTCACTCCCCTCCGCGGCACTCAAAGGTTCAACATGAAAGGCAAGCTAGCACCCCGCTACGTCGAACCTTTTCAGATCCTCCGATGGCAAGGAGAAGTGGCATATTAACTTGAGCTGCCTCCATCATTGGCAGGAGTTCACGATGTGTTCCATGTATCTCAGCTGAAGAAGTGTCTCCGTGTGCCCGCCGAGCAAGCCGATCTTCAACAGCTCAACGTCCAAGAAGACTTGACCTACATCGAGAAACCCATCAAGATCTTGGAAACCAAGGAAAGGGTAACCAAGAGTCGTGTAGTTCGCTTCTGCAAGGTTCAGTGGGACAACCACCGCGCCGAAGAAGCTACATGGGAAAAGGAAGACGAAATGAAAGCCCAATACCCTGGACTGTTCGAGTAGCGATGCAATCTCGAGGATGAGATTCTTTGTAACGGGGATAGGTTTGTAACACCCCAAATTTTCAAAGTAATAAAAATATTGTTTAATCCAATTTCCTGATATTTATTATTTTTGGAAATACCTTCAATACCCTCCTTTACCATTTTGAACTACAACATAGATGAAATGGCCAAACCAGGAGCTGAAAATTTTTATGTATGATCCTAAGGCCAAAATATATTTTTGAGAATTTTTACAAATTTTTACCAACCTTGGAAGTAGCCCTATTATTTTAAACCAATTTCTGTGATTATTTTTAATCAAAAATGGATTTAAACAGCAATGGGCCTCCCTCCTCCCTTCCTCTCTCTCCCGGCCAGCCCAGCCCATTACTCTCGCCCGCCTCGGACTGACAGCCCGACCCCACCCGTTAGTGACCCCCTCCCCTCTCGCGCACGCACCTGACAGCCCGACCCCACCTATCGGCGCCAACCACCCTCTCTCGCACCTGAGCCTGACCCCACCCATCAGCCGCCTCGCTCGTGCGCTCTCGCCCGCTGGCCTGTGGCCCCCACTTGTCAGGACCGTCGTCCACGTCGCGCCACCGCCCCCAAATTGCGTCAGCCGACGACCTCGCCCTCGGATTCGCCTCGCCGGCCCATCCCCCATTAAATTGACGCCATTAATCAGTCCCCCACGCCGCGCCGGCCGTTTCCCCCCATTAACCCACGCCATTAAGCTACGGGATCAGCGCTCGCGTGCATGGCCGAGCCTCACCAGTGCCATTGAAGACCTCCCCTCCTCTTTCCATGTATACGTCACCCATTATCCCTCGCCGACGCCCCTATTTAACCCCCTGGCCTCCACCGCGTCTGACCCCCACGACCATTCACTGCGAGGACAAAAAAAGCGCCCGCAATTCTCTTTTTAGCGCACCTCTACTGTTTCACCTTTGGCCACTGCTCGCCGCCGCCTCAGACCACCTCCATCCACGCCATCACCACCGTCATGACCGCAAGGACGACATCTACCTCGGCCACCCCTCGGTGACGCCGAACCCCGCCAGATCGCCGTCGCCGCCAAGGACCCGAATGCCTTCGCCGCCTCCTCTCGTCGCCGGCCTCGCTCTGTCGACCTCGGACCACCGCAAGGGTACCCTCGTGTTCCCCTTAGTTCCCTCGTTACATATTTAGCCTTAGTTAGGCCGGATAGCCCTCGCCGTCGCATCGCCGGAGTCGGGGAAGACGGGTACCTAACCCCCCCGACACGTGCGATGTCGGATTCGTCCCCAACCGTGCGATTGCGATCCGATGGCCATGATTAAATCCATCACTCAGTTTAATCTGGCTCGTCAGATCCAAGCGAAGCGGTTCAACGTTACTGTTTAAAACCTACGATGGATATGGGCCATCCATCGCATACCAGTTCAACATTTTAATCTCAGCCATCAACGTCAATTTAACTCCCCTGCCTCGCCCGTGAACGCCCGATCAAAATGGTGGATCTTGATCCAGCGCACGCGCAAAGTGCGCTGGTGCTTGGTGGTCTCAGCTCACCGTGGACCGACGCCTGTTTTTGGTTTAATTTAAATTCCAGAAATGCTTTTAAGACTTCAAAAATTCATATATTGCACATTTCAACTCCAAAAATTATCATTTAAATTCCAGAAGTTTTGTAATTTTATTCTCTACACATTAGTTCAATAAAAACAATATGTTTACTTTAGACTTTTTCAGGTTTATTTAAATAGGTATTCAAATGCCCTTAGGATAAAATGTAAATTCAATTATTTAAATTTCAGTAAAGTTTATAATTAATTATTTCCTATTAATATGATGAAACCACTAAGTTTTCTCTAAACCTTTCATTTTAAATTAATTAGAGAGCTTAAAAAGAGATCATTTCACAATTTAAAATCCCTTTTAAAAAGGGTCATATTTCTTTATACTTCCTTTTAAAATTATTAATAAAATAGATTTCAGAAAACTTAATAACTTGGTTTTTCTTAAATTAAACCTATTTGAACCTATGTGCTTGTTGTGTGGTTTTATATTGTTTAATTGAATGTTGTATTTATTTCATTATATTTATATTGGGAAGACTACGACGCCGTCGAGGAGCCGGAATATTTTCCCGAAGTTCCTCCCTCCCCTTTTGCTGAACAAGGCAAGTCATCAAACCACACTTTTGAGCATATTGAACCCATGTTTTATTACACTATTGCTAAAACACATAGGGTATACATGCATTAGTCAAATGGAACCCTTACAATATATTTATTTAGGATCCCCCGACCTTGATGTGCAACCCAAGCCATGCTATCTCGCCTAACCT
This sequence comes from Zizania palustris, assembly GCA_019279435.1. NCBI lineage: Eukaryota > Viridiplantae > Streptophyta > Magnoliopsida > Poales > Poaceae > Zizania > Zizania palustris. Next base: position 37,575,835 of record JAAALK010000085.1, on the reverse strand, counting down.
CCTTGTCACCACATGATTAGTATTATTAGCTAGTGTCCCATGTATTGACACGATCGCTATAGGATATAAAAACGAGTCGTAGCAATATGGTTCTACTATATGATCCCTATTACTTCTTATCTTGGAATTCTATCGGTGATGAGTTATGGTTGTGCGTGTATGCATGGTGGGTTCTGGGTGCAAGCTAGGGCATTGGTCGGTAGCACCCGGGGCACTATAAGGACCGGTCTGTGGGATCCGTTGCAATACACTTTCGAACTAACCACAAGTCTAGTGGGTAAGTCCTAACTAAGGTATGGAGTGTTCCAAACCGAGGCCACGATTTGGAGATGGGTCAAGCAGCACCTGCGGGTGGCTTGTACCGACGTGGCGCAAAAGGGGGTGCGATGTTAGCCGGGATGTGGCCCGGCATGCCAGCGAAACCTAGAGCGGGTGTTTATCGCTTGGAGCATTTCATGCCGAGGTTTTGGCACGAGTTCCCGTGGTATGGGTCATCTCGTTACACTTTGGTGTTTGGGATGAGTGCGTGCCTTGTGGGTACAGTAGTACATCTCTGATCAGAGTCTTAAATCTTTTCGAAAAGCCGAGCCCACGGTCAAGGGCGGGTTGCATGACATCCCACAGTTAGGTTACTTTGAATATGTATGTGCATGATGGTTTGACATGTAAGGAATGTTGTGCGAGGATGTAAAACGTACTCCTAGAGTTAGAAGATGTTATTGTTGTTCATGTTTACATTTCCGCATGATTAAATTTGACTAAACTAATTGCAATAACTAAAAATATACTTTTCCGCACTGCTAGCCATTACCCCTTCCTTTGTTATTACCTTGCATTATTACTTGCATTTGCGGTAGCTTGTTGAGTACTTTTTGTACTCATACCCGTTGAACACCACAGAGGATGCCTACTATGAAGACGGTTTGGAGTAGTGACCCAGTCAAGCAAAGATCCTGAAGGAGGCGTTCGTCATGCATTTTAATTATCTTTATTATTGTTTTTATTAAAACACTGATGTAATAAATATGGTCTGCGTACCATGAATATTGTCGTATGTACGATTGTCGCATGATGAACCTCTTGTATTATTGTTTTTCTTATGAAATTCAATAATGTCTGGATTTCGATAAATCGGGGCACCACACCCCGCAAGGCCAGAATGTTCTCCAACCTCGGCAGAAAACCACTGGAATATCCAGTCGTAATACCACCATTCGTTGATTGCTTTTGACGAGAAATTCTTCAGATGCCCCTTCCGAAGCTGAAAGTTGATGCTCCCAAAGGCCACCAATAGCTTGGAGTCTCTAGGCCCATCATGTGGCTTGGGTTGACACGTAGCTTCATGAGTTGCCACGAACACTTTGGATCTTCCTTCGCACACTTCAGCTTAGAGGGCCCACTCGAAGATTGCCAGCCTAGCTATGGCATTCAGAGACAACTACGGCATGGTGATATGGAACATTTCTAATACCTCTATCAAGAATTCTATCGCAGGAAGCCCAAGTCCCGCTTCAAAGAAGGCTTCGAAGACAATGACTTCTCCGCTCCTAGGTGCCGGAGATACTTCCTCTCCATGGATTCGAGTCCTCATTCCGGCCCCTAGCTTTCCTCTCACCGCTTCCTCAACGGACTCCGTAGTGCTATTTGATCTCCCAAGAAAGAATGTCTGCTTCAATGGATTCTTTGATGACCGGTGGAGTTCTCGTGGATCCTTGGGCTAGGAGCCACCTAGAGCTCCCACCATCACTGCCACCGCAGATGCGGCCCAAGCCTACCGCTGTGCCAAGGATGCCGCTGCCGCTGGCACTTTTGAACTAGTTCTTGCCATTGATGGAGCACTTGAGAGTTTCGGAGAGAAAGGTTGAAGATGAAAGTGTGGAGATGTCGAAGCACATAAGCTCTATAAAACTTTTCACCGCTTATCGCTTTCCCTTTTATAACCGCTCTGTTCTCGTTCAGCGCGATTCACGTACGTTTTCACACTTGCAGATCCAACCCGCGTTGATGACAAGTGGCGACAAAGGATGAAAAAATGTGAACCCGCGGTAAAACCTTTACGGCTGTTGCTTTCTCAAAAGCTCTAACGGCTATTTGAGTGGTAATGGTACAAAAGTAACGGCTCTTTGCAATGTGCTGCCGTCATAACGGTTCATTTCCCTTCAGAGCATTCATACGGAGGTTCGAGTTCAAAGTCTGGATTTGATATATCTTCGATACCAAAGACACTTCGAACGGTTATAATACCTTGAAATTTTTCTAAGGTCCTGAGCATGAAAATATTTCTTGCATATACTGCTCTCCTTGCTGTGCAGGCCATTCGGAGAAGCATATTCGAGGGTATACTATTGGGGGAAAATACTTCATCTTCATGATCCCCAAGATTCTAAGATAAATGCAAGTCTTAATCTCAGAGCCAAAGACTTGCCTCCGGATAGAAGGGTTCGAAGCCGAATGGTCCGTCCAAGCTCTAGTCCAAAGAAACCCTCTGAAAGGCTCCCCCTCCGAAGTGAAAAACAACCAGAAGGATGGGACGTCTACCTTATCAACATCCTTCGATCATGTTTTCATGTATTAACCCTGTAAGTGATACCGAAATAGTTTCCACTATTTCGGTTGTAATTGAGGGGTAAAAAGGTCTTTTCTCTAGAGATTTTACCTATAAATACCCTCCTTCTCGCCTTGTAATAGGCATCGAATACTCAGATATTCAATATACACTTCGAACTATCTCAAGTTATTATCCATCTCGGAGGTTTGGAATAGTTTACTCAAACAAACACTTCGTTTGTCAAATACTTAGTTTCTTAAACCCGTTAGCTTAATCTTTTACGCCAACATTTTTGGAGGTTATATTATTTTTGTAGTGTTTGTGATCTCTCATACTATTGTTTTCACATCATATGAGACAAGAGGTGATAGCACTATTTTCATCTATGATTTGCAAATCCGCTTTTATCTACTGGTTGTTTTGGACAAGCATTGGGTGTTAAGACAAGGTCAACTATTCGAAAGAATTTGTTGAGATATCTATTCACCCCCTCGAGTCGCCTATTTCATACCTATAATTGGTATCAAGCTGGTTAGATCACCAGTTGACCTTAACCGATCTTGTGATCCATAAGCGATAGGGATAGACACAGCAAAATTCCTTTGTTCGATGGAAAATATTTTGCATATTGGAAGGTGCACATGGAGGCTTATCTTCAGAGCCAAGGTAGTGCCATTTGGGATATTGTTGATTCCCAATATGTGATCCCTGATACGCGTACCACTAAGACAGAAAAACAATAGTATGATTCTAACTATAAAGCTAGGAACATATTGTTCACAAATCTAAGTCGGAATGAGTTTGATAGGGTTAAACACATATGTACTGCTCGTGAGATATGGACCACTCTTGCGGTTTTCAATGAGGGCTCTACGCTGATCAAGGAAAGGCACCAAAGCACATATAACCAAGAATATCAACTGTTTGTGTAAGGCCTTGGTGATTCGGTAGATGCCATGTTTGCGCGCTTTGACGGCATTGTTTGCAATTTGTGATCCTCTGGGACTTTATCTTACTCTAACTATGTTAGAGCGATAAAACTTCTTTATGCTCTAGATCGTAGCATATGGGAGGTGAAGATATCTAGTATTGAGGAGTCGGCAAGTTACGACACTGTTGATAGCAAAAAATGGCATTAATGGTTAAGATTGTCAAAATATCAATTTTGGTAATTTGGGCCAAAATACACATGTCCTGGATTAGGCCAAAGCCCTACAGGGCCGAATGCCCATCGAGCTATGGGCTTCAGAAGCTTCTAGCAGGCCTGCTACCTTCGGCTTGAAGGCCTTCGGAGGCCCACCTCGTCGAAGCTTCGGCCCGAGGAGCAGGCTTCGGCGGGCCTGGCCGAAGGCCCACTTCGGGCAGGAAATCAGAGATAGAGTTGAGTCCGATTCTAGCTAATTTTTATCCCTACGCGTGATTAGGCCGAATCCTACTATATTAGGCTTAGAGATTAGAAGTCTAGCCCCTATAAATATAGGGGTGAAGCTGGTTCATTAACCCCCCAACACAAACCAACACAGAGCCCTAACTTTGAACCGTACCTTTACTTTGCTGTAATCTTCGTGGGTTTGCCTGGAAGCCCTCCGACGGCCACTTTGGAATAGTGGTAATCCTTGTTACTTTGCTTGTGAAGTATCCATTAATCTATGTAATAGATTGATATCGCCTTGTTACTTCGCCTGTGAAGTATCCGCTAATTTGCGTAACAAATTGCTATCTTCGCCCCTAGTGCAACACTTCGCAGAATTCAGTCCCCAGGCCAAATTGGTACTTGATATCTATTCTGTTGCAGGTTTCCACGTTTGGAGCCACTTCGCCGGAGGTTTCTGGAGACAGGAGACTGGTTTCGGAGGTTGCCAGAACACCCCTCGACAGAATTGCTGCTTCGACCGCCCGTGTCGGACCGTCACGCTATTGTTAGTTTGGCCGAGTCCCGCACGCCAGCACGCTTCGTAGCAAGCTTTTTCACGACAGGCTTCGCCACGCTCGTACCCCACGTCAGACGAAGTCATGCCCATGTGCTGCACCTAAGTTGCTTTATCATGTCAGACACTTCGCACCGAACCCCATTGTTCGGAGGTGATTGTCGCATCGAGATCTGTTCAGAGCTTGCCTTTGGCCAGATCAGTCCGAAAGGCGAAGGAACCCTTCGGAGGGACCCTTCGCATTAGATGCCTTCACACTATACACTTCGATTCAGTCAGGTTCCGCTCGGGCTTGCTGATTTATTCTATTTAATATATTTCTTTTCAGCTAATTGGATTATTTTTGTGTGATCTAATTACATGGAAATTCCACCCCCTTACCACGGTTAAGGGTAGTCGGAACGCGACGTCGGTGTTGTGTTATTCTTAGGCTTGTCCCTAAGTATCCGCACACTTTTGGATCGTCTCTGACCCAAGTGCGGGGTACATTTTCATGTCAACAGACACGTTGACTTGCGATGAGCTCTTCAGTATGCTTAACTCCACCGAGATTGCCAAGGCATCTCAACAAGGACTTGGAAACTCTTTGCCACCATCCATGGCATTAGTTTCCGGCTCTGGCAGTGGCACCTCATCTACTGGTATTTCATTGGGTTCGTCTGGCACTTGCTTTTTTGGTTTTTCTTTGTCCTCTCTGGTCTCTGTCACAAAGGAGCAGTTGGACACCTTGGACGATGAGGAACTTGCTCTCATTGTCAAGAAGTTATCCCGTTTCTACAATGATAGATGGGATCAGAGGAGAGAAGGCTCTCGTGGGTGTTTTAAGTGTGGTGATATTTTACATATTAAAGCTAATTGTCCAAAGCTCAAGAAGAAAGAAGAGAGTGATCCCACCAAACATCACATGAGAGATAAAAACCCTTCCATAAAAAGAACCGAGATAAGTTAGCAAAGAGAGCAGCCAAAGAAATATCTAAAGCCTTCATAGTGGCATTGAGCGACATTGACACGTCTTCAAGTAAGGAGCCAAGCTCTGGCAAGGCTGAACCACAAAAGAAGTATAAGATGGTGAAGGACTTCACTGGCCTTTGCTTCATGGACGACAGTGTCAACAACAGCGACAATGAGCCAGATTCCACTGAGGTAATACTATCCTCTTACGAGCTTTTAGTTAAAGTTGATAAATTGACTGATGCTTTGGTTAATAAGGATTGATTACTCATTAAAGTTGTGCGTGTGAGAAACCAAGGGTGGTTTCGGTCTGGATGATGAGTGATTGACAAGGATGAGCGTCTGAGAGGTTGAGTGGTTGAGAGTGAGTTGAGTGCATTGAGGGTTTCGATGTGATGTGGAGGTTTGGCTGTTGAGGGTTTCGGCGGTGCGTCGCGTTCTTATTTTGGCTTGTCTTGTTTGTGCAGGGTGGAGATGCTGATCGACTGTCGACGGCGGGTGATCGAGGGTCGAGCGGGGAGCTTGATGCCGGAGGATCAGGGAGGCCGAGCGAAGTTGGAAAAGATCTCAAGAGTGCACGAAGAGACAAAGCAAGACTTGGACGAATGACTGACTGCGATGGCGTGTCGACTGGGTTTGCGAGAGGGAGGCCAGGACAAGCATTCAGGCGGCTCGAGGGGATCGAGAGCGGAAGTGGCTTGCTAGCGCTCGGAGTCACGAAGCGGTGTCACGAGTCGAAGGATTGAGAGGCTTTGTCATTTTTTGCTGAAAATCATCGAAATGTTTAATGTTTTTTTAATTCAATAAATTTGTGTCTAGTATTAGTTTAAATTTTCAGTTTTGTAGTGTAACCTCTTGATATAATTTTTAGAGTGGTTCTACTCTGAAATTATATTAAAAGGAGAGTCAATTTGTAATTTTTCTTTTAGGTTTTATAGGGTAATTTTCAGAATTGTTAAATCTGAAATTACTAAGGGTCTATGTGTCCAATGGAGGCTTCTAGAACATGAGTTGGTAGGACATTATCCCCCAAGTTGGCTGAACCATTAGAGGGCTTTAGAGACAAAAATTTCAATGAAAATACATGAGAGAACTTGCTTTTGAAGCTGCTTGTGATGATGAACAGGGAATTCCAGCAAGTTTAGGATCTGCAGCTGTGTTTTCGACAACACTATTCCGGGTAATTCTGTTTCCAGCGCAGTGTTTATATTTTGGCTGTGATCGTTTTTGTGCTGCGTTTTGTGGAGAATCTAGTACAGAAGTTGATGTTGAAGTTTATGTAACTTTTGTTGGGAACAGTTTGAATGATTCATTTTGAAAGTTACAACATGTTTCTGTGATGTCTTCTGAATTATTTTGCTGCTCAAAGTAGGCACCACAGTGCTGGAAAAATTATTCTGAAAAGTGGTTCAGTTTTGGTTTTGCTCCCCACATTGTTGACACGAAAACGTGACCCCGCACTTGGGTCAGTTGGTCGATCAAAAAGTGCGCGGATACTTAGGGACAAGCCTAAGTGTAACATAGCACCGACGTCGCGTTCCGACTACTCTTAGCCGTGGTAAGGGGGTGGAGTCGCCAAGCAATCAGATCACACAAAATAATCCAATTAGCCGAAAAAATATATTAAACAGAATAAATCAGCAAACCGGTCGGAGCCTGTCTGCTTCAAAGTATGGTGCGAAGGGAGGTCGCCGAAGTATACCTTTGGCGTCTGGTGCGAATTGTCCCACCGAAGGGCACCTTCAGCGTTCGGACTGATCTGGCCGGAGATGAACTTCGAACAGATCTAGACGCGACAATTACCTCCAAACAGTGGGGTTCAGCGCGAAGTCTCTGATACAGTAAGATACAGAGTAATGACTCAAACGCGACGTGCGAGCGTGACTTCATCTAGGGCAGAGTACGAGTGTAGGGAAGTCTGTCGTGATGAAGTCTATTGGCGTGCAGTCGAAGTAGTAGTCTTGCCTAAGGGTGTTCTGGCGATCTTAGAAACCAATCTCTCAACTCTGGACACCTCCGACGAAGTAGCTTTAAACATGGAAACCTGCAATAGAGTAGATTCAAAGTACCAATTCGGCCTGAGTACCGAATTTTGCTAAGTGCTGCACTAGTGGCAAAGGTAGAAATCTGTTACGCAGATTAGCGAATACTTCACAGGCGAAGTAACAAGGCGATAGCAATCTATTACGTAGATTAACATATACTTCACAGGCGAAGTAACAAGGGTTACCACTATTCCGAAGGGGACGTCGGAGGGCTTCCAGGCAAACCCACGAAGAGTACAGAAAAGTAAAGGTAAACTAAATGCGATTCAAAGCTAGGGCTTTGTGGTTGATTTTTGTCGAGGAGGTGGGTGGGATCTGAACTAGCTTCACCTCTATACTTATAGGGGCTAGACCTCTAATCTAATCTGCTATAATTCAGCTGAATAGAGATAAACACTTAGCTAGAATCGGGTCCAACTCTATCTCTGCCCGAAGTGGGCCTTCGGCCAAGCCCATCAAAGCCTGCTCCTCGAGCCGAAGCTTCGGCGGCGTGGGCCTCCGAAGGCCTCCTGGACGAAGGTTGTGGGCTGGCTGGAAGCTTCTGGAGCCCGTAGCCCGATGGTCCTTCGGCCGTGTAGGGCTTCGGCCTGACCCGGGACGTGTATTTTCGGCCCGAATTACCAAAATTGATATTTTGACAATCTTAACCATTGATGCAATTTTTTCCTATCAACACATGCCCCCTGCCTTTTAGTGAACTAAGTGAACTAAAAGCACAACGAGCTAAAAACGATACCTTCCATATCGACCTTTCGACCTCTTTTAAGCCATTTGCCACACACTTGGGAAATACCTTTTCAAGTATCTGCCATTCAAAGCTCTTCGAAACCGCTCTCCTTGCAGAGATTCTAACACATATGCATTGCCAGGAGCGATTTTGGCTATTTTGAAAGGGCCTTCCCAACTAGGCGACCATTTACCAAACTTGGGACTCTTAGTGCCTAAGGGTAAAATCGTCTTCCAAACCAAGTCACCTACTTGAAACGATTTTGGTTTAACCTTCTTATTGTAGGCTTTAGCAACTCTCCTCTTGTCTATTTCTATGGCTTCTAAAGCCCTCAATCTCTTATCGGTCACTTCTTCTAGGTTGTCTTTCAACAGAGTCTCATACTCGTCGACCGATAAGCCATCTTGCTTTAACACTCTCAAAGAGCCAAGATCTACTTCTACGGGTAGAACGGCTTCTTGTCCATATACCAACTCATATGGACTAACTTTGGTAGAACCATGCTTTGCAATTCTACAAGCCCATAACGCCTCGGAGAGCACTTCATGCCACCTTTTAGGGAATTCTTCAATTTTCTTCCTAATGAGCTTAATCACGGTTTTATTACTAGACTCGGCTTGACCATTGGCCTGAGCATAGTAGGGCGAAGAGTTTATCAACTTAATACCATAATATTCGGCGAAGTCCCTCACTTCTTTAGAAACAAATGAGCTACCTTGACCTGTAGTGAGAATTTGAGGAATGCCGAATCTATGTATGATGTGCTTCAAGATAAAGTCAAGTACCTCGTTGTGAGTCATGTTCTTGAGAGGTACAGCCTTGGTCCACTTGGTGAAGTAATCTATTGCCATCAACAAGACCCGATGCTCCTTTGATGAAGGAGGGTGAATTTGGCCGATGAAGTCTAAACCCCAACCTCAAAATGGCCTTGGCTTGACAATAGGGTTGAGTAACGAAGCAGGAGCTAACTGAATATTGCCAAACTTCTGACATGCTTCACACCCTCTATAATACTTAAAACAATCCTCAGTCATAGTCGTCCAGTAGAAACCAGCTCTTTTGAGCATCCAACTCATTTTCTGGTCCGACTGATGAGTGCCACAAAGTCTTTCATGGACTTCTCCCGTAGCCACCTGGGATCGTTTGTGGTATAGACACTTTAACAGTACTCTGTCAATGGTTCGGCGATACAGTGTGTCGTCTATCAACACAAATTTAAACGCTTGTCGCCGAACCTTCCGATAACCCCTTTGGCTAGGGTCTCTGAAATATTGAACGATTGGAATTCTCCAATTCCTCTTATGGGCTTCAGAGGGTTTAGCTAGCTTACTCCCTGAAAAAGTATCTAGGCTGCTGATTTCGGGGTTACCCCCGAGCCCTTCCTGCTTTTGCCGAAGTCTGGCTGGTCTGGCCTTGCAAAGCGCATCAGGCCGAAGCCTCCTACCGGAGGGTCTGGATTCCCGGAAACCCTCACTATCCCAGGGACTCCGTCTCGTGGGCTCCGGCGTGCCAGACTCTTCGGTGGGTGGAGCATTCCGGTCCTGGGATCTTGGCATGCGGTGGCCTCCGGCAGTCGGAGGGGTCTGACCCGGAGGGTGCGCCTGCCCAAAGTCACTGGCTTTGGCAGTGAGACCAAACATCGGCTTCTCCCGTACAGAAAATTTTCCTCTTCTAACTTGGTGACCAGATGCTTGCTGAGCCAAATCATTTGCAATCGAATTGTCCTCTCTTGACACATGAGAAATTTTGAAGTCATCAAAAGTAGCAACTATGTCCAGGAACTTATCTATGTAGCTATTCGGCAAACCATTAAAACACTAAGCACTCTTAGCCACTTGTTGCACTACAAATAGGAAATCACCATGCACATGAACATGTTTAACACCTATAGATTTTAAAAATTCAAGCCCTAGCATTAAAGCCTCGTATTCAGCTTGGTTATTAGTAGAAGGAAACTCTAAATGAGCCGAGGTCTCAAAGTGTACTCCGCTAGGTGATATGAGAACCACCCCAATACCTTGGCCATTTTTGCAAGCAGAACCATCAAAGTAAAGTTTCCACAGTATTACCTCAATCAAAGCAACATTGTCGCTCCAACTGACGTCTATGTGGTGATCAACTATAAAGTTGGCTAGGATCTGACCTTTCATAGCTCTTAGGGGTTCATAGGCCAAATCGTATTCAATCAAAGCGTAAGCCCACTTTCCGATTCTTCCACTTAGAATTGGCTTTTGCAACATGTGTTTTATAACATCGGTTTGACAAATGAAAACACATGTAGTAGGGAGAAGATAATGGCGCAATTTGGTACACGCGTAGTAAAGTGACAAACACAAACGTTCCACAAACGCGTACCTAGTTTCGGCGTCCAGCAGGCGACAACTCAAGAACATGATGATGTAATCTTTTCCTTCTACCTCCTGGGTTAGCATGGCCCCGATCACGCTATCTTCAGCAGCGATGTATAGCCGAAACGGAATCCCGTCTTTGGGTGCTCTCACAATGGGCGGCGATGACAAGCACTCCTTGATTTTCTCAAAGGCGCTTTGCTAGCTTGCCCCCCAAGTGAACTCGACCTCATTCTTTAGCCGGAGTATGGGGACAATGGCATCAATCTTGCCAAACAAGTTAGATATAAAGCGATGTAAATAATTCATCTTGCCTAGCAACTTTTGCACATCCTTTTTGCAAGTCGGTGCTGTAACATTTCTAATTTTCTCAAGCCGCTTATGATAAATCTTTATGCCTCTTTCATGAATCATGAAACCAAAGAACTTACCCGCCGACACGCCAAAAACACATTTGAGTGGTTTCATTTTTAGGCCAAACTATCGCATTCTATCAAAAGCAACTGTCAAATTGGCTAAATGGTTTCCCATAGCGTCTGATTTGACTACAACATCATCAATGTAAACCTCTAACATAAATCCTAGCAAGTCATGAAAGATTAAGTTCATAGCACGTTGATATGTGGTGCCAGCATTCTTTAAACCAAAAGTCATAACGACCCACTCGAATAAACCGACAAAACCAGGGCATTGAAAGGCTGTTTTGTATACGTCCTCTTCGGCCATAAAAATTTGATTATATCCTGCATTGCCATCAAGAAAACTTAGTACGTTGTGTCCTGAAGCATCGTTGATTAGCATGTCGGCTATCGGCATCGGATACTCGTCCTTCGGAGTGGCTTTGTTCAGATCCCTGAAATCAATACATACTCGTATCTTGTCGCTCCCTTTATTCTCTACAGGCACAATGTTAGTGACCCATTCTGTGTACCTGCATGGCCTAATAAATCCAGCTTTGAGCAGTTGCTCTACTTCTTCTTTAATTCGGTCATAGACGGCTGAGTTAAAACGACGAGGAGGCTGTTTATAAGGCCTAAATCCGGACTTGATAGGTAGCCGATGCTCTACGAGCTCATGGCTTAGTCCTGGCATCTCGCTATACTCCCATGCGAAACAATCGACATACGACTGAAGCAACTTTATTACTTCAGCATTTTCATCAGGCTGTAAATGTTGGTTTACAAAAGTCGGCCTCGGGATGCTACCATCACCTATGTCAACTTATTCTAAGGGATCGGCCGACGCAAAACCTTGTCCTAATTTCTCTACTTCGCTAATGTCCTCGATGGCCTCGGCAATACCATCTTTATTAGACTGATACTGCTCTACACAAGACTTTAGCCAATCTAGATTACTCTTGCTAGACATGACTACTAATAGAAAAATAGCCGCACTACACCAACCGGCTTTACAGACACCGGTACAAAACGTACTCCGGACACGCTAACAAAATCGTAATCCAAACGATCTCTACCTGACAGACACTCTACCTTGTTGTGAACGGCGTCAACTGACACATCGGCCAATGCTACTTGGGCCGAAGTGTCTGCGGGAATGACTTCTACTTCATCGCCATCCCATTGAATTCGGCACTGGTGCAGAGTAGAAGGAATGCAACAATTCGCGTGAATCCAGTCATGCCCAAGCAGCACGTTGCAGTTACCTTGTACATCGACGGCGAAAAATGCTATTGGCAACATCTTGTTGCCCACTGTCAACTCCATGGAGAGAACGCCCTTGGCCTCATAACTCTCGCCGTTGAAACCTTGAGCATTAAGTTAGTCTTCTTCAGATCATCCTCGTCCCTGCCAAGTTTCTTCAATAGCGAGTAGGGCATTAGGTTAACAGTGGCGCCACCGTCAACAAGCATCCGGGAAATCGGCTTTCCATCAATGTGTCCTCTGACGTAGAGAGGCTTACGATAGTGAGCCGAGTCCTTGGGCTTCTCAAAAATAGTGTTGCGTGGGCCGAGGTTCAATTGAGCGACCCTAGCCTCATCTTGTGGCAGGGCAAACTCGGCTAGCAGCGTGATGACGTTGATGTCCATCGCCTGGGGTGTAGGCCCCTCGGAGACAGGCGAGTAGTCATCGTCGATCGGACTAGGAGCCGGGTTGGTCATCTCAACCGACTTCATCCTCCATACATATCTTGTAGTTGGTCAAGGGCGAATGTCTTCAAAAATAGCGTTGCGCTCGTCCTCGTCTTTCTTCTCACGCATCTCCTATGCCTGTAGTCGTTGCAGACGTCTCTTTTTTGATTTGGACATGCGTGGAGGTGCCCAAGATGGTTGTGTCTTGGTGCCAGGTGTCACTGTCTATTTCCTATCAACTTTAGCCAAAGTGGTACTGCTTACTTCGTCCTCGTGCACTCTGTATTCGGAGGGGCCTTCGCTGCGGACCCCGGCAGTCGGACCAGCCTCGTTCGGCCGATCGAACGAGGCTCCGGTGTGGACTTTGGCCGAAGCATGAGACTTACCTTCGTCAGACTCAAGTGAAAGGGCCTTCAGGATTGGGACTTCCTGAGACCCTATTCTGACTGTGATAGCTTCGGACTCCCTGTCCTCAGCCTCTTCATGCCTGTATTCTTCGACTTCGCTCTGCACGGGCTGATTCGGAGGTACCACGGACAGCCTATGGATGATGCCTCCCTCCGTTGCATCTCTTTTTCCCTACCATTCATAATACTCCGAAGGAAAACAAGGCATAGCATTAAGTTGCGGAGGGTACTCTGGCTGTCATACATACGGAGCCCACGGAGTCCCTGCCCAGTTGTACAATGGAGGCATCGATGGCTCCAGTGGCTTCGCCCACTGCGAGCCGAACCCGTTACCCAGAGGGGGTTCGGCAGAGTCGATGGTGTCTCAGACCATATTAGCGAGGGGTCTTGCCAGGCTGGAGGTATGTTCGGCCAGTGCGGGCCGAAGCCTCCTGTCGAAGGGTTCGTCTAGAGTGGCTCGGGGTTAGGCCATTGGGGGTCGAACTCCCTCCGCATGGGGTTCGGCCAATGGGGTCCGAAGCTATTATACGGGGGGTTTGGCCATTGAGGTCCGAAGCCACCATACGGAGTGTTAGGCCACTATGGCCCAAAGTCCTCGTGCGGAGGGTCCGGCCATTGTGGTCCAAAACCATCACGGGGAGCTCTCGGACACTGTGGTCCGAAGCCACCCTCCGAACGCCTTGGGTCCTTCGGCTGACTTAGTTTTTTAGCGCGGGGGCCTGCTTCCTTTGATTTTCGTTAGTGCTTGTTTAACAACATTTTATATGTTACCTTCGGCTTCTTGTAGGCCTTAGCCGAAGGGATGTTAATGTTTCGTTTCCACACCCCCACCTCGGGGCTCTTAGGTACGAGTGTGCATGTGTGCGGCTCTCCAACAATTACCACCTTCCCTTTAGTTGAATCGGCCTGTTTCGGCCGAATCAATACATTCCTCTCATCGAGGTCGACTGCGTTGATGGGGAAAGGATCTTTGTCTAGCTTCATCTTTGGATTGTGGTCTATTTTCAATCGTCCTTCTTCTATGGCCGATTGAACCTGCCATCGAAAAACATTGCAATCGTTAGCATTATGTGAATGTGAATCATGCCACTTACAGTATGGATGTTTCTTCAATTCGTCGGCAGATGGAATGACTTGGCCATTAGGCAACCTGAGAAGCTGGTTCTTTAAGAGAAAATCAAATATTTTATCACACTTAGTTATGTGAAATGAGTACTTGACCTCACTAGGCCGATTCTTTGTGGGAGACGGCCGTAACTCGAAGCACGTGATGGGTTTACTCTTAGCATTCCAAACCCATTCGGCCGCGTACATGTCGGCCAAATTCTCCTCTTCTGACTCCTCATCGGAGTGTTCCATGACGTGGATTTCATCCCTAGGCCTATTAAATGTTTTTACAAACTTTTTATCTTTTGCTCGGCCTTCCTGGACCAGAGCCTGCTGCAAGACTTGGCTAACCTCTAAAAAGTTCTGGTTGTCTAATCTTTCTTTAATTTCGGAACACAACCCATTAAAAGCTAGTTCCGCCAAATCTCTTTCTGAAATACTAAGGCTGAAACATCGGTTTCTAGTATCCCTAAAATGCTTGATGTACTTAGAGACATTCTCGTTAGATTTCTGCTTAACTGATGTCAAGTGTGAAAGCCTAAGTTCTGTCTCACCCGTGTAAAAGTAGTCATGAAATTTTTGTTCCAATTCATCCCACGTTTGAACGGAGTTCGGCGGGAGCGCCGAAAACCAAGTGAAAGCAATGCCGAATAGAGAGAGAAAATAGACTAATTTTTAGAGCGTTTGTCCCGCTAGCCTCTCCACTTTGTGCTAAAAATTGACCAACATGCTCTAGTGTTGTTTTGCTACCCTCTCCGTCGAACTTAGTAAATTCGAGGATTCTATAACCGCGAGGTAGGGTATTGTATCAAAATGATCGGGATACGGCTTACGGTAAACCCTAACCCGACCCCTAGGAATGAAGCCAGCGCATTCCCTAAATATTGCGTGGATTCGCTCCTCTAGGTAATCTTGGCTTGCTACCTGTGCACGTCTCTCGTGTGGGGGCGCGACCCGCGGTGGGATATCGGCGTGTCGTCCATGGGCCTCTTCCCTACGCGCTAGCTATACGACGTGCTCGAGCCCAGGTGCCTATGCATGTGGCGCGGGCAGCACGACAGGGCTGGTACTGGCGCAAGTGGTGATGGTGTGTGGTACGCTATGCTAGTTTGGCTGTAAGCATAATGACTAGTCTCAGCCATGGGTGTTGAGGCCAGAGACATAACAGTCTTGCTAGTGCTACCGTCAGTCCAACTGTACACATGATTTACCAGAGGTACACTAGCAATAGGGACTGGTGGTACAGCCTCAGTAAAGCCAAACTTTCTAAGAGTCGCCTCTACTTGGGAGCTAACTGCCGAATCTAAACGGTTGGCTAGCGAAGCGCTAATGGCCTGATCTACTGATGCGGCTATTTTTTGCTCAATCTCTGAAGAAGATAAACGAGGTGATACGAGTGTTACCTGGATCCGAGCAAGGTCGGGGGCAATGATGTTGCGCTTGATGATGCCCGTGCGCGTCTTGACGTAGCCCCCAAGCATCATGTCTTGGAGTGCCTTCAACTTTGCCTCGATCTCTGGTCGGTCTTCTGCGGGGATATCTTCAAGAGTAGGTGTTAGCATGTTGCGGTTGTCGATATCCGTGCCTCCTACGGTGTCCATCGGCGATGTAGATGTAGTAGTCGTTGTAGATGTACCGGTGGCCGATG
Organism: Zizania palustris; assembly: GCA_019279435.1. Lineage (NCBI taxonomy): Eukaryota > Viridiplantae > Streptophyta > Magnoliopsida > Poales > Poaceae > Zizania > Zizania palustris. The sequence goes on along the minus strand of JAAALK010000085.1, from coordinate 37,560,037 downwards.
TAGACGTACCCATCATGTTGGCGTAGCTTTTCCCCAGCGGACTCGCCAAAAAGTATGTTGACACGAAAACGTGCCCCCGTACTTGGGTCAGTTTGACGATCCAAAAGTGTGTGGATACTTAGGGACAAGACTAAGCGTAACATAGCACCGACGTCGCGTTTCGACTACCCTTAGCCATGGTAAGTGGGGTGGAGTCGCTAGGCAATCAGATCAAACAAAATAATCTAATTAGCCGAAAGAAATATATTAAACAGAATAAATCAACAAACAGGTCAGATCCTATCTGCTTCGAAGTATGGTGCGAAGGGGGGTCGCCAAAGTATACCTTCAGCGTCTGGTGCGATGTGTCCCGCCGAAAGGCACCTTCGGCGTTCGGACTTATCTGGCCGGAGATGAACTCCGAACGGATCTAGACGTGACAATCACCTCTGAACAGCGGGGTTCAGCACGAAGTCTCTGATACAGTAAGTGAGAAACCAAGGGTTGGTTTCGGAGTCTGTGATGAGTGATTGACAGATTTTATCCTCTGATTCGAAGGGGTCTCTCCAAAGGGATTCGGAGGTTGCTTCACTGAAGGGTTTGGTGGGTTCTGGCTACTGCAACTGTTGCAGTGGAGTGTGCCTGTCGGAGGGGTCCGACAGTACACGATGACTGGGTCGTACCGAAGGTCTCGGTACTTTGGGCTATACACCGGAGTGTGTGCCGAAGGTTGTTTACCCGGAGAGGTCTCCGGGGTACTGGATACACTTGTCTGTTTGTTTGTGGTGCGCAGGTGACTTCAGAGGCGACGGACGGTTCGCAGCAAGTGAACGTGGGTCAAGCGGGAGGCTTGATGCTAGGCGAGCGGGGAGCTCGGTCACGAAGGCTGTGAAGGGGTCGAGGTCGGACCTCGGGTCGAGGTGCGCTAGACGAAGGCACAGAGTGCGGAGCATGGCTCTGGGTGGAGGTACCCCGAGACGAAGTCATCGGAGGTGAGGTACTTCGAAGTGTACTCCGAATGGAGTGACTTCGAAGTATGGTTGACCAAGTCCACAACAATGAGGCAAGGTGTTCGAAGTGTGCTCCGGAGGGAAACACTCGAAGGTATACCCGACGAAGGTCTCAGAAGTCGAGGTGCATCGAAGGCATGGTCCGGGTGAGGTTCGTCGGGGAGTGTGCTCGGGGAGAGACACTGCGACGAAGTGCTCATGGAATGCTTCATGCAGAGGCTTTGGACGAGGGAGGGACTTCGAAGGGTGGTACTCCGAAGGTGGGGCTTCGGAGTGTGGCTAACTTCGGCCATGCATGGCTTCGGTACATGGAATAACGGAGTTCGAGCTGGGAGAAGCTGTGAAGCCGTGGTGGTCCACTCCGGAGGTGATGGCACGAAGGCCCAAGGGCTTTGATTGCTTCGGCTCAAAATCATCACTGTATCGAAGGCTGACTTCGGTGAAGCGAAGGCCGTCAGGCTCAAGGCTTTTCACCGAAGCTACCGCACCCCTCGCGTGCGAAGGGGGCTTTAGAAGGCTCCAAAACTACAAAGGCTGACCGTGTCTGCTCTACAAAAGTTGATGTTGTCTCCTCCGCGAAGCTGACAAAAGAAGCCTCCAAATAAAGTAGACTACTAGTTGTACCCCCTTGTTCTAATGAGACAAAACCAGGGTAAACCCTAGGGGAAAAGTAGTCTATTCACAGGGCTGAATAGTGTCTATAAATAGTGGAGGCTATCTATGTAACTGCAACACCTTGAGCAGCCATTTTGAGCTCCTGTGCTAGCCACCACATACTCTTGTATTTAGTCTGTGAGTTCATTTTGTGTTCCCTGTTCAAGCAATGAAACTTTGATTCTGTTTTCATTTATTGTTTGAACTTGTATGCCTACTTTGCACTGCATGTTTTGATTTCTCTGTGCACCATATTCTTCTGGGTTGAGTTTGTGCCCTGGATCTCTTCTGGAGAAGTGTGTGAGAGGTCTGTTTGTGTGAAGTGTGGGTTTTTTAGTGTCTATTCGCTCTGTGTAAACTAGAGGCTAAACCTCTCTAATTACTAGTGAAGCACTGCCCTTGGGTTGTATCGAAGCCCATTTTCTTCACTTGTCGAAGTCCTTGGCGAAGTGTGTTCTGAGTGCATTTAGACCTTCAAAATACGAAGCCTAGTACCAGTTGCTAGTGCTGAGTGTTTGGTCGATGTCCTCAGAGGGAAGTCTGCTCTTGCGAATGGTGAAGTGCGAAGTCTGCTCAAAGGCACCTAGTGTGCGGAGCCTGCACTAACTTAGTAGAGTTGAGTTTTTGGGTGTTGTGGGTGGAGCAAAGTCTTCTTGGCTCCGAACTTTTGCTCCTTGTGAAGCCTGATTTTGGAGTTGTGAAATACCTCCAAAATAGAACTTCGAAGGGTGTGTTTGGAGCCTGTTCCGTAGAAGACTGAATTAAAACAGAAGGCTATTTTTAGTCTGAAATTTTAAAAGCTCCCATTCACCCCCTCTCTGGTCGTCATTTCCGATACAAAAATTAGTATCAGAGCGGGTTAAGATCACCAGTTGACCTTAACCGATTTTGTGATCTGTTGGCGACATGGACAGATTTAGTAAAATACCTCTGTTCGATGGGACGGACTTTGCATATTAGAAGATGCGCATGGAGGCTTACTTGCTAAGCCAAGGAAATGCAATTTGGGAGATTGTTGACTCACAATACTCCATCCCTAAAACTCACACCTCTCAAATAGAGAAGGATCAGTATAATGACAACTCCAAGGCAAGAAATATATTGTTCATTGGTTTGAGTAGAAGTGAGTTTGATAGGGTGCAACACCTTAGGACAGCTAGGGAGATTTAGACTACACTCACTATTTTTCATCAGGGCTCTACACAGATTAAGGCCAGGTGCCAAAGAACATACAATCAACAGTATCAGCTGTTTGTGCAGGCACCTGGTGAATCTATAGATGCCATGTTTTCTCGCTTTGATGCGATAGTGAGTAACTTGTGGTCCAACGGGATGCTTGCTTACAATGATCATGACAGGGCTATCAAGCTTCTCTATGCTCTTGATTGTAGCATATGGGAAGTGAAGATATCCAGCATTGAGGAGTCCGAAGGATATGACACATTGACCTGTGATGAGCTCTTCAGCAAGATGAAGTCCACAGAGATTGTCAAGGCTTCTCTTGCAGTGCATAGGAACTCTTTGCCACAACCAATGGCACTAGTTTCTAGCACTAGCCGTGGAACCACTACAGAACCAAGCACATCAGGCACTTGTGTTCTTGCAGATGGTTTTTCCTTGTCCTCCCTGGTCTCCATCACTAAGGAGCAGGTGGATACTCTGGATGATGATGAGCTTGCTCTCATTGCCAGAAGGTTCACCCGTTTTCACCATGAGAGACGGGATCAGAGGAGAGGTGGTTTAGTGGTTGTTTTGAGTGTGGCGACACTTCTCACATCAAGGTCAATTGCCCAAAACTCAAGAAGAGAGATGAGAGTGAGCGCCCCAGATACCATAAAAAGGAGAGGAAACCCTTTGTGAAGGGCAAGCGCGGCAAGATTGCTAAGAGGGTAGCCAAAGCCGCTTCCAAAGCCTCTGTTGTTGCTCTCAGTGACATCGACGACACTTCCTCAACTGAGGAGTCGAGCTCTGATGAGGAGGAGGAGTCCCCAAGGAAGGAAGAAAAGAAGGACAAGAAGGGACGAGATTTCACCGGCCTTTGCTTCATGGCCGACAGCGATCATAGCGGTGATGAGCTTGACTCATCTGAGGTACCTCTATCCTATGACCAGCTTTCAATTAAAATAGATGAACTGAATGAAGTAGTTCTTGGTTAGGATAGGTTACTTGTGCAAGCCGCTAGAGATAGAAAATACCTTAGACTTAGGCTAGAATCTGTTTCTACTGATTATGCCATGCTTAAGTCTAGGATTAATGATGCTGAATGTGAATCTTGCACTGTTGTCATGGGTGAGCTTGCTCAGTTGCGTTCTGTGCATTCTCAAACCCTTTTTGAGCTTGAGACTACACAGAAACAACTTTTGATGGTTTATTCTAGTACTCATGATAGAAATGAATCCATGAACTGTTCTTTATTACGTGAGAGCATTGATTTACGTGATAAGCATGTTCATGATTTAGAGGATAGATTAGAGAGGGCTGGTAGTTCTAAGGATGTGCAACCTGTGTGTGACACTTGCATAACCCTTAAGGACCAGCTAGGCACTCTTAGAGAGCAAGCTGAAAACCTCATGACTAAAAATGAATACCTTCTTTCTGTGGTTAACAAATGCACTAAGGGAAAGGGTAGAATGGACTTGCTCTTGGCCAAGACCAAGATGTGTTTTGACAGAGCAGGGTTAGCTCTAGGATTGGGTTTTGAGAGGATTCCTTCAGATAGTGAAAACAAAACTGTTTTTACCTCACCCACTACCTTAGAGAAAGAGAGAGCTCTGTTAGACACTCCATCAGCCAAAAAGCCTACCCAAACTCCAAAGAAAACCACTCCTCCTGCAAAGAAAATTCCTCCCAGGAAAACCACCCAGCAGAAGCCCATGGTTCTTGTGAGAGTTGCTCCTATGACCCTTGAGAGTGCCCCTAGGAGAGTTTTTCATTGTTCCTATTGTCAGCGGGTGAGTCATCTAGTTGGGTTCTGTTTTCGTCACATCAAGGATGAGCGACGCTCTCAGGCAATGAGATTCCAGGACATGCATTACCCATCTCGAGGTATGCATGCGTCTGAGGTTTACCCACATCATATTTTCAAGGCTCCTCGTACTTCTCGGAGAGGTTTTTCTCCTCGAGGTTTTCACCATGTTCCATATGGTGATAGACCCCGGGCGAGTAGCTTTGTACCTCGACAGGGTAGGAGACCTTGTCATGCATTTCAGTCACAGCATGCAGGTAGACCTCGCACTTTGCACTATTCTGATTATCCTGTGCGTAGACAGTCTATTTTTACTATGCCTACTACTCGTATCACTCAGTGCTGGATGCCTCGTCATGTATTCACTCACCCAGCACTGAGCGATCGAGATTTTCTTATCATGTGTAGGCACTAGATTGAGGCTTAGAGGCACGTGGATCATGGACTCCGGTTGTTCTCGCCATATGACCAGAGATGCAGCATGGTTCTCCAGCCTCACAACAACCTAGCAAAAGGAATTTTGGCGTAAAAGATTACGCTAACAGGTTTCTGTAGAAAGAGAAACTGACAAACGAAGTGTTTGTGAAGCAAACTGTTCTAAGCCTCCGAAAGGATAATAACTTAGAATAGTTCGAATGTGTGTATTGAATAACTTGTATTCGGTCCCTATTACAGGGTAAAATGGGGGGTATTTATAGGCCCAAACATTAAGGAAAAGACCTATTTACCCCTCTATTACAACCGACATAGTGGAAACTATTCGGTTCCCTTAATAGGGCTAAAATGGTAAAAGACTAATCTAATGAGAAAGAAGATAAGTCTTCCATCTTAGCTGGCAGAAAAGATCTTGGAGGGCCTTAGTTCGAAGATGTACTCCGAACCAATGCCTATCTTCGTACTTCGAACTTGGTTCTGGGTATCTTCGAAGATGATCATCTGGGAACCTTCGAATCCGCTGTCTGCCTTTATGTTGCTTCGGCAATAACCCCGAAGATGAGATATTTTCCCCCAACAGTAGCCCCTCGAATACGCTTCTCCGTTTGACCTGTAACGTTAGGATAGCAGTATACGGAAGGAAAAGATAACCAAACATAGGGGTTATTGGTTTTTATTTTATCTCCGAAATGCATGAAGATATGAACTTCGAATCAGTCTTAAGGTAATTGCTTTTCGAACTATCTTAGAACCGACTCAAGAAGTTCGAAAGTCTTTTAGACTTAGAGAAAATAGCCGTTAAGTTTCTGCTTCCAACGGAAACTGTAGCAGGCGCTAATTTCGTAAGAGGAGTAACGGCAGGAATGCGAAACGACATGGATTAACGGTAAGAAAGTGAAGTCTAGGCTATAAATAGAAGGCCTAGAAGTTACCTGGTTACCTTTTCATCATGTTCTTGCAATCAAAAACTTTTTAACACTTCAAGTTCTTGAGCCCTAGCCTCCATTTCCTCAGAACAATCCGGCAGTCGCGATGGTGAAAACTAAAGGATCTGCACCTCCGTCGGCCTTGGCCCGGCAGCAGGCGGCTGCAGCAGCAGCGACGGCTTTGGCGGCGACACCTCCGATGTCAGCGGTGACATCCATGGCGGCAGGAGGGAGAAATCCCCAAATCGCCGATGACCAAGGTCTGTGCCCGCCATCGACAAAGTATTTGGATCAATCTTTTGAGTTGGGGCCTTCTACCTGCAAGAGGGAGTCTTTGGCAATCACAGCAGGAGGAAAAATTAGTAATGGAGTTATGATCCGGAAGCCGGGCAAAGAATCAATTCCATCGCCAAGACCCGGAGAAGTAGTGGTATTCGAAGCCTTCTTCGAAGCTGGCTTGGGCCTCCCTGCAGTGGATTTCCTGGCGGAGGTACTTGATCTGTTCCATGTAACCCTCCCCCAATTATCTCCGAATGCAGTAGCTAGATTAGCTATCTTCGAATGGGCGCTGAGAGCCGAAGGTTGTGAGGGGAGGGCAGAAATCTTCGCTGCACTACACAGAGCAACTTGCCAACCGAAGACCTTCGTAGGCTCCGGAGGTGAAAAAGTGGTGATATCCTTTGGCACTATCAACTTTAGACTTCGAGATGAGTATGCCCTTCAGTTTCCTGCCAAGGCCATCAATGCCAGATGGTATACTGATTGGGTTCTAAGATGGTTTTATGCCGAAGTTGGAGCAAGCAGTCCTCTGGCCGGACCCCTCAAAGAAATCCAATTCCGAAAAGAGGCCTTAGTGCAACCCAACGAAGGCCAGCTCGAAGCTCGTCTTAACTTGCTTCAGAAGATTAGCCGAAGGTTAAGCATGCGGGACTTAGCCGAAGAATTCATCGGACTGCAAATTCCTCCGCTGATGGCCAACTGGCCTGTCATCTTCGAGGATGATTCGGAAGGCGGTCTCCGCAAGATTAACTTGACTTCGAGTCCTGCAGGTAACTTCGAAACCAACATGCATTGTACATATTTACTTCGAAGAAAGACTAACTTGAATTATTTATTTTTTAGCTTCTTCAGCCCCTATTACTTCAGAGCAAATTGTAAGGGCTTCGGAGAAGATTTTGGGTGCCCCAACTCCGACTGAAAAAGAATGGAGAGTTAAATTGGTCGGGAGTTGGGAGAGGTTTAACAGAGTATGGGGAATGTTGGAGTTGACTCCGCCCCCTCTGATGGACTGGGTGCCTTTGGAAAAAGGACCCAAGAAAAGGATGGCTGAAGCCGGAGCTTCGAGCTCCGCAAAGACTCCGGTGAAGAAGGTGGCTCGGAAGCCAAAAAATCTCGCACATTCGAATCCTGCGCCTTCAAGCTCAACAACCTCAATCTCCGGTTCTAAAGAAGATGAAGGTATATTATTAGTGAGATTGATTAATGAAGATGCAGCTCAACAAAATATTCACATTGAAGATACTGCAGGTATGTCGGAGCCTCAAGCTAACATTGAAGAAGTGAGAGCTCCGGATACTCAAGAGGAGCAAATCGAAGCCCCTATGGGCGAAGATGAAGTTGAAGTTCCTACAACTTCGGTTGTGGATGAGGGGAGGACTGCTCACGGAGATACTCCGTCAGCTGAAGTTTTAACTGTGGATTCAGATGATGACTTCACCTTTGATCCTCCGAGCAGTCCAGTGCTCGATCGCCCCCAGAATGCCGAAGGTAAACTTCGCATAATTCTCTTATTATTTTCTGCAAAATTATTCAATGTATAATACCTTTGCTTTTGCAGAGCCCCCTTCTGTAGAAGTACATCGTGAAGACACAATTCAAAGGCCTTCGTCAACTTTGGAGCTGCACCCGGAGGTTGCTCAACAGGGGCCTGGAAGGGGTAAAAGACAAATAGAGCCTCTCCCTACTCAAGGATCAACTTCGTCTGAGTCAACAGATGAAAGTGAATCAACTGAGGGCGGGTCGTCTTCTGAAGTTCCAAGGAGCTCAGGAGAATGCTCTGGACCTTCGCCAAGTAGGGATGACCAAGAGGCTTCGGCAATGCTCCCTCTTTTGACTCCTTTTTTGGAGCCAACTGGGCTTCGGACTCTGCTCAAACCTTTAGGTCGAGTGAGTCGCAAAGTCGGGGAGACAGAGCTGGTAACAAAATTAAGCAGGGCGAAGAGTTCGGAGCTTAACGTTGCCCTGGAACGAGCGGCCTACCAGGTACGAAGCACCTTCGAGCCAATATCTTTAGCGAATTATATTGGGTTCGGAGTACATCTTCGAACCAGCAGCAAATTATACATGAATAATTTCTTACTTTAATTTTTTCTTTTCTCAGCAAGCAGTCTTGGCCCGCGCTGCAACTTTATCAAGCGAGAATGAAATCGCTCAGCTTCGGGAAGAAAATGAAGCTCTTAAATGCAACTTATCTTTCTCCGAAGCTAGAGTACTTCAAATGGATAATATGATTTCAACGGAGCGTAGGGCCAGACAGGGCTATGAGGCTGCTAATAAAGAGCTCGAAGCAGAAAGAATCGTGCATCGGGCTGAAATTGAAAAGGTGCGGCTGGAGCATGCTAGTGCTGGGTCCGAACTTGTAAGGCTCCAAGAGGAAGCTAGCCAACTCCTAAACCAGAAGAATATTTTAACTACGGAGAATGCTAGGATTTCCGGAGTTTTGGCAGAAATGACTTCGAGCAAGGATGCACTGATTGAAGAAAAGCTTAAGTCAGAGAAGGTAGCTACGGAGGTCATCGAACAGATGCTAGGTGTTCTAGAGTACTTCGGTACTACTGGATCACTTCCTTCGGATGATAACGTGACTCTGCTGCGTCGGTTAAAAAGGATCCAAGGGGCAGCGAAGCAAGTGAAGACGGCAGGCATTCGTTATGGAGAACTCTCCGGACAAGTGTCTGCCCTCGAACTACTTCGTTACTACGAGGATTTGGGCCGAACAATCACTCCGAGCGCAGAAGGCTCCATTACCTTCGACGACGAAAGGCTTCTAACTCCTTCCGAAGGCGTTGCTGCTGCCTGGCAGGCCTTTCAAGCTTCATGGAGAGCCGAAGGTCGCACTGCGATCAAGGCTTGGATTGATGAAGGCCAACGCCAGAAGCAAGATCGGAACCAAGCTTCGAGCAGTCAGCCTCCTCCGAACCCGCAGGTTTAGGAATCATTTAGGATTTTTGATTATGCAAAGCTTTATGCTTGTAAACATTTTATCAATGAAAATCTTGTTTGTTATATTTTTAGGCTTTGCCTCTTATGGAAGATATCGAAGTGTTAGAACTTAACGACGCACTTCGCTCATTATGGAACACCTTCGAACTTCTAAAGAGTTATAAACGTTCTCGATTTCTTATTCCTCGAGATGACTCCGGCGTAATTGCGCCCGAAGTAATCAAAGACGTATTGTCTTATATTAAAGAGGAAGAGAAAGAGGTTGACGCAAACACCTCGTCTTCTGAAGACACTATTTGGTCTGAAGACGAAGGTGAAGCTCGAAATAAAAGATCTGAAGATCTTAGAAGCTGGGAAAGAAGCCCCGAACGGCTTCGAACTTGGGCCGAGCTTCAACAAGAGCAGAAGGATTTTAGAGCTTCGAGGGGGAGGAAGAGAGTTAAACGTAAAGTTCTTAGGACTTCCGATGTTGGAACTAGTCGTTCCACCCCTAGCTCTCGGGACCGAAGAGGTCTCCGATTCCTTCTTGGTATAGATACCAATTTTTCATAGTGTAATCTGTAAACACGTTTATTTCAATAATGAATACCGATTTAAAATTGTCTCCATATTTACTAGCCCCTCTTTGGGTATAAGCAACTTCGAAATGTATTCAAAGATGGTTATGCGCAAAGAAAAAACTTCGGAGCACAATTTTTTGGGGGTTCGGAGCCCCTCTGTCATTTAAAGATCTTTTAAAATCTTATGAAATGTCTTCGACTTTTTGCAGTCGGAAGAATGGTAACTTAGTACCTCTGTTGTATGAAAGAAATCACTTGAGATAAGTTCCAGGACTCTTTAGTGTCTTAAAAAAATTGTCACTTTGGACTATGTTAACAGACATTCGAAGCTCATGGCTCAAATGTTGTTTTGCTTTAGCCACTTTCGGCTTATTTTTGCGATCTCTAATGAACCAATGGTTCGGAGTTGGCAATGGTCTCTTTGGACTCTTTTTACGGATGTCTACCAGCCAATGGCTTGGACTCCGTATAATTTGGCCACCTTCGGCTCTTTTTGCAGAAGTCTACCAGCCAATGGCTTGGACTTCGCAGATTTTGGCCACCTTCGGCTCTTTTTACGGAAGTCTACCAGCTGCAGCTTGGACTCCGTAAGGTTTTGGCCACCTTCGGCTCTTTTTGCAGAAGTCTACCAGCCAATGGCTTGGACTTCGCAGATTTTGGCCACCTTCGGCTTTTTTTACGGAAGTCTACCAGCCAATGGCTTGGACTCCATAGGGTGTGGTTTTGGGCTCTTTTACGGATGCCTACAAGTCGATGGCCTGGGCTCCGGATTATGCCAGCCCCCACGTCGGAAGCTTCGAACTTTATGGGTTCGAAGTCCGAAAATACAACCAGGCTTCATGACACTTCCCTCTCGGTCGACCCCGCGGTTCCAGTGCGTCCACTCGGAAGCTGGAAGTCTATGAGGGGAAGGCACTATCGAGGTCATATGCTTTATTGATTTGGAAGATGATTACAAGCAAATTACAAGGAGCCTTTATGCGAAGTATCGCTTTAGGTGCTCCGCATGCCAAGTATGCGCTAGCTCTTCACCTTCTAAATTAGCTAATTTAAATGAACCCGGGCGCCCTGAGCGGACAATTAGGTATGGACCTTCCCATTTATTCCCTAACTTCCACGGTGCTATAATGCTTCGTAGAACAAGATGACCCGGTCTTAATTCATTGATTTTAACCTTCGGGTCGAACCAAGCCTTCGTCTGCTGATGATACTTTGATAAATTTGCTACAGCTCGAAGTCTTGTCTCTTCTGATAGATCTAACGAAGCTTGCCTTTCTTCTTCGATGTCCGGTTCGGTGCTGCGAAATGATCCCCCTTTGAGCTCCGTTGGAGTCATGGCTTCATCTCCGAATAGTAGTCTGAATGGAGTAAAACCTGTGGACCTTGTCTGCGTAGTCCGAATGGACCACAGAATCTTCGGAAGCTCTTCGGTCCACAGTCCCTTTGCTAATCCTACTATTCTTCGATTTAGCCCTGATAAAATATTTCCATTGGCTCTTTCTACAGCTCCATTGGACTGAGGATGCCTCACTGCAGCAAAACATAGCTGAATGCCTAGGTCTTCGCAAAACTTCCTGAAGGGTTCTGCATCGAACTGTGTTCCATTATCAACTGTTAAGTACCTAGGCACTCCGAACCGGAAAATGATATTCTTCCAAAAGAATTTTTGTACATTGTTCGAAGTGATAGCCGTTAAGGGCTCTGCTTCTACCCACTTAGAAAAATATTCAATGGCTACCACTGCGAACTTCAAATTTCCTTTTGCTATTGGAAAGGGACCAATTAAATCCATGCCCCATCTGGCCATGGGCCACACCGGAGCAATAACTTGAAGAGCTGTTGGTGGGCGATGACTTCGTCGTCCCATCCATTGACATCCTTGACAAGTGCGGACTAAGCTCTCCGCATCAGCTGTTACTGTAGGCCAATATAGCCCCTGGCGAAGTGTTTTTCCTGCCAAAGCTCTAGGGGCTAAATGGCTGCCACAAAGGCCTTCGTGAATTTCTCTAAGAATTTATTGGCCTTCGGCTTGAGATATACATCGGAGTAGAGGGGAACATACTCCGGCCTTGTATAATATACCATTGATTAACTGATAGTTCCTGGCCCTGAGCTTTAATCTTGACAACTGGGGCTCTTCGGGCAAATTTGTTCCTCCTTGCAAGAGTTCTATGATCGAATCTTTCCAATCTGCACTAGGAATGCAAAGAATCTCCGCAGAGGCAATTTGTGGCACCGAAGGCATATTGAGCTCCTCATAGAAAGCTTCTTCAGGCACATCCACAGCTCCGGCTGCAGCCTTCGCTAAGATATCCGCTTGCACGTTTTCCGCTCTTGGTATACTCCGAATGGAAATACCCTTGAAGTGTGCTTCGATTTTACGGATTTCTTCTAAATACTTTGCAAGCTATGGATGCCGAACTTGGAAACTTTTGTCTACGTGCCCTGCTACTATCTGAGAATCTGTCTTTATAATTATTCTTGTAGCCCCTAGAGCACGTGCTTTCCGGAGTCCCAATAAAATCCCTTCGTACTCCGCTATATTATTGGTAGACTTAAAGTTGAGTCTTGCGGAGTACATTGCTCTTTGCCCTGACAGTGAAATCAACACTGCTCCAATGCCTGCTCCGGATGCTTGGAAAGCCCCATCGGAGTAATCAGTCCAAACTCCGTCACTTGACTTCTCCGGAACCAAATTCGCAGGTGGAGTCCACTCTGCTACGAAGTCTGCTAGGACTTGGGATTTGATAGCTGTCCTTGCCAAGAAATATATGCCGAAGGGTGCTAGCTCAACTGCCCACTTTCCAATCCTTCCAGTGGAATCTTTGCTTCGGAGCATATCTCCCAAAGGATACGAAGTTGGTACAATTACATTGTGGGCCAAAAAATAATGCCTTAATTTCCTCGAAGCCATTACCAGAGCATAAACGAACTTCTCAAGTTCGGAGTATCTTGTCTTCGCTCCTGATAATGCTTCGGATACAAAATAAATAGGGTTTTGTACCAACTTCTCCCTGCAATTCAATTCTCTCACAAGGACTGCACTGACAGCAGAGCCTGTAGCCGCAAGATAAAGAAGTAGGGTTTCGTCCGCAGTAGGCACCGTGAGTGTAGCAAGATTACTGAGATACTCTTTAATATCTTCGAAGCTTTTCTGACACTCCGGTGTCCATGCAAAATCTTCGGACCCTTTCAATGCTTTGAAAATAGGCAAACTTCTCTCCGCAGATCTTGATAAAAACCTGCTAAGTGCAGCTAGACGCCCAGTCAGCTTTTGCACTTGCTTTAAATTCTCCGGAGGAGCCATCTTCTGCAGCGCAGATATTTGGGTAGGGCTAGCTTCAATTCCCCTGCTTGAAACTAAATACCCTAACAACTTTCCAGCCTTAGCTCCGAATATACATTTTTCGGGGTTAAGGCGGATCCCACATGCCCGAAGGCTATTGAATGTTTCTGCTAAGTCTAGGCTATGTTGGTGCTTTAAAGCACTCTTTATTACAATATCATCCATATAGGCCTCCACATTGCGGCCTAGTTGATGACCTAGAGCCTTAGCAACTAATCTCGAAAAAGTAGCCCCGGCATTTCTTAGGCCGAAGCGCATTCTTACATAACAGAAGACTCCCGAAGGAGTTACGAAGCTTGTCTTGATTTCATCTTCGCGCTTCAACCATATTTGATGATAACCAGAATACGCGTCAAGGAAGCTTAATAACTCCGAACCTGCGGTGGAGTCAACCAGTTGATCAATTCGGGGCATGGGGTAGGGGTCACGTGGGCATGCTTTATTCAAGGATGTGAAATCAATGCACATGCGCCACTTTCCGGAAGACTTCTTTCTGACGAAGACTGGGTTGGCTAACCACTCTGTGTGAGCCACTTCTCTGATAATCCCAGCCTTCAACAATTTTTCAACTTCGTCCTTAGCTAGAGCAGCTCTTTCTGCGGACATCTTCCGGAGTCCTTGCCGAACAGGCCGGGCCTTCGGGTTTACAAGTAAACTATGTTCAATGATATCCCGATCGACTCCGGTGATATCTTCGTCAGACCAGGCGAAGACATCCAAATTCTCTTCCACCACCTTTTCCAAGGAGGTTGCAACTTCAGGAGGTAAATCTTTACCAAATTGAAAAGTATACTCTTTACCATCTTTAACAATGACCTTCGTTGCAATCTCTCCTTCGGGACTAGGTCTCGGAAAGGACTTCTTCGAAGCTTCGGAGGAGGCTGAAAAAATTTCTTCATTATCCTGCACACTGTTTACTTGCCTCGAATCAAGAGGGGGACCATGACCATATTCCGCCCTCCGAGCAATGGCTTGATCTTCGAAGACTGTAAGGACTCCTGCTTGTGTGGGCATTTTCATGCATAAATAATTGTGATGCGCCACAGCTCCGAACTGGTTTAGCATGCCTCTTCCGAAGATGACATTATAAGCATACGGGGCATCTACAACATCAAAGATTATTTCTTCAGTCCGGGCCAATAAACCTTCTCCGAAGGTAACTTCCAGGCCTATTTGGCCGAGTGCATCAAGCGGAGGTCCTGCGAAGCCTTGCAGAGGACGAGCCGCTGGAAGGAGATGCTTCCTGGAAATGCACAACTGATCGAAGGCTTGAACAAAAATGATATCTGCCGAACTACCTCCGTCAATCAGCACCCTTCGGACTTCAGTGCCCGCAATATCAGCAGTTATAACCAATGGATCTACATGCGGGAACTTAATACCAGCTGCATCCTCCGCAGAAAAAGATATCGGAACATGAGACCACTCCGGCATTGCAGCTGCAGATGACGAAGTCCCAATATGACCTACTTCCCGAACGTACTCTCTTCGCTGTCTCTTGGACATACTTCCGAGAGTACCTCCTCCGGAGATAGGGAGAACTACTCTTTTTCCTCTATCTTGCCCTTCCTCTTGCTTCGGAGGTGGCATAATATTGGCCACCGGAGGGTGCCTCGCAACATCAAAGCTTTCTATTCGCGCCACAGCCTGGACCGGCTCCGGGCGCGTTGCAGCTGGACTTCAGTCGGTACTGCCTCGACCCGAAGTTCTCTCCAAGTACTCTCCCCTTAGAGTAAGTATAGCCTTGCAAGTGTCAGTTGCATGGCTTCGATTTTCTCCGTGAATGCAGCAGAAAAGGGTCTGGCCCTTGCCAGCCGTTTTCCCTGGCGGCCTCCAGCCGCTGGCCTTGTTCCCCATAGACTGTGGAGCTCTTGGTGCAAACTTCTGTGGGGGTGCAATATTCATGACCTCAGAACGAGGGTGCTTTTGCCCTCTTCTCCGATCATGTTGCACTTCGAAGACTGGTTCCTGCGGCTACGCCGAAGTCTTCACTTCTACTTTGACTTCTTGCAATATAGACGAAGTAGCAGCAGTCCTCCGAAGCCAACCCTCTTCTGACCTCGCATACTCCTCGAAGTATGACATTAACTGAGAGGCTGAGGAGATGCTCTTCCGATGCAGTTTATCCAGAAGGCCTTGATGACTGACGCCTTCCCGAGCTGCATCAACCACTGAAGATGTGGACAGCCCCCGAATTTGCGACTTCGTATGAGCGAAGCGCTTAAAGTACTGCCTCAATGTTTCTCCGGGGAGCTGTTTCACCTGGAAAAGGCTTCCTGTTGACATAGGAGGCACGAAGGTGCCCTGAAAGTTGCTTATAAACTTCCTCTTCAACTGCGACCATGAATTGATTGATCCTGGCTTCAAAGACCAGAACCATCTCAATGCCACTCCTTGAAGAGCCAAAGGGAAGCACTTCGCCATGGTGTCTCGAACACCTCCGCTAGCCTCAATTGCTAGGGCATAAGACCGAACGAACTCTCCGGGATCTTCATCTCCGGCATACTTACAGAGCTTCGAAGTTTTGAACTTTGGATCAAAGCGAACCTTCTGCAGCTCAGGATGCAGCGGAGATTCATTGTCGAAGGAGGCATTCTCCGGGGCTTCGGGATAATCAAGACCATCGTCTTCGGGCACTTCGGGGATGGCTGGGATGGGGGTAGAGCGAAGTCTGTTCGCAGCATCCTGCCGCCATCTTGCTACTTCGGCTTGAGGATTGGCCATTTGGGCAGCCATATCTCCAAGATTGTCTTCATCTCCTCCGGAAGGATCTTCCGGGTCTTGAGAAATGTGATGATCAGTTCGAAGTGGAATTTGAGGTGGAAGAGGAACTCCGCCGGGCCGAAGTATGGATGGAGTCGGTGGAGGGTCTTCGCGTACTCGAGGAAGGGATGTTCCTTCCGGAGTCTGAGGTGGAGGAAAAGACGAAGATCCTCCGACCTCAACTGTGTCTGAAAATAACAGTCCGGAGGTCCGAGGAGACCTTCGAACTGGGTTACCAGAGGCGCTCCGCTTCGGAGGCATGGTGAAAAAGTTTGGTAGAGAACGAAGTTTTTCGGACTATTATCCCCACGGACGGCGCCAACTGTTGGCGTAAAAGATTACGCTAACATGTTTCTGTAGAAAGAGAAACTGACAAACGAAGTGTTTGTGAAGCAAACTGTTCTAAGCCTCCGAAAGGATAATAACTTAGAATAGTTCGAATGTGTGTATTGAATAACTTGTATTTGGTCCCTATTACAGGGTAAAATGGGGGGTATTTATAGGCCCAAACATTAAGGAAAAGACCTATTTACCCCTCTATTACAACCGACATAGTGGAAACTATTTGGTTCCCTTAATAGGGCTAAAATGGTAAAAGACTAATCTAATGAGAAAGAAGATAAGTCTTCCATCTTAGCTGGCAGAAAAGATCTTGGAGGGCCTTAGTTCGAAGATGTACTCCGAACCAATGCCTATCTTCGTACTTCGAACTTGGTTCTGGGTATCTTCGAAGATGATCATCTGGGAACCTTCGAATCCGCTGTCTGCCTTTATGTTGCTTCGGCAATAACCCCGAAGATGAGATATTTTCCCCCAACAAGGAACATATCACCTTCGGCAACAATCGAAGGAGTAGAGTGAAAGGTAAAGGTGTGGTAAGAATCAATTCGAATTTCACTCTCAAAGATGTTTCTTTGGTGGAAAACTTGGGATTCAATTTGCTTTCTGTATCTTAATTACTTGATGAGGGTTTCGAAGTGCGATTCCATCGCGATACTTCGCAAGTACTCAATTCTGATGGCGTTGTGGTCTATAAGATCTTTAGAGTTGAGAGAGTTTTTGGAGCTGATTTTTCTGAGTCATCTGGTTCTTCTCATTGTCTTGTTGCACATTCGACTTATGAGCTTTGCAAGTGGCATAGGAGGCTAGGGCATATGAGCTTTGAGTTGCTCGCTCGCCTGAGTGCCCTAGGTCTGATCCGAGGATTGCCCATGCTCAAGTTTGAGAAGAATTTAGTTTGCGCTCCATGTTGACATGGAAAAATGATTGCCGCTTCGCACTCGCCAGTCACCACAGTGATGACTGAACAACCCGGAGAACTTCTCCACATGGACACTGTAGGTCCCTCTCGGGTTAGTTATTTAGGCAGTAAGTGGTATGTGTTAGTCATTGTCGATAATTTCTCTCGCTACTCTTGGGTCTTCTTTCTTGCCAGCAAGGATGAAGTGTTTTCACACTTTCGGAGCTTGCCTTTGAGACTTTTCACTGAACTCCTTGGTGCATTGAAATTCATTCAAAGTGATAATGGCACTGAGTTCAAGAACAATCTCTTTGTTGACTTTTGCATGGAGCATGGCATAGAACATCAATTCTCTGCTCCACGGGTTCCTCAACAGAATGGTGTTGTTGAGAGGAAGAACCGCACTTTTGTTGAGATGGCTAGGACGATGCTCGATGAGCACAGGACACCTAGGAAATTCTGGGCTGAGGCCATGAACACTGCATGTTACATCTCAAAATGAATCTTCTTGCACTCAATTTTGAACTTAACATCTTATGAGCTACGTTTTTGGAGAGAGGCCAAAGTTACTCATCTTCGAGTTTTTGGTTGTCGTTGCTTTATCCTAAAACGTGGAAATTTGGATAAATTTGAGTCACGCTCTTCTGACGGGATCTTTTTGGGTTACACTACACATGGTCATTCTTATCGTGTTTATAATTTGGAGACTAACACCGTCATCGAGGCATGTGATGTGACTTTTGATGAATCAACCCCCTCTGTTAGTTCCACTTTTGAACAAGCAAATGAACACAACATGGAGGAGACCGTCTTCAAAGAAGAAGATCCCAAAGATTTCGAGCATGAACGCCTACTACCCTCAACATCAACCCCCGAAGCCGACCCCACTTCGACCACTTTGGCACAAGGTCCCGAAGCAACTACCTCAACATTGGTCATCTTGGACCACTCCAACACACAAGTTGAGGGGGAGACTGCATCCCGCCGCGAGGCTCCACATCATGTTCAAGGGATGCATCCTCCCGAGCAAATCATTGGTGAGCTTGATCAAAGGGTACCGCATTCTCATGCTCATTTCATTGATTCCGCTTTTGTTGCTTCTTTTGAGCCCTTAGATGTTAGTCATGCACTGTTGGCGTAAAAGATTACGCTAACAGGTTTCTAGAAGTTAGAAACTAACAAACGAAGTGTTTACGAAGTAAATTGTTTTGAGCCTCCGAAAGGATAATAACTCTAAACAGTTCGAAGGTGTGTATTGAATAACTTGGTATATGATCCTCATTACAGGGTGTTACGGGGGGTATTTATAGGCCCAAACATTAAGGAAATGACCCTTTTACCCCTTTATTACAACCGACATAGTGGAAACTATTCGGTACCCCTGACAGGGCCAAAATGGTAAAAGACTAATCTAATGAGAAAAAAGATAAGTCTTCCATCCTAGCTGGCTAAAAGGCTCTCTGAAGAGTCCACGTTCGAAGATATACGTCGAACTAGCGTTCGCTTTTATGCTTCGAATCCTATCCAAAGTGTTCCCGAAGTTAGACATTAAAAACCCTTGATTAAATCTCTTGCCTCTGTCTTGTCACAACAATGGCTCTGAGGATGAAGTATTTTCCCCCAACAGTAGCCCCTCGAATACGCTTCTCCGCTAAACCTGTGATGTTAGGAAAGCAGTATATGCAAGAAAAATAATCATGAGCAGAGGCTAACAGTTTTAATCAACCTTCGAAATATGCGGAGATTCGAAACTTTGAATCAACTTATAAGAAAATTATGTTCAAACTATTTTAGAATTAACTTAAAATGTCTGAAAGCTTTTTTTAGGCTTAGAAGAAATAGCCGTTGGCTTTTTCCTCAACGGAAATTAAACGAATGCATTAAGTTTGTACAGGGATAACGGTCAAGAATGTGAAACGGCAGAACACCAAACGGTAAAAAATTGTGGCCTAGGCTATAAATATGGAGCCCAGATCCTTCTCGAATACCTTCTCACCGCTTTCATGCAAACAAGCCAGCAGACAAACCCTAGCCTCCATTTTTTCCCTTTGAGTAGTCCGTGTGATTTCATGGCGAAAATGAGCTTCAGGGTCCCGGGGGCGGCTTCAGCTTTAGCCTGGCAGCAAGCAGTGGCAGCAGCGGCGGTGGCGACATCAGCGACGACGACTCCGGCGGCGGCAGCACCGACGGCGGCGCCAGGAAGAAATCCCCCACAAGATGGTCCACATGACCTCCTTCCAGCGTCATCGAAGTACGCGGATCAGTATTACCAGCTGGGACCGTCAACCTGCAAGAGGGAAATGCTCGCAGCAGCTATAGAAGGGAAGATTAGCTCGGAGATCGTGATCCGCAAACCTGGAAAAGAAACTATTCCTTCGCCAAGGCTCGGAGAAGTGGTTGTCTTCGAAGCCTTTTTTGAAGCTGGATTAGGACTTTCGGCTGTTGACTTCTTAGCTTAGGTACTGGATTTATTCCATGTTACTCTCCCCCAACTTTCTCCGAATGCGATAGCGCATCTCGCCATCTTCGAATGGGCATTGCGAGTAGAAGGCTCTGAAGGCAGAGCAGAAATCTTCGCAGCCCTACACCGAGCTTCCTGCCAACCCAAGACCTTCGTAGGCCCCGGAGGTGAAAAGGCGGTAGTGGCCTTCGGGAGTATTAACTTCCAGCTTCGAGATGAGTATGCTCTTCGATTTCCAGCCAAGGCCATCAATGCTAGATGGTATACGGATTGGATCCTTCGATGGTTTTATGCCGAGGTTGGGGCTGGGAGCCACCTAGCTGGACCTCTACAAGACATAAACTTCCGAAGGGAAGCCCTTGTTCATCCGGATCCAGGCCAGCTCGAAGCTCGCCTCAGCCTTCTTCAACGCATTAGCCATCGCCTGAGTATGCGGGATCTGGCCCATCACCTTCGAGGAAGATCCTGAAGGCGGCCTTCGAAAGATCTCTACAAGCTCGAGCCCTGCAGGTAACTTCGAAAACAACATGTTTCGTATATATTTATTTAAAGAAATAACTAATATCAACTTATCTCTCAGCTTCTCTAGTTCTGATGACTTCAGAGCAAATTGTGCGAGCTTCGGAGAAGATCTTGGGAATTCTGACTCCAGCCGAGAAGGAATGGAGGATAAAGTTAGTGGGTATTTGGGAACGGTTCAACCGAGTATGGGGGTTACTCGAAGTTGTTCCCCCTCCTCTTTTGGATTGGGTGCCTTCGGAGCAAGGGCCTAAGAAAAGGAAAGCTGAAGTTGGACCTTCAGCTCCTACCAAGACTACATCAAAGAAGGTAGCTCGAAAGCCAAGAACTGTGGTGCCTTCGAGTCCGATAGCTTCGGTCGCCGAATCTTCAGAAGATGAAGGTAGAATTCTTATTGACCTAATTGACAAGGATGAAAACCCAGCAGATGCAAGTACCGACAATGCTGCTAATATGCCGGAGATTCCAGACAACCCTGTGCAGGTTGGGACTTCGACTGCTCCAGAGAACTTGCCACATGGAGCCCCCACAACCGAAAGAGGAGTCGAAGTAGCTGCAGTGTCAGCTCTAATTCTGGACGAAGTACCGACTGCAGCTCCCAAAGAGGCTCTGATAGTCGAAGCTTCAGTCTTGAATTTTGATTCTGACGACGACTTTGGGGTATCTTTTGATCCTCCGAGCAGTCTAGTGCTCATCCGCCGACAAGACTTCGGAGGTAAACTTCACATAATCTCTTTGTTCTTTTCTCCTGCAAAACTGCAAAATATATAATACCTTTGCCTCAACAGGATCTGCTCCTATGGAAGAGGTTCGTCCCGAAGATACAATTCCTGGGACTTCAGCAACTTCGGAGCCAATTCCAGAAGTCACCCAAATGGGACCTGGAAAAGGTAAAGGCAAAATGGACCCCTTCCCTGCTCCGAGTT
Source organism: Zizania palustris (assembly GCA_019279435.1). Lineage (NCBI taxonomy): Eukaryota > Viridiplantae > Streptophyta > Magnoliopsida > Poales > Poaceae > Zizania > Zizania palustris. The sequence goes on along the minus strand of JAAALK010000085.1, from coordinate 37,539,031 downwards.
CAGGATTAACTTCGTATGAATCAACAGAAGGGGGTCAATCTACGGAAGCGGGCCAATCTGCCAAAGTTTCAGAGGATGCAGCCCAGCGCTCCGACCCCTCGCCGACCGAAGATGACCAGAGGGCCTTGTCTATGCTCCCTCTTCTAGCTCCTTTCTTGGAGCGAAGAACCGGGCTTCGGACTTTGCTCGAGCCTTTAGATCGAGCTAGCCACGAAGTCGGGGAGACAGACTTGGTAGCCATCCTGAGCGAAGTTGAGGGTTCGGAGCTCAACGCCGCCATGGAGCATGCAGTGTACCAGGTACGAAGTATCTGCAAAACAAAATTAGTCTCACCTACAAATAATTTCTCACCTTGGTTTTTCCTCTTTTTTTTAGCAAATAGTCTTGGCCCGAGCTGCGGCTGTTTCAAACGAACGTGGAAACCTTCTCCTTCGAGAGGAAATCACTACCCTTCAGCGAAATCTTAACATCTCTGAAGGTCGGGTTTCGCACTTAGACAATATGGTTTCAGCAGAGCGAAGGGCCAGACAAAGCTTGGAAACTGAGAATAAGAAACTCGAAGCAGAACAAATTGTGCTTCGAGCAGAAATAGAAAAAATGTGGACCGAGCATGCTACGGTGGGGGCTGAACTTGTCAAGCTCCAGGAGGAAAAGGCAGAAGACTGCAGAGGAGGCTAGCAACCTGCTTAGCCAGAAAAGTTCTCTAGCTACGGAGGCAGCCAGGCTCTCTGCTGTGGTGGATGAGTTAATGACATCAAAGGATGCTTTACTCGAAGATAAGCTGAAATCGGAGAAGGTAGCTGCGGAAGTCATGGACCAACTCCTAGGTGTTCTAGAGTACTTCGGTACTACTGGAACACTTCCTTTGAATGACAATGTCTCCCTGCTGCGGTGGCTGAAAAGGATCCAAGGAGTGGCGAAGATGATGAAGACAGCAGGCATTCGGTATGGAGAGATCTTCGGCCAATTGGCTGCTCTTGGAGTGCTTCGCTACTACGAAGATCTAGGATTGTCAATAACGCCAAGCTCAGGGGTAGCTCCAATTTCCTTCGACGAAAATCAGCTTCTCAATCCTTCTATAAACGTAGCTGCTGCTTGGCAACCCTTACAAGCTTCATGGAGAGCCGAAGGTCGCACTGTGATCAAAGCTTGGATTGATGAAGGACAACACCAAAAGCAAGCTCGCTCGCAAGCTTCGAGCAGCCAACCTCCGCCGAACCCGCATGTTTAGATTTGTTTTAGGATCCTGACTATGTAAAAAATCATGTTTTATACATTATGAATGAAAATTTACTTATCGTGTTTTTAGTCTTCTCAACCTCGTATGGATGATGTCGAAGTGTTAAATATTACTGAAGAACTTCTCCTGCTATGGGCTACCTTCGATCTTTTAAAACTTTACAAGCGACCTCGATTCTAAATTCCTTGAGATAACTCCGGTGCAATTGCGCCCGAAATATGTAAAGACATACTATCTTATATTAAAGAGGAAGAAAAGGAGGTTAACTTAGAAACTGAGGTTAACTTAGAAACTTCATCTTCTGAAGACGTTGCATGGTCCGAAGATGAAGGTACTACTGAAGCTCAAGGGAAAAAACCTGAAGAACTTGGAAGCTGGGAAAGGAGCCCCAAACGACTTCGAACTTGGGCCGAACTTCAACAAGAACAGAAATATTTTAGAGCTTCAAAGGGAAGTAAAAGAGTTAAATGCAAAGTTGTTAGAACTCCCAGCTCTAGAACTAGTCGTTCCAACCTTAGCAATAGCTCTAGAGATCGAAGGGGTCTTCGATTCCTTCTCGGTATAGACAACAATTTTTCGTGATGTAATTATAATTTGTTCGGATAATAAATATTGATTCTTAAAATTGTCTCCTTACTTCCTAGCCCCTCTTTGGGCATAAGCAACTTCGAACTATATTCAAAGATGGTTAGGCGCAAAGAAAAACTTAGGAGTACAATTTTGGGGGCTCGGAGCCCCTCAGCCATTTTAAAGATTGATTAAAATCTTAAAAAGTATCTTCGACTACTTGGAGTCTAAAAACTGGTAACTTAGTACCTTTTGTTTTGAGCGAAATCACCTCGGGCAACTTCGCGGACACTTTAGTGTCCTAAACTATTGGTCACTTTGGACTCTTTTCACAGATATTCGAAACTCATGAGCTCAAACTCTGTTTTGTTTTGGCCTCCTTCGGCTCTTTTTGCGAATGCTATCAAACCGGTGGTTTGGAATTCGCAGTGGTCTCCTTGGACTCTTTTTACAGATGCTTTCAAGCCGAATCTTGGAATTCACACACACTATTTGGTCTCCTTCGACTCTTTTTATGGATGCTTTCAAGCCGGTGGCTTGGAATCCATTTTTCAGTGACTTTCCCACCTCGTCGGAAGCTTCGAACCAGTGTTCCGAAGTCCGAAAAACGATTCAAATTAATGACACTTCCCTCCCAGCCAACTTCGTTCTTTCAGTGCGTCCACTAAAAGCAAGAAGTGGTGGGGGGTAGGCATTATCTGAACCATGAACTTTATTAATTCTGAAGGTGTTACAAATGATTACAAGGAGCCCCTATGTGAAATAACACTTTAAGTGCTCCGCATGCCATGTATGCGTTAGCTCTTCACCTTCTAAAGTAGCTAACTTAAAAGGGAAAATTACTCATGTGCCATTATAATTTTCATAAATTGCCTACATGCCATTGTCAGTGACTGTGGCGGCCCCCATCTGGCAGTGACACACCGATGGCATTTTAGCAAACCGCAAAAATTGTAATGGCACGGAAAAAATTAACCTTAAAATACCTAGGACGCCCTGAACGGACAATTATATATGGACCTTCCCACTTATTTACTAATTTTCCTGGTGCTATAATACTTCGCAAAACAAGATGACCCGGCTTAAGCTCATTAATCTTGACTTTTGGGTCGAACCAAGTCTTCGTCTGCTGCTGATACTTTGTCAAATTGGCGATAGCTCGAAGTCTTGTCTCTTCTGTTAAATCCAGCGAAGTTTGTCTTTCTACGTCTATTTCTGGTTCAGTGCTGCGAAGCGATCCTCCTTTGAGCTCAGTTGGTTTCATAGCTTCATCTCCGAATAATAGTCTAAAGGGAGTGAAGCTTGTGGACCTCGTTTGAGTGGTCCGAATGGACCATAAAATCTTCGGAAGCTCTTCGGTCCACAATCCCTTTGCCAATCCTACTATCCTTTGATTTAGCCCTGACAAAATATTACCATTGGCTCTTTCTATAGCTTCGTTAGACTGAGGATGTCGAACTGCAGCAAAGCATAATTGGATGCCTAGATCTTCACAAAATTTCTTGAAAGGTTCTGCATCAAATTTTGTTCCATTGTCAACTGTGAGTTGTCTAGGCACTCCGAACCGGCAAATGATATTCTTCCAGAAAAATTTTTGTACATTGTTCGAGGTGATAGATGTTAAGGGCTCTGCTTCTACCCACTTAGAAAAATACTCAATTGCTACTACTGCGAACTTCAAAATTCCTTTTGCTATTGGGAAGGGACCAATCAAATCCATACCCCATCTGGCCATGGGCCATACTGGAGCAATAACTTGGAGAGCTGTTGGTGGGCGATGACTCCGTCATCCCATCCACTAACATCCTTGGCAGGGGCGGACTAGGCTCTCCACATTAGCTACTATTGTAGGCCAATAAAGCCCCTGGAGAAGTGTTTTTCCTGCCAAAGCTCGAGGGGCCAGATGGCTACTGCAAAGTCCTTCATGAATTTCTCGAAGAATTTGCTAACCTTCGGCTTGAGATATACATCGGAGCAGAGGGGAACATACTCTGGCCTTGTACAAAATACCATTGATTATGCGATAATTCCGGGTTCTAAGCTTTAACCTTGAAAGTTGTGGCTCCTCGGACAAGCTTGTTCCTCCTTCCAACAGTTCCATAATTGAATTTCTCCAATCTGTACTTGGAATGCAAACGATTTCTGCAGAAGGGATTTGTGGCACCGAAGGTGTACTGAGTTCCTCGTAAAAAGCCTTTTCTGGTATGTCCATAGCTCCGGCTGCACCTTTTGCTAAGATATCAGCTTGCACATTTTCTGCTCTGGGTATACTCCGAATTGAAATCCCTTTAAATGTTGCTTCGATCTTACGGATTTCTTCTAAGTACTTTGCAAGTTGTGGATGCCGAACATGGAAACTCTTGTCTATGTGCCCTGCTACAATCTAGGAATCAGTCTTAATAACAACTCTTGTAGCCCCTAGAGCACGTGCCTTTCGAAGTCCCAGTAAAATCCCTTCATACTCCGCTATATTATTGGTAGACTTGAAATTTAGTCTTGCGGAGTACATTGCCTTTTGCCCCGAAGGTGAAATTATCACTACTCCAACACCTGCTCTGGATGCCTGGAAAGCTCTGTCAGAGTAAAAAGTCCAAATCCCTCCACTTGGCTTCTCCGGAGCCCACGCTGCAGGGGGAGTCCACTCTGCCACAAAATCCGCCAACACTTGTGAGAAACCAAGGATTGATTTCAGAGTCTGTGATGAGTGATTGACAGATTTTACCCTCTGATTCGGAGGTGGTTTCACCGAAGGGTTCGGTGGGTTTGGTTGCTGCAGTGGAGTGTGCTTGTCGGAGGGGTCCGACAGTACACGATGACTGGGTAGTACCGAAGGTCTCGGTACTTTGGGCGGTACACCGGAGAGTGTGCCGAAGGTTGCTTACCTGGAGAGGTCTCCGGGGTACTGGATACACTTGTCTGCTTATCTGTGGTGCGCAGGTGACTTCGGAGATGACGGATGGTTTGTAGCAGGTGAACCTGGGTCAAGCGGGAGGCTTGATGCCAGGGGAGCAGGGAGCTCTGTCACGAAGGCTGCGAAGGGGTCGAGGTCGGACCTCCGGTCGAGGTGCGCCAGGAGAAAGCAACAAGTGCGGAGCGTGGCTCCGGATGAAGGTACTCCGAGATGAAGTCCTCACAGGCGAGGCACTTCGAAGGGTACTCCAAATGGAGTGACTTCGGAGTTTGGTGGATCAAGTCCTCAGCAATGAGGCAAGGTGTTCGAAGTGTGCTCTGGAGGGAGACACTCGAAGGTTTACCCGACGAAGGTCGTAGAAGTCAAGGTGCATCGAAGGCATGGTGCGGGTGAGGATCGTCGAGGAGTGTGCTTGGGGAGAGACACTGCGATGAAGTGCTCATGGAATGCTTCATGTGGAGGCCTTGAATGAAGGAGGGACTTCGAAGGGTGGTACTCCGAAGGTGGGGCTTCGGAGTGAGGTTGACTTGAGGTACTTCGGCCATGCATGGCTTCGGTACACGGACTGACGGAGTTCGAGCTAGGAGAATCTGCGAAGCCATGGCGGTCCACTCCGAATGTGTTGGTGCGAAGGCCCAAGGGCTTTGATGGCTTCGGCTCAAAACCGTCACTGTATCAAAGGCTGACTTCGGTGAAGCAAAGGGCGTCATGATCAAGGCTTCTCACCGAAGCTACCGCAACCCTCGCGTGCTAAGGGGGGCTTTAGAAGGGTCCAAAACTGCAAAGGCTGACAGCGTCTGCTCTGCAAAAGCGCCTGCTCTGCAAAAGCTGGTATTGTCCCCTCTGCGAAGCTGACAAAAGAAGCCTCCAAATAAAGTAGACTACATGTTGTACCCCCTTGTTCTGATGAGACAAAACTGGTGTAAACCCTAGTGGTAAAGTAGTCTTTTCACAGGACTGAATAGGGCCTATAAATAGTGGAGGCCGGTCAGGTCACATTAACACTTTGAGCATTCATTGTTGAGCTCCTGTACTAGACCCTCATACGTTGTATTTAGTCTGTGAGTTCAATTTTTGTGTTCCCTGTTCAAGCATCGATGTCCTGAGTCTGTGTTCATTTTCTGCTTGAACTTGTATGCATACCTCGCTACATACTTCGATCTCTTGTGCATCACATCTTTTGAGTTGAGTGTGTGCGAAGCCTGTTTGAGCGAAGCTTGTTTTTGAGCGAAGTGTGTTTTTCAGTGTGTGTTCGCTCTGTGTAACTAGAGGCAAGACCTCTCTGATTACTAGCGAAGCACTGATCGAAGCCCATTTTTCTTCCCGTAGCGAACCCCTTAGCGAAGTCTGTTTTGTGTGCGTTTAGACCTTCGAAGTACGAAGCCCAGCACCAGTTGCTGACGCTAAGTATTGGGTCGAAGTCCACAGAGGGAAGTCCGCTCTTGCGAAGGGTGAAGTGCGAAGCCTGCTCGAAGGCACTCTGTGTGCGGAGCCTGCACTGACTAAGCAGAGCTGAGGTTTTAGGGTTGTGTGAGGAGCGAAGTCTTCTTGGCTTCGAACTTTTGCCCCTTGTGAAGCCTGTGTTCAGAGCTATGAAATACCTCCGAACCAGAACTTTGAAGGTTGTGTTCGAAGCCTGTTCCGCAGAAGACAGAATTAAAATAGAAGGCTATTTTTAGTCTGAAATTTTAAAAGCTCCCATTCACCCCCCTCTGGTCGCCGTTTCCGGTCCAACAACTTGTGACTTAATTGCTGTCCTTGCCACAAAAGATATGCCGAAGGGTGCCAATTCAACGGCCCACTTCCCAATTCTTCCAGTGGAATCCTTGCTTCGGAGCATAACCCCCAAAGGATACGAAGTTGGTACAATTACATTATACGCTAAGAAATAATGCCTCAACTTCCTCGAAGCCATTATCAGAGCATAAGTGAACTTCTCAAGCTCGGAATATCTTGTTTTTGCTCCGGACAATGCTTCGGACACGAAATATACTGGGTTCTGCACCAGTTTCCCATTGAAATCCATCTCTCTGACAAGAACTGCGCTGACAGCAGAGCTAATAGCTGCAAGGTAGAGGAGTAGGGTTTCATTCGCAGTAGGCACCGTGAGTGTAGCGAGATTACTGAGATAATTTTTAATATCTTCGAAGCTTTTTTGACACTCTGGTGTCCACGCAAAATCTTCAGACCCTTTCAATGCTTTAAAAATGGGCAAACTCCTCTCTGCAGATCTTGCCAAAAACCTACTAAGTGCTGCAAGACGACCAGTCAGCTTTTGCACTTGCTTTAAATTCTCCGAAGGAAGCATCCTTTGCAGCACAGTTATCTGAGTAGGGCTAGCTTCGATTCCTCTACTCGAAACTAAATACCCTAACAACTTTCCAGCCTGAGCCCCGAAGATACACTTTTCGGGGTTGAGACGGATTCCGTATGCCCGAAGGCTATCAAATGTTTCTGCTAAGTCTAGGCTATGTTGGTGCTTTAAAGCACTCTTTATTACAGTATCATCCATGTAGGCCTCTACATTGCGACCTAGCTGATGACCTAGAGCCTTAGCAATTAACCTTGAAAAAGTTGCCCCGGCATTTCTTATGCCAAAGGGCATTCTTACATAATAGAAGACTCCCGAAGGAGTTATGAAGCTTGTCTTGATTTCATCTTCGCGCTTTAGCCAGATTTGATGATAGCCGAAATACACGTCGAGAAAGCTTAATAACTCCGAACCAGCAGTAGAGTCAACCAACTGATCAATTCGGGGCATGGGGTAGGGGTCACGGGGGCATGCTTTATTCAAAGATGTAAAATCAATACACATGCGCCACTTCCCGGAAGATTTCTTCCTAATGAAAACTAGGTTGGCTAACCACTCCGTATGAGCCACTTCTCTGATAATCCCAGCCTTCAGCAGCTTTTCCACTTCATCTTTGGCAAGGATAGCTCTCTCCGTAGACAGTTTCCGGAGTCCTTGCCTAACAGGCCGAGCCTTCGGGTTCACAAGAAAATTGTGTTCAATAATATCCCGACTAACTCCGGTGATGTCTTCATTAGACCAAGCAAAGACATCTAGATTTTCCCCAACTACTTGTTCTAATGAAGTAGAAACTTCCGGAGGCAAGTCTTTGCCAAACTGAAAAGAATATTCCTTGCCATCCTTGACAATGACCTTCATTGCAATCTCTCCTTCAGGGCTTGGCCTTGGGAAGGACTTCTTCGAGGATTCGCTCGGAGCAGAAAAAACCTCCGGGTTATCTTGCACGTTGTTTACCTGTCTCGGGTCAAGAGGAGGGCCATGACCATACTTTGCTCTTCGTGCAGTGGCCTGATCTCTGAAAACAGTGAGCACTCCCGCCTGTGTGGGCATCTTCATGCACAGATAATTATGATGCGCCACAGCTCCGAATTGATTTAACATGCTCCTTCCAAAGATAACATTGTATGCATATGGAGCATCCACAACATCAAAAATTACTTCCTCCGTCCTGGCCAGTAGCCCCTCTCCAAAAGTAACTTTCAGGACAATTTGGCCAAGGGCATCAAGAGGGGGTCCTGTGAAGCCTTGCAAAGGACGGGCTGCTGGGAGAAGATGCTTCCTGGAGATGCAGAGTTGATCAAAAGCTTGGACAAAGTTAATATCTGTTGAACTCCCTCCGTCGATTAGCACCCTTCGTACTTCAGTCCCTGCTATGTCGGCAGTGATGACAAGTGGGTCTGCATGTGGAAAATTTATGCCAGCTGCATCATCTGCGGAAAAAGATATCGGCACATGTGACCATTCAGGCATAGCAGCTGCAGATGAAGAGGTTCCAATATGGCCCACTTCTCTAACATATTCTCGTCTTTGCCTCTTCGACATACTTCCGAGGGTGCCTCCTCTGGATATGGGGAGGACTACTCTTTTCCCTCGATCTTGACCATCTTCCTGCTTCGGAGGTGGCATAACATTGACCACCGGAGGCCGTCTTGCAGGGTCGAAGTTTTCTATCCGTGCCACAGCCTGAACAAGCTCTGGACGCACTTCGGTCAGAACTCGGTCAGTAGTGCCTCGACCCGAAGTTCTTTCCAAATACTCGCCTCTTAAAGCAAGTATAGATTTGCACGCATCATTCGCATGACTCCGGTTCTCACCATGGACACAGCAGAAAAAAGCTTGGGCTTTGCCAGCCGGTTTCCCTGGCGGCCTCTAGCCGCTTGTCTTGTTTCCTGAGGGCTGCGGAGTTCTTTGGGCAAATTTCTACGGGGGTGCAATATTTAAGACTTCTGAACGAGGATGCTTTTGTCCCCAATGCATGTCGTGTTGAGCCTCGAAGCTAGGCCCCTGCAGCTGTGTTGAAGTCTTCACTTCCAATCATACTTCCTGTAGGACTGACGGGGTTGCAGCAGTTCTCCGAAGCCACCCCTCTTCTGACCTTGCATACTCTTCGAAGTAAGACATCAACTGAGCAATTGAAGATATCTGCTTCCGGTGAAGTTTATCGAGGAGACCTGCGTTGGTAACTCCCTCTCGAGCTGTGTCAACTATAGAAGATGTAGTTAACCCCCGAATTTGTGACTTCGTATGGGCGAAGCGCTTAAAATATTGCCTTAAAGTCTCTCCAGGGAGCTGCTTCACCCGGAAAAGACTTCCTGTTGACATTGGGGGTACGAAGGTACCCTGAAAATTGCTTATAAACTTCTTCCTTAGCTGCTCCCAGCTTCTAATTGAACCTGGCTTTAAAGACCAGAACCACCGCAGCGCCACTCCTTCAAGAGCTAGAGGAAATCATTTAGCCATGGTGTCTCGCACCCCTCCGCTGGCCTCAATTGCTAATGCATAAGAACGAGAGAACTCCCCAGGGTCTTCGTCTCCAGCATACTTGCAAAGTTTCGAAGTTTTAAACTTCGGATCAAAGCGCACTTTCTGCAGCTCTGGATGCAGTGGAGATTCAGTGTCGAAGGATGCGTTCTTCGGGGCTTCGGGATAATGAACTTCGTCGTCTTCGGGCACTTCAGGAATTACTGGGGTGGCCTGAGGGCGAAGCCTATCCGTGGCTTCTTGCCGCCACCTCGCTACTTCAGCTTGGAGACTAGCCATTTGAGCAGCCATATCACCAATACCATCTTCATCTCCTCCGGAAGGACCATCCGGGTCTTGAGAACTATATGCATCAGTTCGAAGTGGAACTTGAGGTGGAAGAGGAACTCCGGGTGGCTGAAGCATGGATGGATTCGGAGAAGGAACTCCGTATGCTCGGGGAAGATGAGTTCCTTCCAGAGTGTGAGGTGGACGAAAAGTAGAGGGTCCTCCAGCCTCAACTATATCTAAAGATCTTGCTCCGGAGGTTCGAGGAGACCTCCGGATAGGGCTACCACCTGAACTCCGCTTGGGAGGCATGGTTTGGAAACTTGGTAAAGAATGAAGTTTTTTGGACTAAGTTCCCCACGGACGGCGCCAACTGTTGGCATAAAAGATTATGCTAACAGGATTCTAGAAGTTAGAAACTAACAAACGAAGTGTTTGTGAAGTAAACTGTTTTGAGCCTCTGAAAGGATAATAACTCTAAACAGTTCGAAGGTGTGTATTGAATAACTTGGTATCCGATCCTCATTACAGGGTGTTACGGGGGGTATTTATAGGCCCAAACATTAAGGAAAAGACCCTTTTACCCCTTTATTACAACCGACATAGTGGAAACTATTCAGTACCCCTGATAGGGCTAAAATGGTAAAAGACTAATCTAATGAGAAAAAAGATAAGTCTTCCATCCTAGCTGGCTAAAAGGCTCTCTGAAGAGTCCACGTTCGAAGATATACTTCGAACTAGCGTTCGCTTTTATGCTTTGAATCCTATCCAAAGCGCTCCCAAAGTTAGACATTAAAAATCCTTAATTAAATCTCCTGCCTCTGTCTTGTCACAAAAATGGCTCTGAGGATGAAGTATTTTCCCCCAACATGCACTTTCTGATTCTAATTGGATCAATGCCATGCATGAAGAACTTGAAAATTTTGAGAGAAACCAAGTCTGGACTTTAGTTGATCCTCCACCAAATGTTCATTTCATTGGAATAAAATGGATTTTCAAAAACAAACAAGGGGAGGATAGGACTGTAGTTAGAAACAAGGCTAGACTTGTAGCTCAGGGTTATTCTCAATTAGAAGGGATTGATTTTACTGAGACTTTTGCACCTGTTGCGTATCTAGAGGCCATTAGGATTTTGCTTGCCTTTGCGACATCCCGGGGTTTCAAACTCTATCAAATGGATGTCAAAAGTGCATTTCTTAATGGCTTCATAGGCGAAGATGTTTATCTAAAACCACCCCCTGGCTTTGAAAACCCCAAATACCCACATAAAGTCCTTAAACTTCATAAGGCTCTTTATGGACTTAAGCAGGCCCTTCGGACATGGTATGATAGACTTAAGTCTTTTCTGCTTTAGCGGGGGTATTTGATGGGATCTGTTGATAAAACCCTATTCACTCTCAAGTATGGCAAAGATTTCCTCCTAGTTCAGATTTATGTGGATGATATCATCTTTGGTGGCTCTTCTCATGCTTTGGTTGCCGAGTTTGCAGATACCATGAGCAGGGAATTCGAGATGACATTTTTCCTTGGTTTGCAAATCAAGCAAACCAAACAAGGTACTTTCGTCCACCAGACGAAGTACACCAAGGACCTGCTCAAGAAATTTGACATGGTTGATGCGAAGCCCCTCGCCACTCCAATGGCTACATCTGTAGCATTGGATCCTGATGAGGATGGAGAAGTCATAGATATGAAGGAGTTTCGAAGCATAATTGGCTCCCTCCTCTACTTGACTGCTATGAGGTCGGACATACACTTCGCAGTGTGTCTGTGCACTCATTTTCAGGCTTCACCTCGAGCTTCACACCGCCAAGTGGTAAAGCACATTCTCAGGTATCTCAAACATACCATAGAATTCGGCATTTGGTATTCTGCATCTCCCTCTTTGTGTCTTCGAGGTTATTCCGATGCGGATTTTGCTGGGTGTAGGATTGATAGGAAAAGTACCTCCGGTACTTGTCATTTTCTGGGTACTTCGCTGGTGTTGGGGGAAAATCTTTTACGTCAACAGCTGGTTTGCTGGTCTTCCTGCAAACAGTCTAGTGTTGCACAATCGACGGCTGAGGCCAAATATGTTGTTGCAGCTAGCTGTTGCTCTCAGATTTTGTGGATGGTTTCCACTTTGCGGGATTTTGGGTTAGATCATAAGAGTGTTCCACTTTTCTGTGATAACACTAGTGCTATTTGTATTGCAAACAACCCAGTTAAGGATTCCCGAACCAAACAAATTTATGTGCGATATCATTTTCTTAGAGGTCATAATAAGAAGGGTGATATTGAACTTCAATATGTTGATACCCTACACCAGCTAGCTGATATTTTCACAAAACCCCTCGATGCTTCTCGTTTTGCCTACTTGCGTGGGGAACTTAGTGTTTATCACCCTTATGGCATTTTGTGAGGGGAGCGGATTTTGAATGTCTTGCATATGCCCATTATGTGTGAAATTGCATTTACATCTTTTGTACTTATATGCTTAATTTTAGTTCATGTAATCATGTCAGCTCAGCTCTATTTAATATGTCTGAAACATTTTATGCATGGTTTTTCTTTCCAAAATCAAATTATGCTCACTGCTTAGTCTTGAATCTAGCATGTTTAGGCAGGACTACTTTAGCTATCTTTTATGTGCTTGATAGCAAGACTCCTTGTTCTTTGGATGCTAAGCATTGCAACTTGAAAAATTGTATTACTTACTCATGGATATTCGTCAAGTGCTGAAACAATTTGTTCAATTAATTAAAAATCCAAAAATCCATGATTTCATGCTACAAGAAAAAAGATCCAGGTGGGTTTGTTTGTCGCACTACTCTATTCTAAATTGCTTATCATTGCACATTGGTCTGAACTGGAATAGTGTAGTGTATGCCAGAATCACCGCCTTAAGCTTCTGATAGCTTTCATGCCTAAGCTTGGCTTGATTGGAAAGTATAAGGTAGACAAACAAATAACCCCTGACATTATGAACAGAGCAACATATTCATTGTCCATCAAGTTTGCTTTCAATGCTCCATTTGAAATAGACTTGTCTGTCTAGAGTAGAAATTGACTAGCTTTGCGCAATCCCTGCTTTTACTTGTCTAGTTACATTAACTAAGTGGTGATGCTTTTATTTCAAAATAATGAAATCACATGTTGTCATCATGTTTTTAGAGAATGTTAAATTGAGCTGAGCACATGAAAATTGGTATTAAAGTTGGCATATTTTTGCTTTATATGTCTTTGCAATTCTACCCATTTCGAAGCTTTGCATCTTTTAAATGCTCCTTGATGCCTGCATTGCCAAAGGGGGAGAAATTTTTGAGTTCTCTGCAGGAAGGGGGTAAAATAACTCAGGGGGAGTTTTTATCTTGCAAAGGGAAGATTTGCCGAAGGTGCTTTTACTCTGCCGAAGCCTGGCCAGGCTGGCCATTCGGAGTGTGCTGGTCCAAAGCCCTCCGGAGGGTTCGGACTCCAAGGAGCCTTCTCTGTGTGGGAGGCTTTGGCCTATGGCCTCCGGCGTGCTAGGTCCCTTGGTTAACAGAGTACTCTGGTCCAGGGACCTCGGCACGCAGTGACCTTCGGCGGCAGGAGGAGTTCGACCCGGAGGGTGCACCTACCCATCGTCACTTGCTTCGACAGTGAGACCAATCATCGGCTTCTCCAATACAGAAAATTTTCCTCTCCTGACTTGGTAACCAGATGCTTGCTGGGCCAAATCATTTGCGACTGAATTGGCTTCTCTTGACACGTGAGATATCTTGAAGTCATCAAAAGTAACAACTATATCTAGACATTTGTCCAAGTAACTATTCAGCAAGCCGTTAAAGCATTGAGCACTTTTAGCTACTTGTTGCACTACTAACAAAGAGTCACCATATGCGTGGACATGTCTAGCTCCTACAGATTCTAGTAATTCAAGACCTAGCAATACAACTTTGTATTCAGCTTGGTTATTAGTGGAAGGAAATCCCAAACGGGCCAAAGTTTCAAAGTGCATTCCATTAGGTGATATGAGAACCACTCCAATACCTTCGCCACTCTTCCAAGCCGACCCATCAAAATAGAGTTTCCATGGTACTACCTCAACTAGAGAAACATTGTTACTCCAGCTGACATCTATGTGGTGATCAACTATAAAGTTGGCTACGATTTGGCCTTTCATAGCTCTCAGGGGTTCATAAGCCAAATCATATTCGATCAACGCGTAAGCCCATTTTCCGATTCTTCCACTTAGAATCGGCTTCTGTAACATGTGCTTTATAACATCGGTTTAGCAAACGACAACACATGTAGTGGGGAGAAGATAATGGCGTAATTTGGTGCACGCGTAGTAAAGTGATAAACACAATCGTTCCACAAACGCGTACCTGGTTTCGGCGTCCAGCAGGCAACGGCTCAAGAATGTGATGATGTACTCTTTTCCTTCTACCTCCTGGGTTAGCACATCCCCAGTCACGCTATCTTCAGCAGCGATGTATAGCCAAAACGGAATCCCGGCTTCGGGTGCTCTCACCACAAGCGGTGATGACAAGCACTCCTTGATTTTCTCAAAAGCACTTTGCTGGCTTGCCTCCCAAGTGAACTCGGCATCGTTTTTCAGCCGAAGTATGGGGACAAAGGCATCAATCTTGCCGAACAAGTTGGATATAAAGCGATGCAAATAGTTCATCTTGCCTAGCAACTTCTGCACATCCTTTTTGCATGTCGGCGTGCAATGTTTCTAATCTTCTAAAGCCTCTTAGGATCAATTTCTATGCCTCTCTCGTGAATCATGAAACCTAAGAACTTACCCGCCGACACACCAAAAGCACACTTGAGTGGGTTCATTTTCAAACCGTACTATCGCATCCTATCAAAAGCAACCTTCAAATCGGCTAAATGGTTTCCCATAGCGTCCGATTTGATTACAACATCATCGATGTAAACTTATAACATAACCCCTAGCAAGTCATGAAAAATTAAGTTCATAGCGCGCTAATACATGGCGCCAGCATTCTTCAAACCAAAACTCATGACGACCCACTCGAACAAACCGACAAAACTAGGGCATCGAAAGGCAGTCTTGTAGACGTCCTCTTCGGCCATAAAGATTTGATTATAACTAGCATTGCCATCAAGAAAACTTAGTACCTTGTGTCCTGAGGCGTCGTTGATTAGCATGTCGGCTATTGACATTGGATACTCGTCCTTTTGAGTGGCTCTGTTCAGATCCCTGAAATCAATACATAATCGTATCTTGCCGCTCCCTTTCTTTTCTATAGGCACAATGTTAGCAACCCATTCCACGTACCTGCACGATCTAATAAACCCAGCCTTGAGTAGTCGCTCTACTTCTTCTTTAACTCGGTCGTAGACGGCCGAGTTAAAGAGACGAGGAGGCTACTTATAAGGCCTAAATCCGGACTTGATAGGCAGCCGATGCTCCATGAGCTCGCGGCTTAGTCATGGCATCTCTCTATACTCCCATGTGAAACAATCGACATACGACTGAAGTAACTTTATTACTTCAGCCTTTTCATCAGGCTGTAAACGTTGGTTTACAAAAGTTGGCCTCAGGATGCTACCATTACCTATGTCAACTTCCTCCAAGGGGTCGGCCAACGCAAAACCTTGTCCTAATTTCTCTACTTCGCTAAAGTCCCTGATGGCCTCGGCAATACCGTCTTTGCTAGACCGATATTGCTCCACACGAGACTTTAGCCAATCTAGATTACTCTTGCTAGACATGACTATTAATACAAAAACAGTCGTGCTACTCCAGCCGACTTTACAAACACTGGTACAAAACGTCCTCCAGATACGCTAACAAAATCGTAATCTGAAAGATCTCTACCTGACAGACACTCTACTTTGTTATGGACAGCGTCAACCGATACATCGGTCAATGCTACTTGGGCGGAAGTATCCGCGGGAATGACCTCTACCTCGTCGCTGTCCCACTGTATCAGGCACTAGTGTAGGGTAGAAGGAATACAATAGTTCGCATGAATCCAGTCACGCCCGAGTAGTACGCTGTAGTTACCTTGTACGTCAACGACGAAAAATGTTGTTGGCAATGTCTTGTTGCCCACCGTCAACTCCATGGAGTGTACACCCTTGGCCTCGGAACTCTCTCCGTTGAAGCCGTTGAGCATCAAGTTGGTCTTCTTTAGGTCATCTTCATCCCTGCCAAGTTTCTTCAACAACGAGTAAGGCATTAAGTTAACAGTGGTGCCACCGTCGATAAGCATTTGGGTAATCGGCTTTCCATCGAGGTGACCTCTAACGTAGAGAGGCTTCAGATGGCGAGTCGAGTCCTCGGGCTTCTCAAAGATGGCATTACGCGGGCCGAGGTTCAATTGAGCGACCTCGGCCTCATCCTACGGTAGGGCAAACTCGGCGGGCAGCGTGATGATGGTGATGTCGATCGCCTGGGGCGCGGGTCCCTCGGAGATAGGCGAGTAATCATCGTCGAGCATGTCGTCGTCGTCGTCGCTTGGACTAGGAGCTGGGTTGGTTATATCAACTGGCTTCTCCCTCCATACCTATTTTATAGCTGGTCGAGGGTGGATTTCTTCGAAGATAGCATCGCGCTCTTCCTCAGCTTCCTTCTCGCGCATCTCCTGTGCCCGTAGTCATTGTAGGCGTCTCTTTTCTGATTTGGACATGCCTAGAGGTGCCCAAGATGGATGCGGCTTGGTGTCGGGTGCTACTGTTCGGCTTCTATCAACTCTGGCCGAAGTGGTACTGCGCCCTTCGGCCTTGTGCACCCAGTGTTCGGAGGGGCCTTTGCTGCAAACCCTGGTAGTCAGATCAGCCTTGCCCGGCCGATCGAACTCAGCTTCGGCGCGGGCTCCGACCAAAGTATGGGACTCACCTCTGTTAGACTCCGGCGATGAAGCCTTCAGGATTGGGACCTCCTAAGACCCCACCCTGATCGTGTTAGCTTCGGATTCCCTGACTTCGGACTCCGTGTGCCCGCACCCTTTGGCTTCGCTCTGCATGGTCCGATTCGGAGGCACCATGTATAGTCTGTGGACGATGCCCCCTCCGCTGCGTCTGTTTGTCCCTGCCATCCATAATACTCCGAAGGAAAACAAGGCATAGTGTTAGGTTGTGGAGGGTACCCCGACCCGGATACGTACGGATCCCACGGGGTTCCCGCCCAGTTGTACGGCGTAGGCGTCGGTGGCTCTAGTGGCCTCACCCACTATGAGTCAAACCCGTTGCCCAGAGGGGGGTTCGGCAGGGTCGATGGCGTCTCAAACCATACCAGCGAAGGGTCCCGCCACGCCGGATGTACATTTGGCCAGTGCGGGTCGAAGCCTCCCGTCGGAGAGCTCGTCCAAAACGGTGCGGAGTTCAGCCATTGGGGGCCGAAGTCGCTGTATATGGGGTTCGGCCACTGAGGCTCGAAGCCACCGCATGGGGGGTTGGCCATTGAGGCTCGAAGTCGCCGAGCGGGGCGCCAGGCCACTGTGGCCCAAAACTGTTGTGCGGAGCGCTCGGCTACTTCGGTCCGAAGTCGCCCTCCACAAATCTTGGACCCTTCGGCTATCCCAGCTTCTTAGTGCGGGGACCTGCTTCCCTGGCCCTTCTTCGATGCTTGTCCAACAGCATGGTGTATGTTACTGTAGGACGGAAGGTAGCGACCAGAGAGGGGTGAATGGGCGCCTTAAAAATTCTTGCGAATCAATGGCCTTTTTCCCAACACCCAACGCACCTCGACTTACCAACCAGTTGACGCTAGCATATCTAACCCAAGAAAATAATCTAGCCTAAAACAACCAGAGTCCTAATCAAGAAGACACCAACACAGTGTTCAAAAGCAGATCAGAAGAGCATTTAAAACATGGTCATTTCAAGCTTCATGAAAGTTGAACATCCCAAGAAATTAACTTGAGTGCACGTAAGAAAGAGATGAATGTTTTACTCTTCAAAATTTGTCTCCGGTTTGGTACTTGATGAAGCCTGCTTTGAAGAACGTTGTGCCGAAGTATGCTTCAATGTTGTCGTGCGAAGGCTGTTGATGTGGACAGCGAAGCCTGTCCGAAACTGAGTTACAGACTCTGAATCATTGACTACAACTAAAAGTTTTCGAAGCCAGAAAAACCGAGTTGAGGGGTCCACACAAAAGACTGATGCCAGATAAAACACTTCGCATTCTTAAAAATAGACTTCGCTGCGAAGCCTGCGAATACTTATAACTCCGAACAGAGCGAAAAACACTGTGTAGTGTGAAGCTTCAGCGGGTGCACTCTCGAAGCCCACTTCGTTGAACGAACAATGAGCCTCGGACGAAGACCTCGAGCTAGCTTTGACTTCGTTTAAAAGCAGCTGAAGTCTGCTTTACTGTGTTGTAGGGTCCACATTCAGAGCTTCGAACATAACACTTCGAACAGACTTCGCCTGAGAGCTTCGAACGAGACGGAGACAGCAAGAAAAATTTCGTACGAAGACAAAAAGCTTAGTGTCTAGCTTCCAGGCTAGACTACAGAGACTGCACCTACAAAATGCATAAACACTCATGCCACACAGTACTACTGGTGGGACCCACACCAGGAAGCTGCCGAAAAATACTACTCACACCTGCTGCTAGTTCTTAGAAGCTATGACGCGTAGCTGTTAGAGCTAAAAATGCTAGGTTCAGGCGCATGCACCAGGAAGCGAAAACTAGCACAAGAACTAGTAGTAAAACAGGCACAGAAAACATGATAGGAAAATAATCAACAAACAACTCAGACCATACGCTGAAGAAGCAGAGTGCAAATATGCACGCAGATGACTAGCGATAGCCTGCAGGGCTATACTACTAGTTGTAAGAGTTGTACTCCATAGCAGCCAAGAAAAGATACAATAGAATAGATGTGCTTGGTAGAAAACTATTGCAGAAAATAGAGACTTCGATGGCTTGAGAATAAACAAAACTTTCTGCTGCCAAACCAGTACAAGTGATTCAGTCGAAACATGCAAATCGAGGCGATTAAAAACTGAGAGATGAAACTCCGGCATGGTTGGCTTGTGAAGAACAGCGCGGCGCGTAGGTAGAAGAACACGGAAAGACGAACAAAATGACCCAAACCTTTTTGCAGGATTAAAGTGAATTACAGAATGGGGCCCTATTTATAGGCAGCCCAATAGCCTAGGAAAATACCAAAAGACCCTTAGGGTTTATAGACGCTGAAATAAAATGGAAAAGACCAAACTGCCCTTAGGATATTTTTACAGACTCGACTGACTGACTGTGGGCCTAAGGACAAAATAGTAAACTCCTAATTACATATGACTTATCCTGAAGCGGAGCTTTCGTAGAGACTACGGCTTCGCCTTAGAACGGTCCGATCCGAGATCAGTGGTCATCAGTTTTGCGCCGAAACTGACAAAGCATCCACCGACTTTTCACCAGGTACCCGGATTGGGCCGGCCCGATTCTGCAGCTCTTTTAGCCCGGCAATCACTCGCCGCCCGTGTACCTGAGTCAATCCTAGTCAACAGCCCAGTGGATCCTCTGTTGCTCCTAGCCCAAGTACCCGGATTGGGCCAGCCCGACTTCGCGGCCCTTCTACCTAACAGTCGCTCGCTGCCCGTGTACCTCAGTCACAAGCAGCCCAGACGCAGCAGGTCTTCTCTCCTCTTCTTGTCCTCTTTGACTTCCGTTGACAATGACTCATCACATCTGGAGCCATGAGGCCCACGCTCTTCAGCATGGCTGCTCAATCTCCCCCTTGATGAGTGCATTGTCAACACTTCTATTTATCAGCTCTCTAGTACCTGTGAGCACATGTGGAAACACGGAAACAAAGCACAAGAAAACAGAGAAAAAGAAAATAAAGTAAACGTTTAACCCTAATGACCAAAAGCCAAACAAAAGCAAGAAAGCGGTCATTATGGTTAACCAAAAGTAAAGACTCAAAAACGAGTGCAGTCTTAGAATTATCAACAAGGATATCCAAAGAGTAAGGACAAACGGGACAAAAACACCCCTGAAACAAATCCTAGAAAAAGCCAAAACTCCCCCTTAAACTCTTCTCCCAAAATTTCTCCCCCTTGTTGACAATTGGACTCATCAAGTGAGAAACCATGTTGAAGAATATGGTTTTGATACTCCATATGTGATGAGTGATTGTCAACAGAAGTCAAAGGAAGAGAAAGGAAGACCTGCCATGTCTGAGGTGCATGTGACTCAGGTACACGGGCAGTGAGCGACAATCGGGCAAAGGAGCCGTGGAGTCGGGCTGGCCCAATCCGGGTACATGGGCTATGAGCGGTAGATGATACACTGGTCTGTTGACTGGGTTTTACTCAGATACACGGGCGGCGAGTGATTGCTGGGCTGAGGAAGCTGCAGGGTCGGGTCGACCCAATCCGGGTACCCGGTGCAAAGACGGTGGACGCTTTGTCAATTTCAGCGCAAAACTGATAACCTATGATTATTTTATTTTTAGGATATGAATATTTAGTTTCTAAGTTTAGAATATTTTTATTTGAGTCGGGAGATTTTTCTAAGAATATTTTAGTAATTTTTGGAATTTATTTTAGAGTCAGTGTTATTTTACCCTAGGAGTAAATTAATCTTTTTCATGTATTAGGAGTCGCCTATAAATAGGCCCCTATCCCCCCTCGGGATAGAAGATTGTTTTTAATAGATGAATCTACAGTCCACCGCCAGTTTTCATCTAAAAGTTTCTTCTCCGTTTTTGATCTGCTTCGCCGTGATTTTCCTTCTCTGTTCGCTGATATTCATCGTGCACGTCACGCAGCAGTAATACTTTCTTCTCACAGCGCGAGCCACAGAAGGAAATTGCAGTTGTCGGCAGTGTCGTTCTCTTCCACGAGCAGGACCCACGGCATTTGTGCATGCCAGCAACGCATGTGGAATCCAGTGGCTGCATTTTTCTTGCGCGGGACCCACGACCTGGTTTTCGCCGGCACAGCTACTCACGTCGTTCTCAAGTGCTGCACGGCAGGAAAGCTGCACACAGCCAGGCGGAAAGCAGCAGGCGCAACAGTCTGATTGCAACAGGTGGCGACAGTCCCAAGCAGTAGGGCCCACGGCGGTGCGGTGGGAAGACAAGGCACGTGGCTCAAAAATTTTCTTCTAGCGCAAAGCAACAAGCGGCCGGAGGTTTTTTTATCCCTTCTGCACGCCATCATCACGCATGCACACGCGGGGTCCACATTAGCACAGTTAGCCGGCAGCACTCGCACGGTTTCCCTGGAGGCAGCAGTTCTGCACTGCGGCTGAGTTCCTTCGGCGGGGCCCACGGGTGGCATGTTCTCCACGGCTCCAGGCACGGCGGCGTTGGCGAGGTAATCAAATGCGGAGATGCCAGGAAGCATCGCGCTGGGCGTCACGTTCGTCAAAAGAAAAAGTTAGTTATTTTGTTTATCCCTTAATTGTTAGTTAGATTAAATTTGTTAGCTATTTAGTAGCTAATTTTATCTGCTAGATTTTATTCATGTTAGCACATTTTATTTAAGTGTTTTAATCTCCTCATATAAAAAGAAGAATTTATTAGTTCCAGTAATATTTTTAGCCTAGTTTTTATGTGCAATATTTTCGATCTATTTCTAAATTAATTTTAATGATCCATGTTTATTCATTTGATTAGTATTTTATTTCTAGACTGAAATATAAATATCTCGTAATTTAACTAGGTGTTTTTATTTACTGCAGTATTTTTATTTAGTTTATTTTTAATATCATTTAAATTAAGATATCGATCATTGTTAGGCTAGACAACTTTAATTCCAGTAATTTGCTTTGCTGATATTATTTGTCTGGTTAAGTTCGTTTGGTTGTTGGGATTAGATCATAGTTTAGCAAGAAATTTTTAGGCACCCATTCACCCTCCTCTGGTCGCTACTTTCGGTCCTACAAGTGGTATCAGAGCAAGGTTAGGGTTTTCTAATATCTTAACCGATTCTAAACCTAGGTAGTGACCATGACGTCTTCCGATAAAATCCTGTCCCTAGAAGCTTTTGGTTACACTTATTGGAAGACTTGCATGCGAGCATACCTTATGAGCCAGAGCTCGGACATACGGGAGATCTGTGTTCATCCTACTTTCACCATAGTGCCTATTGCTATGGATACTGCTGCAGATGTAGTTACCCAGCATCAATATAATAGTACAGCGGTGAACATTTTATTCTCTGGTCTAGGTCCTAGTGAGTTTGAGCGTGTTAGCCATCTCACCACTACTCGAGAGATCTGGGCTACCCTCCAGACACACCATGAGGGGACAGCTCAGGTCAAGGCTAGGCTCTACCAAACCTACCGGCGTGAGTATGAAAATTTCTCACAGAAGCCGGGTGAGACTATTGAGGCTTTGTTTGGTCATTTTCAATCGATCATAACAAGCCTCGCGTCAACAAGGCCGAGCGTGATCAGCTAGTCTCAGATCATGAACAGGCGCTTAAGGTTCTCCATACCTTGGACCCTAAGATCTGGGAGATCAAGGTTTCTTCTATTGTTGAGAGCACGTCTTATGATACCTTGACTGTCGCAGAGCTTTATAGTAAGCTCAAGGCCTCAGAGGTCAATATTCAGTTGAGATCAAATCTCACTGATTCTGGCTCCAAGACTCTGGCGCTTGTGACACCATCTGCTGATCCTAATGCCATGAGTCGTACTGCTTTTTCCTTGATGTCTATCTCCGAGGAACAACTTGATTCACTAGGAGATGATGATCTTTGCTTGTTTAACAACCGGGTGCGACGTGTCTATGATAAGTGAATTTTTAAAAGACATGGCACAAAATCCAAATGCTTTGAGTGTGGTGACCCAGGTCATTTCATCACCGACTGCCCCAAGCAGAAGAATTACAAGAAGGGAACCGGCGACAACTCCTACAACTCCGGCAAGTATGACAACTCCACTTCCACAAAGGGCAAGCCCAAGACAAGATGCTTTCGAAAGGCTCTGAAGGATTACAGGCATGAGAATAAGAAGCGAGACAAGACCTTCTTCGCTGAGATGGAGAAGAGATACTCCAAGAGATCCTCGTCTTCCTCCTCGTCTTCAAGTTCAAGTGATGAAGAGATCATGATCAGGAAGGGGAAGGACAGGGACAATCCGGCAGGCCTCTGTTTCATGACCTTCGGGGACAAGCCGAAGAGTCGCTCACATCACAGCCAAAGACCCCACAAGAGCTTCTACTCAATGGCTCTTGGGGAGAAGAAAGAAAACGACTCCTCCGATGACTCCAACGATGACGATGATGAGAAGGCATCTTCCTATGAACAAGAAGTTGTTAATTTATTAGAACAGAACCGTCAGGAGTTGAAGTATCAGGAGAAACTGCTTAGAGGGGCTAAGAAGAGGATAGATGAGCTTGAGAGTGAGCTTGCCATGCATGGCGAATGGCAAGATTCAGAGTATGTCTTCTTTCCCTTGCTTGGGTGATAGTGGTGAGTGCCCTAACTGTGAGGTGTTGTTGTGTGACCTGATGACTTTTAAGTCCAGGTACACAGAGAGAGTAGATGAGAGAGACGCCTTGGCCACTGAGCTTGAAAGCACTCAGCAGGAGCTAAAAGATGCTCATCCCACTGTTGTCGCACCTTGTGTAGACTGCCCATCCCAATTAGCTAGTATTGCTGAGCTGAGAGCCAAGAGTGACGAGCAGTTGAGCGAGTTAGATGGAGTGAGAGCTGAGTTGGAGCATACTAAGCTAGAGCTTGAGACCTTATAAGTTCCACCCACTGTTTGTGAGAACTGCTTGTCCATTAGAATAGAGTTGATCAAGCTAAAAACATAGAAGTCTGTCGATGTTGATAGAGAGTGTGAGATCTGCTTGTCTTAGGTGGAGGTGTTAGCTTCTTTGAGAGAAGAGCTAGCTGATGCTCAGAACGAGAACTTTTACCTCCGTCAGATCTTGAGTTGGATTAGTGCCAGAGAGACACAGCTCGGCATGATGATCCAGCAGTTCAAGAGACATGATGGGTTTGGGGTAGGTTACACCTATACCAAGGCTGATTTTGAGAGTGCTATTAGCCGAGCAGTGGAGTGGACTAAGATGACTCCTAAACAGAGATATCTCAAGACTCACTCCACTGAGTCCTTTAAGGATAGTCAGCCCAAGGATGGAGTGTTCCAAGAACAACCTAAAGCTCCACCTAAGAAGCAAATCTGGGTCCCAAAGCCTAAAACTCTTCACACTTCTCTTGATTCTTTACCTGGACCCTCTCACACCAAAGATGATTGTCGGAACGACGGATCGAACCAACAGGTTTTCTTAGTGGAAGTGAAGGAATGCAATATGCTCTGTATTCTTGGATCGTGTGTTTATTACAACTGTAGCTAGGGGGTATTTATAGGGCGCCCCGCCCTAAAGGGCCAGGCGCATCTTGACCGCCAACCACTACTCGGCCTGACACTGGTCAGCAGTACAGACAAAACAGACTCCGCGTAGTACAGACAAAATGGACTCCGTGTAGTACAGACAAAATGGACTCCGTGTAGTACAGACAGGAAGATTTGACTCTTACAGCGTATCAGCCGTGTCGGGCGCTTCCTGGGCCGCCCGACACAGCGCAGACGATCACGATCCTGTCCCCCTGTAGACTTGACTGGTCTTCTTTCCGCCAAGCCTCCCTCCGGAACCACTGCTCGGTCCGAAGGGTGACCTTCGGCATCCTGGTCTCGGGGGGCAGCCCCCGGCATCTTCAGTCCGGAGGGTGGCCTCCGGCTTCTGCCCGATCACTCCTTTCTCGAGGACCTCTCCGGTGCGTCTCGGAGCCCCCGAGGGCCTCCAACTTCCTTGCCCGGAGGTCCAGGTCCCTCCGGCATGAGGCTTCGGGTCTTCCGGTAGTGATTTCCCTTCAGGGTCGTACAGACCCTCTCGCTCCCCTGCAGTCATCGGGATTATCTCCCCCAACAATGATACACCAAACACCACCAAGCCTAAGAATCCCAAGCCTCAACCACATCCCAAGAAGCCTACCTATCATTGTGAGTTTTGTCAGAGAGACAGGCATCTTGAGGAGTTTTGCTTCAGGAGGAAGTGAGTTGAGCGAGTAGAGAGAGCTCAAAGTGTGCAGGAGCAGTTCTACTAGCAGGGTGGTAGACAGAGAGTTCCTCGACGTAGAGAGAGGCTAGAGGCCAGGCCACGTCGTGTAGGTGGTGGTAGAGGAGACAATTTTTATGATCATGCTCCGGAGGGTGGTTTCTGTTCCGGCAGAGTTCCAGATCATTCGGTATATGGTTTTGGATCTCGCGGCCGTGATTTTAGGAAAAACTGAGTACTGCGCTTTGATCCGCGTTTCGGTCTAGACTCATATGATTCCTTCTGCTTTCCTACATATGAGCAGATGGCTCAACACTGGTTTAGCACTTTTGCTAAACCTGGCATTAGACCGTTTGCTCCCACTCATGATTATTAATCTTGATTTGGGAGTTGTGTATCCTTTGTAAGATATTTTGAGTCAGTTTTTTGCTTCTTCTTTATTTTTTATTTGAGTCTTTTTGTGTGCGTTCATATCATGCATAATCATCAATCACATTTTGAGCTTGCTTCTACTATATGATTAATCTGCTTTACTTTCTCTAGCTAGTATATGTTTTTGATTACTTGTCTATAATCATGTTCTGTTTCAGTTCACATGACATATCTAATATTTGTCATATGCATGGCTTTTATGTTTTAAAATTAAAAATGATCACCATTGCTTCTGGTAACTAGCATGTGTAGGTTGAATGCTTTTGCTATCTTTTACATGCCTTGTAGCTAGATCCTTACTTAGATGCAGATATGCAACTTGTACATTTATATGCTTTAAATATGAAAAATGTGTTATAAAAATGATAAAAATTCTGAAAAAATTGAAAATTTATGCATTTTTATGATTATCAGAAAAGATCCAGGTTTGCTGTGGCGCATTGCATTGTTCTAGACAGCTTACCATAACACTTTGGTATGAACTAGGATGGTGTAATGTATGCCAAGACCAATGTCTTAAGCTTCTGATGGTCCAGTTTTGGTCTAGGCTTGACTTGGTCGGTTAGCATAAGGTTTGACATGCAAATAATCCCTGGAAGTATTGAAAAAATAAAAAGGAAAAAGGAAAAGTATGAAAAAATTAAGAAGATGACAAGTTTGCTGAAGCACCTTGTTTTGAACAATGCTTATCTTGGTAGATATCAGTTAGCTTTTGCATCTCATGCTTTACTCTGCTTGTCAACTAGAAAGTGTGGTGATGCTTTTGTTTACAAAAATCAAAAAATGTGTGCTAATGACTCTCTTTTGATATTATCTGTTGCACTAATCATGTCATGTATCTTAGACAGTATATTTTTTCTATACCTGCTAGATGTTGTAATTACAGTTAATCATATCTAAGAAGCATGCTTTTCACACTCCACCTGCATTCCATTTGCATTCATAGCATATTTTGAGGGGGAGCTGCATTTCAGGGGGAGTTTGTGTCTATGTCTCTTTAGAGTGCATTTAGTCTCACTTGATGAGTCCAATTGTCAACAAGGGGGAGAAATTTTGGAGTTTAGGGGACATTTCTTGGCTTTCTCTAGGATTTATTTCAGGGGGAGTATTTCAGTCTTTTACCTTTACTCCATTATCCTTGTTGGTAATTCTGAGATGTGCACTTGCTTTTGAGTCTTTATTTTTTGGTTAACAATAATGACCACTTTCTTGCTTCTGTTTGGTTTTTGGTCATTAGGGTTAAACTTTTATTTTCTTTCTTCTATTTTCTTTTGTTCTTGTTTTCCTGTTTCCACAAGTTTTGCAGGTTCTGAAGATGAGTTGAAGAGGATGTTGACAATGCATTCATTAAGGGGGATATTGAGAAACCATGTTGAAGAATATGGTTTTGATACTCCAGATGTGATGAGTGATTGTCAACAGAAGTCAAAGGAAGAGAAAGGAAGACCTGCCATGTCTAAGGCGCATTTGACTCAGGTACACGGGCAGCGAGCGACAGCCGGGCAGAGGAGCTGCGGAGTCATGCTGGCCCAATCCGGGTACATGGGATAGGAGCGGCAGATGATCCACTGGTCTGTTGACTGGGTTTGACTTAGGTACACGAGCGGCGAGCGATTGCCGGGCTGAGGAAGCTGCGGGGTCGGGTCGGCCCAATCCGGGTATCCGGTGCGAAGACGGTGGACGCTTTGTCAGTTTCGGCGCAAAACTGACAACCTATGATTATTTTGTTTTAAGGATATTAATATTTAGTTTCTAAGTTTAGAATATTTTTATTTGAGTCAGTAGATTTTTCTAAGAATATTTTAGTAATTTTCAGAATTTATTTTAGAGTCAGTGTTATTTTACCTTAGGGGTAAATTAGTCTTTTCATGTATTAGGAGTTGCCTATAAATAGGCCCCTATCCCACTGGGGATAGATGACTGTTTTTAATAGATCAATCTACAGTCCACTGCCAGTTTTCATCTACAAGTTTCTTCTCCGTTTTCGATCTGCTTCGCCGTGATTTTCCTTGTCTCTTCGCTAATATTCATCACGCACGTCACGCAGCAGTAATACTTTCTTCTCACAGCGCGAGCCACAGCAGGAAATTGCAGTTGTTGGCAGTGCCGTTCTCTTTCACGAGCAGGACCCACGGCGTTTGTGCATACAAGCAATGCATGTGGAATCCAGTGGCTGCATTTTTCTTGCGCGGGACCCCACGACCTGGTTTCGCCAGCATGGCTACTCACATCGTTCTCAAGTGCTGCACGGCAGGAAAGCTGCACACAGCCAGGCGAAAAGCAGCAGGCGCGGTAGTATGATTGCAACAGGTGGTGGTAGTCCCAAGCAGCAGGGCCCACGGCGGTGCGGTGGGAAGACAAGGCGCGTGGCTCAAAATTTTTCTTCTAGCGCAAAGCAACAAGCACCCGGAGGTTTTTTCTCCCTTCTGCACACCATCATCACGCATGCACACGCGGGGTCCACATTAGCACAGCTAGCCGGCAGCACTCGCACGGTTTCCCGGGAGGCAGCAGTTCTGCACTGCGGCTGAGTTCCTTCGGTGGGGCCCACGAGCGGCACGTTCTCCACTGCTCCAGGCACAGCGGCGTCGGCGAGGTAATCAAAGGCGGAGACGCCAGGAAGCATCACGCCGGGCGTCACGTTCGTCAAAAGAAAAGGTTAGTTATTTTGTTTATCCCTTAATTGTTAGTTAGATTAAATTTGTTAGCTATTTAGTAGCTAATTTTATCTGATAGATTTTATTTATGTTAGCACATTTTATTTAAGTGTTTTTAATCTGCTCATATAAAAAGAAGAATTTATTAGTCGCAGTAATATTTTTAGCCTAGTTTTACGTGCAATATTTTCGATCTATTTCTGAATTAATTTTAATGATCCATGTTTTATTCATTTGATTAGTATTTTATTTCTAGACTGAAATATAAATATCTCGTAATTTATCTAGGTGTTTTTATTTACTGCAGTATTTTTATTTAGTTTATTTTAATATCATTTAAATTAAGATACCGATCATTATTAGGCTAGACAACTTTAATTCTAGTAATTTGCTTTGCTGATATTATTTGTCTGGTTAAGTTAAGTTCGTTTGGGTGTTGGGATTAGATCATAGTTTAGCAAGAAATTTTTAGGCGCCCATTCACCCCCTCTCTGGTTGCTACTTTCGGTCCTACATCAAGTGAGACTAAATGCACTCTAAAGAGACACCGACTCCTCCTGAAATGCAACTCCCCCTCAAAATATGCAATGAATGCAACTAGGGTGCAGGTGGAGTGTTGAAAGCATGCTTCTCACATATGATTGACTGCAATTACAACATCTATTAGCTATAGCAAAAGACATACTGTGTAAGATACATGGCATGATCAGTGCAATAGGTGATGTCTAAAGAAAGTAATTAGCACACATTTTTCAATTTTTGCAAACAAAAGCATCACCACATTTTCTAGTTAACAAGAAAGGTAAAGCATAAGATGCAAAAGCTAACTGATATCTACCAAGATAAGCATTGTCCAAAACTGAGTGCTTCAGCAAACTTGTTATCATTTTAACTTTTAGGCTTTTTATTTTTCCTTTTTCATTTGTGCCAGGGGTTATTGGCATGTCAAACCTTATGCTAACCGACCAAGTCAAGCCTAGGCCAGAACTGGACCATCAGAAGCTTAAGACATTGGTCTTGGCATACACCACACTGTCCAAGTTCATACCAAAGTGCTATGGTAAGCAGTCCAGAACAATGCAATGCGACAAAGCAAACATTCCTGGATCTTTTCAACTCAAGCATAAAAGGCATGGAATTTTCATTCAATTTTGATTTTTATCATTTTTATAGCACATTTCCATGTTAAAAGCATATAGATGTCCAAGTTGCATATCTTCATCTAAGTAAGGATCTAGCTACAAGGCATGTAACAGATAGCAAAAGCATTCAGCATACACATGCTAGTTACCAGAAGCAATGGTGATCATTTTTCAATTTTAAAGCATAAAATCCATGCATATGACAGATATTAGACATATCATGTGAACTGAAGCAAAGCATGATCATCGACAAGTAATCAAAAGCGTGTACCAGCTAGAGTAAGTAAAGCAGTTCAATCATATAATAGAAGCAGACTCAAAGTGTGATATGTGAGTATGTATGATATGAACACACACAAAAAACTCAAGAAAAAAGAGTAAAGAAGAAAGAAAACTGACTCAAAATATCCTAAAAAGGATACACAACATCCAAATCCCCCCGTAAATGCTCAAAAGTAGACTGATCTAGGGGTTTGGTGAAAATGTCAGCCAAATGATGATGGGTATCAACATGAATAAGGTCAATGACACCTTTCTCATATTGATCCCTCAAAAAGTGAAAGCGCACATCAATGTGTTTGGTTTTTGAATGGAGACAAGGGTTTTTCTCTACACTAATCGCACTGGTGCTGTCACACAACAGAGGTACTCTGGTAGGAAAGAACAACCCAAAGTCTCGCAACGTGGAAATCATCCAAACCAACTGTGAGCAGCAGCTAGCAGCAGCTACATAATCAGCCTCAGTGGTCGAAAGTGCAACTCCAGACTGCTTTCGAGAATACCAAGAGACAAGAGAAGAACCAAGAAACTGGCAAGTACCGGAAGTCGACTTGTGATCCAACCGGCACCCACCAAAGTCAGCGTCCGAAAAGCCAGATAAATCAAGAGATGATGATGCTAAATAATAAAGACCTAGATCGGGCGCATAGGTGAGATACATGAAAATGCGCTTGACAGTCTGCCGATGATACGCGCGTGGTGAAGACTGAAAGCGTGCGCACAGTGCTACGGCAAACTGAATGTCTTGCCTCGTCGCCGTCAAGTATAGCAGCGAACCGATCATCCCTCAAAACTCTCTCTCATTAACCTTGACGCCGCTCTCGTCCTTGTCTAGGCCCCCAGATGTACCCATTGGGGTCATCTGAGGCTTCAGCTCTCCACCAAAGTCAAATTTCTTTAACATGTCCCGAGTGTACTTACCCTGGTGGATGAAGGTGCCGTCCTTGGTCTGCATGATCTGGAGCCCTAGGAAATACTTGAGCTCACCCATGAGGCTCATCTCAAACTCGCTGTGCATCTTCTCAGAAAACTTGGACACAAGAGCATTAGTAGTACCACCAAAAATGATATCGTCCACGTATATCTGAGAAACCAAGAAATCTAAGGCATCTCTGAGAAAGAAAAGAGTTTTATCCACAGAACCCATCACAAAGCCCTTCCCCAACAAAAACTGCTTCAACCGGTCATACCAAGCCCTAGGGGCTTGCTTCAGACCATATAAAGCTTTTTGCAGCTTAAAAACATGTCGAAGAAACTTAAGGTTTTCAAAACCAGGGACTACCTAACATAGACTTCCTCCTCTACGTACCCGTTTAGAAAAGCACTCTTGACATCCATTTGAAAAATCTTAACAGCCTTCGAAGCGGCAAAAGCTAAGAAAATGTGAATGGACTCAAGACGGGCAACAGGGGCGAAAGTCTCTTCAAAATCAATACCCTCCTTCTAGCAAAAACCCTGGGCAACTAGTCGAGCTTTGTTGCGCACCACAACCCCATCTTTACCTTGCTTGTTTTTGAACACCCACTTGGTTCCTATGGGGTTGCATCCGGGTGGCAGCTCAACCAGTGTCCAAACCCGATTGCGGACAAAATTTTCAAGCTCTTCTTGCATAACATTAATCCAATTCGAATCAGAAAGAGAATGAGAAACGTCTCTGGGCTCAAAAGATGCAACAAAAGCAGATTCAGCAAACACAGCAAGCGAGTTAACAGAAGAGCACAAAGTTCTCTCAGAAAGATCACCGATGATGAGCTCTGAGGGGTGATCACGCTGAACTACTCGGGATCCCTGGTGATCTGAAGTCAACTCACTGGAGTCAGCAACTGGCACCTCTGGACTTGACTGAGGGGGCTCGATCGAAGTGGAAGAAGTGATCATAGGTCCGTCCTCATCCTCAGTCAAAGTCTCAGAAGGTGTGGGTTCTGCAGGCTATGCAGAAGGCTCACCCTCATCAACAGCTGGAGTGTCATCATCTTCCTCGAAAATTCTCTGAGCTCACCATCTCTAGAAAGCTCAAAAGAAGGAGTCAAAGAAGGCAAAGACTCATCAAAAAAACCTCGCAAGTCTCGACAAGCTGCTGGGAGTCAAGGTTCCAAACACGAAAGACTCGAGAATGCAAAGCATAGCCAAGAAAAACTCCATCCCAGTAACGAGACTCAAATTTGTCCAAATGCTCTCCCTTCTTCAGCACAAAGCACTTGCAGCCAAACGCTCGCAAGTGACTCACTTTGGGTTGTCTGCCAAACCGCAACTCATATGAAGTCTTACCTAGGTAAGCTCTAAGAAAAATACGGTTGGCTAGATAGCAAGTTGTGTTCATGGCTTCAACCCAAAAATGCCTAGGAGTCCTTTGCTCATCGAGCATCATCCTGGCCATCTCGACTAGCGTGTGGTTCTTTCATTCCACAACGCCATTCTGTGGGGGAGTGTAAGGAGCAGAAAACTGATGATCAAGACCCTAATCACTACAGAAGCTAACGAACTGAGAGTTCTTGAACTCAGAGCCGTTGTCAGAGTGAATCGCTCGCATCCGACCATTGTTCTCATTCTTCAGCTTCAAAATCAGGTCATGAACAAAATGAAAAGTCTCATCCTTAGATTCCAAGAAGAAAACCCAAGAGAATCGAGAAAAATCGTCAACAATCACAAGCGCGTACCACTTCCCACCGACTGAGCGTACCCGAGCTGGACCAACAGTGTCCATGTGTAACAGCTCTCCCGGGTACGAAGTCATCACCTGAGTCACAGGTGAGTGAGAAGCGGCAACCATTTTCCCGTGACGATAGGAATGGAAAACTAGATCCTTCTCCATTTTATGCTTGGGCAATCCTCGAATGAGGTCCATAGAGCTCAACCTAACTAGCAGATCAAAACTCAAATGGCCCAACCTCCTATGCCACTTCCAGAGCTCAGAGGAGGATCCAACAATCAAACATCGATAAGGGCCAAAAGAACTAGAGAAGTCAATCCAAAAAACCTTACCAAAAGGTAAGATCTGGCAAATCAAAGACCCTCTAGAATCAATCACAGAAGAATTGCCCTTCTTAAAACGAACCTCCAAACCATCCTCAAGAAGTTGCGAAATAGAAATCAAATTGAAGTTCAAATTTCTAACCAAAGCAACGTTCTTTAAAGAAAAATGGTCAGAGATACGAATTGAGACAATGCCATGTACCTTCCCTTGACCACTGTTCCCGAAGGTGATGTATTCCTTGGAGCTCAGGGGAGAGAGACTGGAGAACCATCTGTGATGTCCCGTCATGTGGCGAGAGCATCCTGAGTCCATGATCCAAATGTCCTCCAGTCCCCGATCCTGCACAATCAGTGGTTGCAAGGGGTAGCAAATGGTCCGGCACCAGGTTTAGCAAAAGAAGTAAACCAGTGTCGAACCATCTGCTCAAAAGACGAAAAGCAAAAATCATCATAAGAGTTTGGACCAAAACACGGCTCAAAGCGCGGTCCTCGGTTCTGCCAAAAGTCTCAGCCACGAGGTCCAGGGCCGTATCTAAAATGACTTGGAGCTCTGCCGGAGCAAACACCACCCTCC
The DNA here is from genome assembly GCA_019279435.1 of Zizania palustris. Classification (NCBI taxonomy): domain Eukaryota; kingdom Viridiplantae; phylum Streptophyta; class Magnoliopsida; order Poales; family Poaceae; genus Zizania; species Zizania palustris. Next base: position 37,506,228 of record JAAALK010000085.1, on the reverse strand, counting down.
GGAGCACGGGAATGAAAGTCGTCTCCTCTACCACCACCTACACGACGCGGCCTGGTCTCTAACCTCTCCCCGCATCAAGGAACTCTCAGTCTACCACCCTACTGGTAGAACTGCTCCTGGCCACCACGAGCTCTCTCTGCTCTCTCAACCCGCTTCCTCCTGAAGAAAAACTCCGCAAGATTCCCGTCTTTCTAACAAAACTCACAGTGGTAAGTGGGCTTCTTGGGATGTGGTTGAGGCTTGGGGTTCTTGGGTTTGGTGGTGTTGGGTGTAGACTCCTTGGTGTGAGAGGATCCAGGAAGAGAGTCTAGACAAGTGCGGAGGTGTTTGGGTTTTGGAACACAGATGGGCTTCTTGGGTGGAGCTTTAGGCTGTTCTTGGAACACTCCATCCTTGGGCTGACTAGCCTGGAAAGACTCAGTGGAGTGAGTCTTGGGGTATCTCTGTTCTGGAGTCATTTTACTCCACTCCACTGCCCGGCTAATAGCACTCTTAAAATCAGCCTTGGTGTAGGTGTAGCCTACCCCAAACTCATCCTGCCTCTTAAACTACTGGATCATGATGCCGAGCTGTGGCTCTCTGGCACTCACCCAACTCAGGATCTGACGAAGGTAAAAGTTCTCATTTTGGACATCAGCTAGCTCCTCTCTCAAGGAAGCTAGAACCTCCACCTGAGATAAGTAAGTCTCACACTCTCTATCAACCTAGACAGACTTCTCGGCTTTTAGCTTGATCAACTCCAATCTAAGAGACAAACAGTTCTCACAGACAGTGGGTGGAACTGACAGTGAGAAACCAAGGGTTGGTTTCGGTATTTTGTGATGAGTGATTGACAGGATTTTACCCTCTGTTCGAAGGGTACCTCCGAAGGGGCTTCGGAGGTGGGACCTCCGAAGGGTGTTCGGAGGTGGTTTCACCGAAGGGTGTTCGGTGTTTGCTTGCTGCAGCTGTGCAGCGGAGTGTGCTCGTCGGAGGGGTCCGACAGTACGCGATGACTGGGTTCGTACCGAAGGCTTCGGTACTTTGGGCGGTACACCGGAGTGTGTGCCGGAGGTTGCTAACCCGGAGAGGTCTCCGGAGTACTGGATACACTTGTTTGCTTTTCTATGGTGCGCAGGGACTTCGGAGGCGACGGACAAGGTTCGAGCCAGGTGAACCTGGGTCAAGCGGGAGGCTTGATGCCAGGGGAGCGGGGAGCTCCGTCACGGTGGCTGCGAAGGTGGTCCGGGTCGGTCCTCGGGTCGAGACGTGCCAGGTGAAGGCAGAGAGTGCGGAGCGTGGCTCCGGCTGAAGGTACTCCGAGACAAAGTCCTCGGAGGTGAGGCACTTCGAAGGTACTCCGAATGGAGTGACTTCGGAGTTGGTGGATCAAGTCCTCTGCGGAGGCAAGGAGTTCGAAGTGTGCTCCGGAGGGAGACACTCGAAGGTGCCCGACGAAGGTCTCAGAAGTCGAGGCGCATCGAAGGCATGGTCCGGGTGAGGCTCGTCGAGGAGTGTGCTCGGGGAGAGGCACTGCGACGGAGTGCTCATGGAATGCTTCATGCGGAGGCCTTGGACGAAGGAGGGACTTCGAAGGGTGGTACTCCGAAGGTGGGGCTTCGGAGAGAGGATGACTTGTGGTGCTTCGGCCATGCATGGCTTCGGTACACGGACGGACGGTGTTCGAGCTGGGAGTAGCTGCGAAGCCGTGGTGATCCACTCCGGAGGTGGTGGTGCGAAGGCCCAAGGGCTTTGACGGCTTCGGCTCAAAACCGTCACTGTATCGAAGGTCTTCTTCGGCGGAGCGAAGGCCAATAGGCTGCAGGCTTCTCGCCGAAGCTTCCGCACCCCTCGCGTGCGAAGGGAGGTTCTAGAAGTCAACACTGTAAAGGCTGACACTGTCTGTTCTGAAAAAGGCTGACACTGTCCCCTCTGCAGCTGACAGAGAAGCCTCCAAAATAAAGGTGGACTACCTTTTGTACCCCTTAGTTCTGTAGAGACAAATCTGTTGTAAACCCTAGGGGTAATGTAGTCACTTCCTTAGGATGAAGCCGTGGGCTATAAATATGGGGGCTCGGTAGGTAACATTTAACACTTTGAGCATTTACTGTTGAGCTCCTGTACACATACCTCGCTGGTTTTCATCCAGAGTTCAATATATTTTGTGTTCCTTGTTCAAGCGGCGAAGCCCTGCGTCTTTGTGCTTTTGCTTGAGCTCGCTTTACATACCTCGCTAGTTTTAGTTCACCGAAGCCTGTCTTGGCGAAGGGTGTTTTTCTCGCGAAGTGTGTTTTTCAGTGTGCTGTCGCTCTGTGTAACACGAGGCAAGACCTCGCTGCTTACTAGCGAAGCCCTGGTTGTATCACGTTTTGCTTCCTGTGTCGAAGCCCTTAGCGTAGTCCGTTTTGTGTGCGTGTAGACCTTCGCGTACGAAGCCCAGCACCAGTTGCTGTCGCTAAGTACTTGGTCGAAGTCCTCAGAGGGCTGTCCACTCTTGCGAAGGGTGAAGTGCGAAGCCTGGTCGTAGCACCTCGTGTGCGGAGCCCGCACTGACTAAGCAGAGTAGATTTTCGAAGGGTGTTAGTGGAGCGAAGTCTTCTTGGCTTTGAACTTTTGCTCCTGCGAAGCCTGTGTTCGGAGCTGTCGAAGTACCTCCGAACCAGACCTTCGAAGGTAGTGTTCGAAGCCTGTTCCGCAGAAGACAGAACAGAACCGAAGGCTAAGTTTTTAGCCCGAATTTTTAAAAGCTCCCATTCACCCCCCCCCCCTCTGGTCGCCGTTTCCGGTCCAACAATTGGTATCAGAGCAGGTTAAGATCACCAGTTGACCTTAACCGGTTTTGTGATCTGTTGGCGACATGGATAGAGGCAGTAAAATTCCTCTGTTCGATGGGACAGATTTTGCATACTGGAAGGTGCGCATGGAGGCTTACTTGTTAAGCCAAGGAAATGCAATTTGGGAGATTGTGGACTCACAATACTCCATCCCTGATACCCGCACCACTCAAACTTAAAAAGATCAGTACAATGCCAACTCGAAGGCAAGGAACATATTGTTCATTGGTTTGAGTCGGAGTGAGTTCGATAGGGTGCAGCACCTTAGGACTGCTAGGGAGATTTGGACAACTCTCACTATTTTTCATGAGGGCTCTACACAGATTAAGGCCAGGCGCCAAAGCACCTACAATCAACAGTATCAGCTGTTTGTACAGGCACCTGGTGAATCTATAGATGCCATGTTTTCTCGCTTTGACGCGATAGTGAGTAACTTGCGATCCAACGGGACGCTTGCTTACAGTGATCACGATAGGGCTATCAAGCTTCTCTATGCTCTTGACCGTAGCATATGGGAAGTGAAGATATCCAGTATTGAGGAGTCCACAGGCTATGACACATTGACTTGTGATGAACTCTTTAGCAAGCTGAAGTCCACAGAGATTGCCAAGGCATCTCTTGCTGTGCACAGAAGCTCTTTGCCACAGCCATTGGCATTGGTTTCTAGCACTAGCCGTGGCACCACTGCAGAACCAAGCACATCAGGCACTTGTGTTCTTGCAGATGGTTTTGCTTTGTCCTCCCTGGTCTCCGTCACAAAGGAGCAGGTGGATACTCTAGCTGATGACGAGCTTGCTCTCATTGCCCGGAGGTTCACCCGCTTTCATCATGAGAGACGGGATCAGAGGAGAAGTGGTTTTAGTGGCTGCTATGAATGTGGCGACACCTCTCACATTAAGGCCAATTGCCCCAAGGTCAAGAAGAGAGAAGAGAGTGACCGCCCCAAATTCCACAAAAAGGAGAGGAAGCCCTTTGTGAAGGGCAAGCGCGGCAAGATGGCTAAGAAAGTAGCCAAGGCCGCTTCCAGAGCCTTTGTTGCTGCTCTCAGCGACATCGACACTTCCTCAACTGAGGAGTCGAGCTCTGAGGAGGAGGAGTCCCCAAGGAAGGAGGACAAGAAGGACAAGAAGGGACGTGACTTCACCGGCCTTTGCTTCATGGCCGACAGCGATCACAGCGGCGATGAGCTTGACTCATCTGAGGTAAACCTATCATCTGACCAGCTTCTAATTAAATTAGATGAGCTGAATGAAGTTGTGCTAGGTCAGGATAGATTACTTGTGCAAGCCGCTAGAGAAAGAAAAGACCTTAGACTTAGGCTAGAAACTATTTCTACTGAATATGCCATGCTTAAGTCTAAATTTGATGATGCTGAATGTGAATCATGTTCTGTTGTCATGAGTGAGCTTGCTCAGTTGCGTTCTGTTCATGCTCAAACTCTTTCTGAGCTTGAGACTGCACAGAAGCAGCTTTTGGAGGTGGATTCTAGACCTCATGATGTTATTGATTGCATGAACTGCTCTTTATTACGCGATAGCATTAATTTACGTGATAAGCATGTTCATGATTTGGAGGCTAGATTGGAGAGGGCCGGTAGTTCTAAGGATGTGCAACCTGTTTGTGACACCTGCATTACCCTTAAGGACCAGCTAGGCACTGTTAGAGAGCGAGCTGAAAACCTCATGTCTGAAAATGAATACCTTCTTTCCGTGGTAAACAAATGCACTGAGGGAAAGGGTAGGATGGATTTGCTCTTGGCCAAGACCAAGTTGTGTGCTGACAGAGCAGGGGTAGCTCTAGGTTTGGGTTTTGAGAGGATAGCTTCAGACAGTAAGGCCAAAACTGTTTTTACCTCTCCCACCACCCTAGAGAAAGAGAGAGCTCTGTTGGACACCCCTCCAGCCAAAAAGCATACCCATCCACCAAAGAAAATCACTCCTCTTGCCAAGAAAATCCTCCCAAGAAAACCACTCAGAAGAAACCCAAGGAGCCTGTGAGAGTTGCTCCTGTGACCCATGAGAGTGCCCCCAGGAGAGTGTTTCATTGTTCTTACTGTCAGCGGGCGGGTCATTTGATTGGTTTCTGTTTCCGTCGCATCAAGGATGAGCGACGTGCACAGGCGATGAGCTATCAGGACAGGCATTACCCATCTTTAGGTATGCATGAGTCTGAGTCTTACTCTCGTCCTGTTTTTGAGGCTCCTCGTGCTTCCCGGAGAGGTTTTGCTCCTCGAGGTGTTCACCATGTTCCATATGGTGGTAGACCTCGGGCGAGTATCTTTGTACCTCGTCAGAGTAGGAGACCTCGTCATGCTTTGCGTTCTTTGCCTGTAGGTAGACCTCGCACTTTGCATCATTCTGATTATTATGTGCGTAGACCGTCTGCTTTTACTGTGCCTACTACTCGTGTCACTCAGTGCTGGATGCCTCGTCATTATTTTACTCACCCCAGCACTGAGCGATCGAGACGCTCTTATCATGTGTAGGCGATAGATCGAGGCTTGGAGGGCACGTGGATCATGGACTCCGGTTGTTCGCGCCACATGACCGGAGATGCAAATTGGTTCTCCAGCCTCACCACAACCAAGCAAAGGGAACATATCACCTTCGGAAACAATCGAAGGAGTAGAGTGAAAGGTAAATGTGTGGTAAGAATTAATTCGAACTTCACTCTCAAAGATGTTGCTTTGGTTGAAAACCTGGGATACAATTTGCTGTCTGTATCTCAGTTGCTTGATGAGGGCTTCGAAGTGCGATTTCATCGCGATACTTCGCAAGTGCTCAATTCTGATGGCGTTGTGGTGTGTAAGATCTTTAGGGTTGGGAGAGTTTTTGGAGCTGATTTTTCAGAGTCATCTGGTTCTTCTCATTGTCTTGTTGCACATTCGACTTCTGAGCTTTGGAAGTGGCATAGGAGACTAGGGCATATGAGCTTTGAGTTGCTCGCTCGTCTGAGTGCCCTAGGCCTGATCCGAGGATTGCCCAAGCTCAAGTTTGAGAAGAATTTAGTTTGCGCTCCTTGTCGACATGGAAAAATGATTGCCGCTTCGCATTCGCCAGTCACCACAGTGATGACTGAACAACCTGGAGAACTTCTCCATATGGACACTGTAGGTCCTTCTCGGGTTAGTTCTTTAGGCGGCAAGTGGTATGTTTTAGTTATTGTCGACGATTACTCTCGCTACTCTTGGGTCTTCTTTCTTGCCAGCAAGGATGAAGTGTTTTCACACTTTCGGAGCTTGGCTTTGAGACTTTTCACTGAACTCCCCGGTGCATTAAAATTCATTCGAAGCGACAATGGCACTGAGTTCAAAAATAGTCTCTTTGTTGACTTTTGCATGGAGCATGGCATAGAACATCAATTCTCTGCTCCGCGGGTTCCTCAACAGAACGGTGTTGTTGAGAGGAAGAACCGCACTTTGGTTGAGATGGCTAGGACGATGCTTGATGAGCATAGGACTCCTAGAAAATTCTGGGCTGAGGCCATGAACACTGCCTGTTACATCTCAAACCGAATCTTCTTGCGCTCAATTTTAAATTTGACATCTTATGAGCTGCGTTTTGGGAGACAGCCCAAGGTTACTCATCTTCGAGTTTTTGGCTGTCGCTGTTTCATCCTAAAGCGTGGAAATTTGGATAAATTTGAGTCGCGATCTTCTGACGGGATCTTTTTAGGTTATACTACTCATGGTCATTCTTATCGTGTTTATAACTTGGAAACTAACACTGTCATCGAGTCATGTGATGTGACTTTTGATGAATCAACCCCCTCTGTTAGTTCTGCTCTTGAACAGGCAAATGAACACGACATGGAACAGACCTTATTCGAAGACGAAGATCCCGGAGAATTCGAGGATGATCCCCCACTACCCTCGACATCAACCCCCGAAGTTGACCCCGCTTCTACTACTTCGGCACGAGGTCCCGAAGCGACTACCTCAACATCGGTCATCTTGGACCACTCCAACGCACAAGTTGAGGGGGAGACTGCATCCCGCCGCGAGGCTCCACATCATGTCCAAAGGATGCACCCTCCCGAGCAGATCATTGGTGAGCTTGATCAAAGGGTAACACGTTCTTGTGCCCATTTCACTAATGCTGCTTTTGTTGCTTCTTTCGAGCCTTTAGATGTTAGTCATGCACTTTCTGATTCTAGTTGGATCAATGCCATGCATGAAGAGCTTGAGAATTTTGAAAGAAACCAAGTCTGGACTTTAGTTGATCCTCCACCTAATGTTCATTTCATTGGAACAAAATGGATTTTTAAAAATAAACAAGGGGAGGATGGGACTATAGTTAGAAACAAGGCTAGACTTGTAGCTCAGGGATTTTCTCAACTAGAAGGGATTGATTTTACTGAAACTTTTGCACCTGTTGCTCGCCTTGAGGCCATTAGGATTTTGCTTGCCTTTGCGACATCCCGGGGATTCAAACTCTATCAAATGGATGTCAAAAGTGCTTTTCTTAATGGCTTCATAGGTGAAGATGTTTATGTAAAACAACCCCCTGGTTTTGAAAACCCCAAGTACCCACATAAAGTCCTTAAACTTCATAAGGCTCTTTATGGACTCAAGCAGGCCCCTCGGGCGTGGTATGATAGACTTAAGTCTTTTCTGCTTGAGCGAGGGTACGTGATGGGCTCTGTTGATAAAACATTGTTTACTCTCAAGCATGGCAAAGATTTCCTCCTAGTGCAGATTTATGTGGATGATATCATCTTTGGTGGCTCTTCTCATGCTTTAGTTGCCGAGTTTGCAGATACCATGAGCAGGGAATTTGAAATGTCAATGATGGGTGAACTCACCTTTTTCCTTGGTTTGCAAATCAAGCAAAGCAAACAAGGTACTTTTGTCCACCAGACAAAGTACACCAAGGACCTGCTCAAGAAGTTCGACATGTCCGATGCGAAGCCCCTCGCCACTCCAATGGCTACATCTGTAGCATTGGACCCTGACGAAGATGGAGAAGCCGTAGATCAGAAGGAGTTCCGAAGCATGATCGGCTCCCTCCTCTACTTGACTGCCACGAGGCCGGACATACACTTCGCAGTGTGTCTGTGCGCTCATTTTCAGGCTTCACCACGAGCTTCGCACCGCCAAGCGGTCAAGCGCATCCTAAGGTATCTCAAACACACCCTTGAATTTGGCATATGGTATTCTTCGTCTTCATCTTTATGTCTTAGAGGCTATTCAGATGCGGATTTTGCTGGGTGTAGAATTGATAGGAAGAGTACCTCTGGTACTTGTCATTTTCTGGGTACGTCTCTGGTTTGCTGGTCTTCCCGCAAACAGTCTAGTGTTGCACAATCGACGGCTGAGGCCGAATATGTTGCTGCAGCTAGCTGTTGCTCTCAGATTTTGTGGATGGTTTCCACTTTGCGGGATTTCGGGTTAGATTATAAGAGTGTTCCACTTTTCTGTGATAACACTAGTGCTATTTGTATTGCAAACAACCCGGTTCAGCACTCCAGAACCAAACACATTGATGTACGGTATCATTTTCTCAGAGATCACAATGAGAAGGGTGATATTGAACTTCAATATGTTGATACCCAACACCAGCTTGCCGATATTTTTACAAAACCCCTCGATGCTTCTCGATTTGCTTACTTGCGTGGGGAACTTGGTATTTGTCATCCCTACGGCATTTTGTGAGGGGGAGCTGATTTTAATTGACTTGCATATGCTCATTATGTGTGGAATTGCACTTACATCTTTTGCTATTATATGCCTGCTTTTAACTCAAAGAAATCATGACAGCTCAGCTCTATGAAATATGTCTGGAACATTGATTGTGCATGATGTTTTATTTTCTAAAATCAAAACTTGCTCACTGCTCAATCGTGTATCTAGCTTGTTTAGGCAGGACTGCTTTTAGCTATCTTTTATCTACTTGTCAGCAAGACACTGTTCTTTGGATGCTAAAAGTTGCAACTTGAAAAATTGTGTTCTTTTTCATGGATATTCATCAAAATAATTCATTCATCTGAAACAAAATCAAAAATCCATGATTTGCCTGGTTTAAATGAAAAGATCCAGGAGGGTTTGTTTGTCGCACTACTCTATTCTAGACTGCTTACCATTGCACTTTGGTCTGAACTGGGATAGTGTAGTGTATGCCAAAATCACCGCCTTAAGCTTCAGATGGCTTTCATGCCTAGGCTTGGCTTGATTGGAAAGTATAAGGTGGACAAACAAATAACCCCTGGCATTAAGAAAAGACCAACAAATTTAATTGCTCATCAAGTTTGCTTTCAAAAGCTCCTTTTGAACAAAACTTGTCTGTCTAAGGTAGAATTTGTTAGCTTTGCGCAGTCCTTGCCTTCTCTTGTCTAGCTGCTGTGATTAAGTGGTGATGCTTTTACTTCCAAAATGACAAAATCACATGCCATCATCTTGTTTCACAGATTGTTAAATTGAGCTGAGCACATGATCATTAGTGTTAATGTTGGCATATTGTTGCATTATATGTCTTTGCAATTCTATTCATTTCGAATCTTTGCATCTTTTAACTGCTCCTTGATGCTTGCATTGCCAAAGGGGGAGATTTGCTGTGTTCTCTGCCGCAAGAAGGCATAATTTCGCAAGGGGAAAGATTTTTGACATAAAGGGGAAGAAAAATTTGCTTAACTCAGGGGGAGTTCTTATCAAGGGGAGATTTGCCAAAAAAAGGGCTTTTACTCTTTTGAGAAAGGGGGAGAAAAATTCTTTTATCAAGTGACATGCTTTGGCTCTTTTCTGAGTTTTTATGGTCACTTGTGTGCTGAAATTTTTAAATTTTCTTGAACTTGGATTTGGTTGTCAATGCACTCATCAAGGGGGAGATTGAGAAACCAAGGGTTGGTTTCGGTATTTTGTGATGAGTGATTGACAGGATTTTACCCTCTGTTCGAAGGGTACCTCCGAAGGGGCTTCGGAGGTGGGACCTCCGAAGGGTGTTCGGAGGTGGTTTCACCGAAAGGTGTTCGGTGTTTGCTTGCTGCAGCTGTGCAGCGGAGTGTGCTCGTCGGAGGGGTCTGACAGTACGCGATGACTGGGTTCGTACCGAAGGCTTCGGTACTTTGGGCGGTACACCGGAGTGTGTGCCGGAGGTTGCTAACCCGGAGAGGTCTTCGGAGTACTGGATACACTTGTTTGCTTTTCTATGGTGCGCAGGGACTTCGGAGGCGACGGACAAGGTTCGAGCCAGGTGAACCTGGGTCAAGCGGGAGGCTTGATGCCAGGGGAGCGGGGAGCTCCGTCACGGTGGCTGCGAAGGTGGTCCGGGTCGGTCCTCGGGTCGAGACGTGCCAGGTGAAGGCAGAGAGTGCGGAGCGTGGCTCCGGCTGAAGGTACTCCGAGACAAAGTCCTCGGAGGTGAGGCACTTCGAAGGTACTCCGAATGGAGTGACTTCGGAGTTGGTGGATCAAGTCCTCTGCGGAGGCAAGGAGTTCGAAGTGTGCTCTGGAGGGAGACACTCTAAGGTGCCCGACGAAGGTCTCAGAAGTCGAGGCGCATCGAAGGCATGGTCCGGGTGAGGCTCGTCGAGGAGTGTGCTCGGGGAGAGGCACTGCGACGGAGTGCTCATGGAATGCTTCATGCGGAGGCCTTGGATGAAGGAGGGACTTCGAAGGGTGGTACTCCGAAGGTGGGGCTTCGGAGAGAGGATGACTTGTGGTGCTTCGGCCATGCATGGCTTCGGTACACGGACGGACGGTGTTCGAGCTGGGAGTAGCTGCGAAGCCGTGGTGATCCACTCCGGAGGTGGTGGTGCGAAGGCCCAAGGGCTTTGACGGCTTCGGCTCAAAACAGTCACTGTATCGAAGGTCTTCTTCGGCGGAGCGAAGGCCAACAGGCTGCAGGCTTCTCGCCGAAGCTTCCGCACCCCTCGCGTGCGAAGGGAGGTTCCAGAAGTCAACACTGTAAAGGCTGACACTGTCTGTTCTGAAAAAGGCTGACACTGTCCCCTCTGCAGCTGACAGAGAAGCCTCCAAAATAAAGGTGGACTACCTTTTGTACCCCTTAGTTCTGTAGAGACAAATCTGTTGTAAACCCTAGGGGTAATGTAGTCACTTCCTTAGGATGAAGCCGTGGGCTATAAATATGGGGGCTCGGTAGGTAACATTTAACACTTTGAGCATTTACTGTTGAGCTCCTGTACACATACCTCGCTGGTTTTCATCCAGAGTTCAATATATTTTGTGTTCCTTGTTCAAGCGGGGAAGCCCTGCGTCTTTGTGCTTTTGCTTGAGCTCGCTTTACATACCTCGCTAGTTTTAGTTCACCGAAGCCTGTCTTGGCGAAGGGTGTTTTTCTCGCGAAGTGTGTTTTTCAGTGTGCTGTCGCTCTGTGTAACACGAGGCAAGATCTCGCTGCTTACTAGCGAAGCCCTGGTTGTATCCCGTTTTGCTTCCTGTGTCGAAGCCCTTAGCGTAGTCCGTTTTGTGTGCGTGTAGACCTTCGCGTACGAAGCCCAGCACCAGTTGCTGTCGCTAAGTACTTGGTCGAAGTCCTCAGAGGGCTGTCCACTCTTGCGAAGGGTGAAGTGCGAAGCCTGGTCGTAGCACCTCGTGTGCGGAGCCCGCACTGACTAAGCAGAGTAGATTTTCGAAGGGTGTTAGTGGAGCGAAGTCTTCTTGGCTTTGAACTTTTGCTCCTGCGAAGCCTGTGTTCGGAGCTGTCGAAGTACCTCCGAACCAGACCTTCGAAGGTAGTGTTCGAAGCCTGTTCCGCAGAAGACAGAACAGAACCGAAGGCTAAGTTTTTAGCCCGAATTTTTAAAAGCTCCCATTCACCCCCCCTCTGGTCGCCGTTTCCGGTCCAACAGACAGTGTCTCAAGCTCTAGCCTAGTCTGCTCCAGCTCAGCTCTAACTCTCTTCAAATCGTCCAATTGCTCATCACCCTTGGCTTTCAGCTCAGCTAAACTAGCTAGATGGGATGGGCAATCAGCATAGGGCACGACGACAGCGGCATGAGCATCTTTCAGCTCCAACTGAGCACTCTCAAGCTCAGTGGCCAAAGCGTCCCTCTCATCAACCCTTTCTGTGTACCTGGACTTCAGAGTCGTCAGGTTACACAGCAACACCTCACACTTTGGGCACTCACTGCTATCACCCAAGCACGGAGAAGAAGATAGACTCTCAATTTTGCTGTTGGCCACGGCAAGCTCACTCTCAAGTTCATCTATCCTCTTCTTAGCCCCTCTAAGCAGTTTTTCCTGATATTTCAACTCCTGATAATTAATTTAAAGTAAATTAACGATTTCACGTTCGTAAGAGGATACTTTTTTATCGTCGGAGTCATCGGAGGATCCCTTTTCTTCCTTATCCCCAAGAGCCATTGAGCAGAAGCTCTTGCGGGATCTTCGGCGTTGATGTGAGTGGCTCTTCGACCTGTCCCCGAAGGCCATGAAGCAGAGGCCCACCGGATCGTCCTTGTCCTTCCCCTTTCTTATCACGATCTCCTCATCGCTTGAGCTTGATGAAGAGGAAGAAGACGTGGACCGCTTGGAGTATCTCTTCTCCATTTCGGCGAAGAAGGCCTTGTCGCGCTTCTTGTTCTCACGCCGGTAGTCCTTCAGGGCCTTTCTGAAGAATCTGGTCTTTGGCTTGCCCTTCGTGAAGGAGGAGCTGTCGTGCTTCCCAGAGTCGTAGAGGCCACCACCGGTGCCCTTCTTGTGACCATTGCGTGATGAGGACATCACTTTACAAGATACACACATGGAGCCTCCACCTACAATTCAATTACAAGAACCAATCACACGCGCCCGTGCCCGTCGCTTGAACCATTAGGTTAATTCTTTTCTTAGCAACTATGTAATATTTGTTTGGATGGGATGCTACTGAATACTAGTGATATTTTGTTGCTTAGGAACATGGGAGATGGAATGGGAGAGTTGGAGTTGAAGACAGAGTCGCACGGATGATTTGAAGTCAAGAATTCATTGGTTCGGACTACATCAACCACCATGCACCAAAATGGGCGTAACTTTCTCATACGAAGTCCAATTGGTGCGTTCTTGGACTTTCTGGAAAGCTAAGGAGAAGACGGATCTTTTGGCGTTGGTTTAACCTCATTTGGAGTCTCGAGTCATCCTGTGTGACTAAAACAGTCCTGCATGACAGAATTGGGCTGAGTTAGACCTTGTACTGAGTTGGAGGCCGTGTTGGCCCATAGTCCGAGTCGTGTGCACCTCCTACAGGCTGCCCACGCCCTATATACTCACGACAACCATCATTAGAGTTAGGTTTTGCTTTGTTTGCATCTACACTCGTGTGTTTAGATCCCGCTCTTGCACCGGACCGATTGGTTGCTGCAACGGCGTTTGTGAAACCTCACCTCGTCATAGTTCATCTGTGATTTGGCATTCAACTCATGTTCTTCCTATTCTTGCTTATGTTCTTGGATTCGCTTGCAGGAACCAGCCTTCATGGTGAGGTCAATCGCGCCCTGCTTGGTTGATAACCAACGGAGACGGTGGTGTAGCGATTGTAAGGTTTGATTCATCGGACCGGAGCCTTGGATCATCAACGTCGAGATTCTACACCAATCCAAGTTATTCTTACCTAGCAGAAGATCGGAACCCATCCACCTATGACTTGGCCCCTGCAAAAACACGTGAAAACAGTAGAAACTCTATTCGAGGACCGAATTACCAGATTAGATTGATAAAAACCTATGAAGCCTCCGGCTTGGTAGCGATCCCTCCGTCGACTTGGGTTGTTGAAGTGGAGTTGGTTCAAGAAGATGAAGACATTTACTCCTGCGAAACATAAGAAAATAGTGGCAATTCGGCCCACAAAGAAGTCGCGGTAGCGTAGCGAAGTACGAACAATTTGCTGATCAAATTGACAAAGGACTGCTGCTAAAGTAAGAAATAAAGCTAGGAAAAAAGTAGAGAGGACATAGTAGATTGAAAATAAAAAGAACGATTCATGTAGTGCCACCAGGGGGTTTGGCTTGAATCGGCCTTGGCCCGTTATATAGGGGTTGGTCTTGCTAGATTTGGAGGTTAACCACGTCCTAGGGTGGTTAGAAATCAATTTAGATACGAAATATCCCGGATTTAGATAAGGAAACATGAGTTTTAGTTGTAACCAACTAAGTTTCGGAGTGCTGGAAAATCCCTGAAAATTCAGACCGACCCTACATGGCCAGTCGGACCGGCCATGTATTGTCGGTCGGACCGGTCCCATAACTAAGGTCGGACCGGTCCCATAACTAAGGTCGGACCGGCCATGTAGAAAAGGTTGTACCGGCCTTCACACAGAATTTCCAATTTCTTCCAAACTTGGCTAGCACTTGTTCTACTCAAAATTGGTGCCAAATTTGGGTGTCAACAAATTCCTTATCAGTTGTAGGGTCAAACTAATTGGCACGCTCAAAACCTTCTTTTTCTAAGATTATAGGACACCTGCACTGGAGTTAAGCAGATCTTCCAAGCCACGCGCGTGACCAAAAAATACACCAACAAGCTCATTGTCGATATCTTCTTGAAAACTGATGCGGGGGCTCTCAGCCTGTTGGCTGGCTCCCTCGACTATGGTTGGCTTTGACAATTTATTCCTCTAGACAGGACCAGATCGAGTCATGTCGAAGGATTCGAGGAATAGCTTGTGATAGTCATCTACATGCCTTACTACCTTTGCTCTCTATTCGTCAGTCAATATTTCCAAGGTGATCGGATGATGTTACTATTGTTGAGTTCGCCCGCCATAGTTGAGTCGTCTGAAGATGGTCCCACCGGGCGTGCCACAAAGCGTGTTGGTGTCATTTTTGGTCACACGATTAGCTTGGGAGGTTTGCTTAACTCCAATGCAGGTCCTACAATCTTAGAAGTTCTGAGCATGTCAATTAATTTGACCGTGCAACTGATAAGGTGTGGAAAATCGTTAGTAGCAACGCCAATCAGTTATTGAGCCGATGGACACAATACACGCCGAAACGCACGTATCGGCGAAGGGCCATCAGGAGCAATTAGGCGATTGGCAAATACGCAATGCCCGCACCATCGGGCCGATAGCGGGGAAAGCAGTGTACTATACGCTCGAGCCAATCGGTAATCCCCGATGCCAATGAGATGTAACACAGAATTAAAGATAACCTATCAGCCTGTACTTCGATAGAATCTAAATTTAGTATACCAGAAAATGTATCCATACTATTAAATCATCATAACAGCAAGATCATACCTAACCAAAACAGTTGTTAAATCATGAATGACTAACAATCTTTCAATATATCAGGCATACTTTATTCAGATGAATGATATACAGCATAAATCAAATACAATAGATCAAGATATCGAACATAACCAATGAAGCCTTGAACTATGATATCTAATCTACGTCAATTTAAGAGATCGTAACGATGTAGTCTCAAACCTAGCTAATACACCAAGATAAACCAACAATTATACTGACGGAACCAGTGCACTCTAAGAGATCGAAGTGATGCAGCCTTGAACGACACCAATCTAGTCGATATAATCACTAGGGTGGTGGAACTCACCTCTTCGTCGGAGATCGAAACGATGCAACCCAGCTCCGAGTGCCAAGTCCCGTCAGAATTAACCTTGAATAAACAAGGGTGGCGATGCGCCGAGAGTAGTTGTGTGGTTGTAGTTGTGTGTTCTCTAATCTACCTATTAGATACATATTTATAGTCCAGAGACTTGACATCCAGTGTGATCGCAACCGATTTTGTTTTTATCTCTTATCTCTATCGGTTCCTCCATATCTGGCCACATACAACGGACGGACTTCTTTGATCAACTTTGACCGGACTTCTTTGATTTTTGTTGACCACGTTGGGTCTTTCCTAGGCTTGGGCCTAAATCAACTTTTGCTGTCAACAATTATATCTTTTAGACATCTAAGCTGTTAGGATGACCTTTTTTAAGCTCTGGATTAGTTTTGGGCCTAATCATGTCTTAATGAGTGGTGCACTGGTTAAGACAATACCGTTTGTTTTCATGACAATACTATCTGCACGCATGAGTGTTTTGGAGCAGGTATGTTGTATGTTTCCAGGGTGGTAAGAGGCAATCTTTGCATGTTTTCAATGCTCGAGTGAATGAAACTAACCACCAAATGGGTAGAGTATGCCTAATTATCCATGTTATGTCTGTAGGCTTGTTGCCTAAATGTAGTATATACTCCTGGTATCCTATAGTTTTCATTGCTTTTTTGCTCCCTGTTATATTTCACTAAACAATCTCTCAAATCTGAATGAACTAAAACCCACTACAAAAGGCATGAGCAATTACTTATCAATTATCATATTAAGTTAGCAGACTTTAGCGAATATAATCATAAATCTTGTTCTACAAACGGATAATTCCAGCAAAGTTTAAGCACGTACACGTACATGTGCAAATTCTGTACAATTGCTAATAACTTGAGCCATCCGATATCACCAATCATTTACATGAGAAACAAAGACACGTTGATAGTTCATTACAAAAGAAACATATCACACAAAATCAGCAAATTCTAACCTTCACAAGACTGATCAATGAGTTTACTTTGACAGTTGCACGATAGCACGGCGTTGCTTGAGTCCAATGTAGAACTCTTCATTGAGCAATGTATCATTGTTTGTCCGAACAGAATCGTGATTGGCAGGCACTGCAGAATATAGTCACTTATCATAGGCAAAATGATCGATCCTCTTTGAATTTGATCTTTTCATGCTTTCGGAAAGGGAATTTGTAACATCAAAACAAGAGCACTTACATCTAACGGGCGAACTCCTCGAGGGCAGTGTACAAAGACAGATCATAAGCAAAATGATCCCCTACGAATTTGATCTTTTCATGCTTTTAGAAAGGGAAATTGTAACATCAAAACAAGAACACTTACATTGAGGGCAATGTACAGAGACAGTTTACCAACAAGAATCCCCATTCTCTCCATGAAAATCATACAAACAGCAACAGTCATCTGTAACGCCCTTCAGGTGAACATACAGTATGACAACAAAATCAGAACAGGAGATAAAAATATGTATACCTAACAACCCAGATCTCTAAGCCCCAGAATGTGCTCACCGCTGGTAACGATGATGACCAGGATGCTCCTCTCCAACAAGAAACACAACTTCTAGTCAGGCTGCTAGTTCCTGTCCAACCTCAATAAAAAAAATCGCGCAAACAACAAGCCCCAACCTGACAACGATCCATCCACTCGACTAACCATTCTTTACAACAACTCATGCCTGGTACTGTCCAGAATCAATTCATACTACTAACGGTAAGTGGCAAATAAAACAAAACTCTAGAACAGAGGAAGGGAGAGAACATGGCGGGAGGAGGGGGCAATCTCACATGAAGGAACTCAAGGTGGTCCTCAACCACCATCTGGATGGCATGTAGGATTCTCGCCTCGGCAACGCCTCTGCTGTCGTGCCTCACATTGAACCCGTACCGCCACTATCACCACCACCATCCTCACCGTTGCCTCCCTTGACCCCCTTGACGAACACTTACCCATTTCACCCATCCCTATCGCAGGCGAGAGGCGTCCATGCGACCGTCAACTGCGGCTATGGGGGGAGGAAGTGTGCATGGGAGACGGTGAGGATGGCATCTCTAAGGCTGTCATGGATGCCTTAGATTCGCTCTAGGACCAATCCCACCACACAACTTTCTGTCAGTGGGACAATGTGTGCCTAGGTGGGGAGGAGCGGCGTTGAGAGTAGTGGGGTGGTGCCAAACAGAGCAAGGAAGGTGAGAGTGGGTGGTGTGACGCTAGGCATAGGGTGAGAGCGAGGCAGTAGGGCGATAGGTTGACACTGACGTCGGGTAAGGGATCAAGTGGGACCATGGAGGGGAGGGGAGGGGAAGGGGCAGCACTAGTTGCTAAGGATACCAATGCGGTGTTGCACATGAGTGAGAAATAGAAGTAGGCAACAATTGCATGCAAAGAGGGAGGGGGAGCAGCAATTACGCACCCAGAGGGAAGGGAGCATGTGTGCCGACAGTTGGAATGAGGCTCATGTGCACTGCGCGAGCAGGAGGGCAAAACTACCAAAACCGGTGTGTTATTAGTAGAGATGTATGTATGTAAGGAGAGAGACATACATCTCTACTATTATAAAGCATTTACTTCGCCCACGGATTCCGTCCAATCTTTCCCATATGCAACAACCGCCTCCCGATGCGCTCGCTAACCCCGCACGCCCGCATGCAACCGCCTTCTTCCCACATGCATGCATGAAAAAATACATGGGAAGAAAAAGAAAAAAGAAAAAGAAAAAAGAAAAAAAAAGAAAAATATACTTTTTTGCATTTCAATCCTTTAATTTCTGTATTTTAGGCAAAATTACGAATTTTACTCCCACGGAAACTAAAAATTTTGCACAAAGGCCCTTAAATTTCTAAAAAATCACACAAAACTATGAATTTTACGTACAGTTAGATTCACTGAAAATTTTCTTATCATCGTAACAATAAAATAAACTCCATCGCAAAGCACGGACCTAAACATTCAAAACGCAAAAAGGTCGGCAGCCAGCATATATATGCATGCACAAACATATCTGAAAGCCTACCGAGGCGCCGCCATAGGCTGTTCATAGCTGGCAGACCATGTCGGTGGAAGGCTGCAGCAACTCCGGCCACGCCTCCTTGGAATGCTTGTAGAGTGCCTTGTTGCGCTTGTTGCGGATGCGCCTGCCGCCGTTGGCAGCTGCCTTGGCCACAGATTTGACAAACTTTGTCTTGAGACGGTAGACCTTCTGGGAGAGGGTGGCGACGTCAAGGTGAAGGCGGAGGAGCGGCGGCTGGGCGTCCTCAAGCGCTTGGAGAAGGACCGCGGCCTTTGGCAGCTGGCCCATGTTCTCCCTGCGAAGCGCGGCGATGGTGTCTATGACCTTGATCTCGTCGACGATTGTCCAGCAGCGGTAGCACTTCTTCTTCCGGCTGGTGGCCTCATCGCCTGCCTCGACCAACGACGAGGGGAGCAGGCGGACAACGGAAGACGAGAGTATGACGACAGAGCAGGAAACAGAGGGAGAGGAGATGACGGGAAGATGAACATCATGGTCTTCATCTTTGCCTCCAACGGACTTCTCAAAAACTGCCACATAAATAATAGTAATTTATCACAGCTGTGCACATATAGTATAAGGATATGGGCATTACACATTGGAATCACAAGGGCGAAATATTTAGGGAATACACAAACAGAAAAAGCAAAAAAAAAATAGGTGGAAAATAGCAGAAACAACTAAGTGGTAAAAAGTCAGGTTTCAGATATATTGGCATCATAGAGACCACCAAAAACAGTATAACAATTCTACCTCCTGGGATCCCAATTTCCTCACTGATTGGAGTTTTTTAGTTCGTTTAGGGAAAAAGGTCCAAATCCAGTCTTGTTTATATTTCCCTGTAGAAATGGGGGTTGTGTAATTTGTAGTAATGCAATGTGCATTGGCTTTAACTAGGAACGACACAAACTCAAGCAATACTTTTTGATGCCACTACTCTCACTGTTTTCCTTTTTCCTCAACCTACACAATAGAAGCAAGGTTACATGTACAGTCTTGGCTTATATAGCCTACACAGAGTCAGCAATCTTGCTGCACAACATGGCTAATTATCCTCTAATATGAGCTGGGTATACGGAAACTAATTAAACAGGCGATCTCCTGATCAAATATAACTTTATTTCTTATCATGTTGCACAATATGGCTAATTGTCCTCTAATATGAGCTGGGTATACGGACCGGTGGTCTCCTGATCAAATATAACTTTATTTCCTATCATGTTGCTCATGCATGCCTGCAACAGACTCCAACAAACTTATGCATGTATCAGTTTAACATGTAAATTATAATATTAACTCCCACAATGTGGAAATTATTTCTAGGTTAGAGCATATCGCCCTTACCATTTTTAAGCAATAATCATATAACATGATAAATGTTAAAAACCATCAAGCTTTAGGCAAAGTAAGAAATGAATAAGCAATTTATGTTCTAGACACAGTGAAATGTATACCTTCCTTTCTGTTGCTAGGTGTAGAATGAGGTATACTATTTTTTTCATTGCCAGTGTCATTTTCTTTGCCATGATTGTCCCTGTTACCAAAAAATATACAAAGTAATGTTGCATGGAATAAACATGGAAACGCTTATCAACCAAGGAAACTACAGTTCACTATTGCACCTATGATCACCATTATCCTGAATGTTGACGTGAAGACCTTGTTGCATTGTTTGAACGCTTAGTATCTTCTCTATGCGTGGTCTCTTGAACTTGCTACTGTCAGGGGAAAAACAATACTTCAATAGAATGCAAAGGACCTACTAAATTTCAAAGAAGAAAAATAATGTTCCCTCAAATTAAATAGGATGACTGATAACTAACTAAAAGACTGAGTTGAAAAGAGATGTACTTTGTGTGTATTTTTCCTCCATCAGTCATTGCAGCAGTTCTCTTTTTAAAAGCAACCATGGTAGGAAGGTGATCATCATGGTCTTCATCTTCACTTCCAGTGGGCTTCACAAAAACTGACACAAAGAATAGTAATTTGTCATTGCAAAGAAAGAATTGTATAAATACATGTAGACCAAAATATTAATGGGATATGCTAGCAGCAGCAACTAGGTAAACAGTTTGATTTCAGACATATTGGCATAATGGAGACCACCAAAAACAGTATAAAAGTTGTATATCACCTCTATTTTCTGAACTACTGGAGTTTTTTATTTCTAATTTAGGAAAACAAGTCATATTCCAGGCTTCATTGTATATTTCCATCTAGAAATGGTGGTTCTGTAGTATTAATAATTAAATGTGTAGGTTATTTCTGGGTTAGAATACATAACCCTTAACAATAGGGATGAAAATAGAGCGGAAACATTCCATCCGTTCCGAGAAAAAACGGAAACAGAGAGTCTTATACGGATGCGGAAACGGAATTTTTCAGGATGGATACAGATTTTTTTTTTGGCTGACATGGAACCGGAAACAGAAATGCCGATGTAAATTCCACGTAAGAAAAACGGATAGTTTCTGCATTGATAGGCCCATTCACTTTCTCCTGATCTTAAGTATATTCAGGCATTCAGCCCGCACCGACCCAGCCTTCCCGTATCTTGCATCCCGCAGTGTCCACAACCCTAGCGCAGCATCTGCATTGCAGATTCCTGATTCCCGTGAACAACACAGCCGCATCCCGCATCCCACATTGGCGCATCCACCCTAACATAGTCGTCACCACCTGCCATTCCCCATTCCACAGCGCCATGCTGCATCGATGCCACCACACCACCA
Source organism: Zizania palustris (assembly GCA_019279435.1). NCBI lineage: Eukaryota > Viridiplantae > Streptophyta > Magnoliopsida > Poales > Poaceae > Zizania > Zizania palustris. Next base: position 37,485,155 of record JAAALK010000085.1, on the reverse strand, counting down.
GCTTGCCACAGTGCCGCCACCGCCCAGCCAAACTCTATGCCACGCCAGTAACTGCTGAGTGCGGAACTCAATGTCACCACTGTGCTTGGCACTCCGCCAGCTGCCCAACTCGCACCGGCGGATGGCAACAGGCCAACCACATAAAGGAATGGAAATGTTAAGGCCTAAGTGAGCCTGCAACTGATCATTGGGTTGACTTTGTTAACAGTTCGCACAAATCACAAATGTTAGATCTTTCGTTGCAAAAGGAACAGAAAAAGGAAGATACGTAGAGTGCCATGAAGTATCTTAAAGCTCCAGTTTAAATTAAAAAAATCATAAGGTTTTTGTTGTAGAGTGCAACAGTGATTGCAATAATAGTGACTGGGATTGTTATCAATATCTATTACTATCAAAATGTTCTTATATTGCAGTGCCTCTTATATTGCACTTCAAACTGTTTCTATTTTAAACTGTGTTTGGAATTTTAAATTGTTTCTATTTTGAAATGAGAGTTGAACTTCAAACTGTTTCTATTTAGAAACTATGTGTTATGATTTATGAGTTGATACTTAGTATTTTGTATTCCGACATATATTCGATACGTATTCATTTTAGGTATTATTCGTTTTCTGTTTTCGTTTCCGCGATATCCATTTTCGTTTTCACTTCTGTTAAAACATACGGAAAAAGATATGGTAACACCCATTTCCGTCCGTTTCCGCTCCATTTTCATCCCTACTTAACAACATTATTGCAAAAATGACATCGAACATTAGGATACTGTCATATGGGGAATTCAATATTCCAGGCGTAAGAAGCAGTCCAAATCCTATTGCCAGCTCCAATCTGAGATGCCAGCTAAGGTTATCTGGTTGGAAAGGGATTGAGAAATATAGAAATATATATCTATTAAGATTCAGTTTATTAGCAGGAAGATAAAATCAGGAGTCTAGTTGGAATAGATTGCTATCTCTAAATATTATATATTAGGAAGAGTCCTAGTCCTATTGCCTTAAGAGTTGTTAAAAGGGGTCAGGTGTTGTATTATAAATATGCCTATTGGCTGATATCAATAAAGCATCGAGTTTATTAGCAATAGGCTAGATTGGATCCCTTTCCCTCGACCGGCGCATTGCACAACGGCTCCACCCGCTGGAGAGGTTCAGGGCCAAGGCCGGCCACTGTAATCAACTACAATCTGAGATCCAAAGTTAGGAGCAATACCGTTGCCCCTCACAATACTATTTTTAAGGAATAATCATATATATAATGTGATACATGTTAAAAGCCTTCATGCTTTGTTGAACAAGATAATAAGCAATTCAGGTTTCAGAGTCACAGTGAAATTCGCACCTTCCTTTTTGTTGTAAGATGTATAGTGACACCTCTTATCCGCTTCATTGCCAATGTTAGTATCTTGACCCCAATCATCCCTGTGGCGACAATAAACATAAAGTACAGATATTGCATGGAATAAAAATGGAAAAGATTATCAGCCAAGAAAATTACCATTCATTGTTGCACATATGATCACCATTACAATGAGCATTGATGTGAACATCTTGCGGCTGCACTACTTCACCACATAGTGTCTCCTCTGTCTGTAGTTGCTTGCACTTGGTACTGTCAGGTAAAAGTAATGCTTCAATACCAGAAAATGTGCTAATACATTTCAAGAAAAGGATCTAATGTTGCTTTGAATTTAGTAGGGTTATGAGAAACTGATTGACAGAATTAAAGAGATGCTTACTTATCTGGAATTTCTTGTTTCTTTAGATTTTGGCATCTGCCTTCTGCATATTTACCAGTGGGATTCTCCCTATTCTTCCTGTGACTATCATTACGAGAATACATTTAATATCCAGACAAATGAATTGAACTCTGACCAGAAGAGTTAAGGGACACCCACTCACTTGCCAACACCACAAAGCTCAGTTGCATAGGTCCATTCTTTTTCAACATATGCCTTAGAGAATTTCTGGATTCTGCTTGCTTTTACATACTGCAAACCAAGAGGTGCCAGATAATTGGCCATTGTTTCAGGATCAGCATTAAATGCAGTTTGCGCATCAGGATATCGTCTGAAGAACCCCTTCACTTTCTTCCTGACCTACATTATTAGATAAGAGGGCATTTGAATTCCTTCAAATTTATCTTTTGAAGTATCAGATGGCACACCTTTTAAACTAACACAAATACCAATTCACATTCAGTGATAGACTAAAATAACACATGATATGGAATTTATAAGCTTTATTGTGCAGCAGCCAGCAGTATAACCAACAAAATAAAATGGAAGTTAATCCTTGTATAAATTACAAAATGCATTACATAACTCAGGCTTGGTTGTGATTTGGAATTACAAGTTGTGACAAATGAACACAGTTAACACTCTTCTGTTGATGAAACTCATGAAAGAACAGTCTACAAACAGCAATAACCAATAAGTAAGATTATTCACTAGTGGCTAACAGAAACACAAATAAGTTTAATTTTGCTTTTGGCAGTACATGAAAGCTACACCAATCAAACAAGTTACTTTCTTCGATTGTAGTTTAAAGGGCATCGAATTCCTTCAAAATTATCTTTTGAAGTAACAGGTGACTAATTTAGATTCCATGCTACACTAAAACAACACAAAAATAGAATTTATAAGTTTTATTGTGCATTGGTATAAACAACAGAACAAAATAGAAGCTGCTCCTTGTATAAATTACAAAATGCATTTCATAACTTAAGCATGGCTGTGTTTGGAACTATTTGCGACAAATGGACACAGTTAAGTAGTTAACCACTTCGGTTGATGAAAGAAGTTTATAAACAGTGATAAGTAAGTTTATTTAGTAGTGGCTAACAGCAACACAGATAAGTTTAATTTGCTTTAATGCTTTCAGCAGTTCTTGGAACTTCCTTCAATAAAAAAAGTTACTTTCCATGATTGCAGTTTAAAGGTTTGGACTGTACAATTAAAAAACAATCAGGCAGCTCACCTGTTTCACCTGTGGTAAGTTGAGGAGCATGCCAATGACAAGGACCTTCCATGGGTCAGAGGCATACTTCTCCTGCAGGAGCTTATGAGGGGAGCGTGGTGGAGGCACCAGCTGGTCCAAGGGAAGGCAGCAGTATTTTTCTGACTGCTTCTCAGCACATGTAAGCAATGGTGGTGGTTTCCTATCCTTCTTCACCCTTGTCTTCTTCACAGGTTTTTCCATTTCTTTTAACTTTGTTTTTTCTTGTTTCTTTGTGGTTGAACCTGAGCCTGGATGCTCTGTCTTTGAGATCGTTATCTTGGAAGTCTTAGAAGTGTTGATCTCAGAGGTCTTATTTGCTATGAGCTGAGATGAACCAGATGATAGGCAACCCTGAGGTGGTGGCCTGGCTACACGGTCAGGCATTCTAGGAACTGGGGGGCTGCGATATTGGTGCCTAGGTGTGTACGCAAACTGGTCACAGAATGCCGTGGAATCAGCATTGGGATTGGAAGCTATATCAGGTGCTTCAGAAAATCCTTCAGAAAGTGACGGTTGCTTCCTCGATTCTGTCCTCATGTTCTTGCAGACGCTCTGGATGTGGCGCTTATTGCTGCTACTCCGCTTCACACTCTTGCTCTTTGGGCCATCAGCCTCTTCTCTTCCTACTGCCGACGGAGATGGAGGTGGGTTTCCTTGTAGCTGCAAGCAATGGGTGTGGTCATCAAATGGCAGCGGCAACTGATTGGATGGTTCCTGCTGCTCCTTCCTCCGCTTCTGCCACTTCTTCCTCGCTGCGGCTGCCTCCGCCTGCACCACCTCCATGAATAGGGTTCCGGCTGTGGCGGGCGGAGTTGGAGATGATGCGGCCTTCTCCTCCTTATTCTCCCTTCTATTGCGCTTCTTCTTCCTCACCCCCATGCCCTTCTCTTCCTTCTGGATCGATATTTGGCCAGCAGCGGAAGGCAGAGGTGGAGGAGACGGCGTCGCCCTCTGCTCCCTCTTCCTCATCCCTGCCGCCGCCTCCCCCAAGATTGGGGTTTCGGGGGCGTCAGATGGCACCAAGGCTGGATAGGGCGGAATCGATAAGGAGGACTTGGATTCTTCCGCCGCCAGAGGGTGGGGAAACGGTGAGAGAACCTGCTTCGCCCGGTTCTTCCTCTTGTGCCTCGTTGCCTCAACGCGTCCCCCTCTCCTAGCGGTTGTTACGGCACTATTTTTTACTGTTTCTATTTTACAGTCTAAAACTTTATGGTATCAAAACGGATCCGGACGGATAGTATTCTATACCATTTATTTGAATGGATTCCGAGGCGGTGTGGATATGTATATGGATACGAAATGGATTGTTTCGGATATCGGATTTGGTGCAGACTCGGGTCGGAAACAAATTGAAATTATCGTATTAAATAACATTCCAAAACGAGACATTTGTTTCTAAAGTATTAAAATTATTTGATCTGTAATCTATAGGAGAAACAGCTGTTGAAAGTGCAAACAGTACAAACCGCATGTGTCTCTCTAAAAAAACTATGTATTTTATCAATTTCAAATGCCATGCTAGCAACTGGTAGTTTATCCTTGTTATGTACCACCTAAGAGCATCTCCAAAAGAATAACTAAATGCTTTTCTAAACCAAAATTTAGTTATTGAAGTCAAAAAACGTTCTCCAAAAGAATGACTAAATGGATGGCTAAGCCATCCGGTTGGCTAAACTGACCTCTTTGCTGGCCAAATTTGGCCAACCAAGTTTGGATGGCCAAATAGTGTGGGCCCCACATGATAGTGTGAGCAGCAAGTAATAGTACTGTAGCGCTGCAGTAGGAAGGATGAACGGCTTGGAAAAAAGGGAAAGAGAAAAAAAGAAGAAAGGATGAAGAAAAAAAGAAAGAAAGATGAAATAAAAAGAAGATTTTTTAATTTATAAAATTTGAAAACTTTATAATTTGGGTATTTTTAAATTCTAAGATTAGAAATAAGATTATAAATTGGGATTTCATATAGAAATCAAACATGTTAAAATATTTTGGGATTTTAAAAAGAAGAGTAAATTTGTTAGAGAGTTGGAAATAGAGAGTCTGAGTTGGAAACAAATATGGAGAGGAATTTTTTTTGAAGAGTTGGCTAAATAGACAAATGGAGAGTCTTTTGGAGATACTCTAACAAACGCCATCTACGAATGCTAGCAACTTTTGGATGCAAAAAACTGTTGAACAGTGCAAACAGGATAAACAACAAACCATATCACTATATCAGGCAAGAAAAGACGAGTGCAGCAAACACTTAATCAACAAGTAAAGACTATGGTAGCATTTGTATTTTATATTTTGTTGGTGTAAAAGATTACACCGACAGGTTTAAAGAAACTAAGTTGAGATGGAGAGATTTTTCAGAAAGTTGTATACTTGGATCTTGAGCCAGATGGCCTTTGTACAATATGGGTGGAAGATATTTATAAGGGGGAGCCTTCAGCTACGCCCATACCTTTTGTTGACATGAAAACGTGCCTCTACACTTGGGCCATTTCGATGATCCAAAAACGTCGCAGGACGTTGACGTCGCGTTCCGACAATCCTTAAACAGTGGTAAGGGGAAAAAGGAGTCGCCGGGAAATTCAATTATATCTATGAAAATATAACCTAATTAACCGAAATAAATAGTGTTAGATCTAACCGGGCAATTTAGGCTGATTGGGCAGAAAAATAAAAGGTGCGGTCAGACTGTCCAAGTCAAGCTGGTCGAACTGTGCCTGTTGGTGTAAAAGATTACGCTAACAGGTTCTCTGAGATCAAGAACAGACAAACAGTGAGTTCGTGTTTAAGAACTGTCTCAAGCCTCTGAATTGGATAATAGCTCAAGTAGTTCGAATATGAGTATTGAATACCTGAGTATTCGATGCCTGTTACAGGGTAGAGAGGGGGGTATTTATAGGCAAAAAATGTCTAAGGAAAAGACCTATTTACCCCTAGATTACAACCGACATAGTGAAAATTATTTGATACCCTAAGTAGGGTTAAAAGAGTAAAGTTATCTGGGGCAGACGGATAAGCCAAACATCTCATCAATCCTGTCGCTCTGCTTCGGAGCCTCGTATCTTGCGGAGGGCTTCTTCGGACTTCAGATTGAGGCACCCTTCGGCTTAACGCCTCCACCTTCGAGTAAGAGCCCATCAGCTCCGAAGCTTAGTGAGTCTTTGAGTTATTAATCTCTAAGTCCAGAAAGTGAAGCAATTTCCCCCAACAGTAGCCCCTCGAATACGCCTCTCCGAATTTAACCTGTATAGAAAGGAGGCAGTATACGCAAGGAATATTTTCATATTCTGAGACTTAGAGAAAATTTGAACACATTACAGTCTTTCGGAGGATCTCGGATCCAAAGCATTCGGACCTCGACACTGAGCTCTCGATGCTGTGTGAACACTCCGTAAGAAGGAGAACCGCTCCAGAGCCCAAACGCCATGAGGAGCCATTAGATTATAGCCGTTACGGCGCAAGTAGTCGTTACGCCCTGTAAAAGGTAACGGTCGAAATTTACGGCAGTTTCTCGCCGTTCTACTTTCTGGACCCACCTGCTAGTGGCGGAAATCGAAACTGCGGTGTGAATGCGATCGAAGCATAGCAACCAGTGGACGGTTATAAAAGGAGGATTAGAAGTTACCCAAGACTTTTTACCATACTCTGGCGTAGAGGCAAGCGTGGGCCGCCTCGGTTGCGGCAGCAATGGCGGGAGCTCCGGGCGACGCCTGGCCTAAGAACCCTCGGGAGCTCCGCCCGCCATCCAAGAAGAAGATTCCTCAGAGCTTCCTCATCGGCCAGTCTACGAGCACCATCGAGTCTATTGAAGAGGCCGTGGAAGGAAAGCTGGCGACCGGACTGAGGACTCGAGTCCCCGGGTCAGAATCGACCCCAAGGCCACGAAGAGGAGAAGTGATGGTTTTCGAGGCATTCTTCGAAGCGGGCTTGGGACTTCCGGCCATCGATTTCCTGGTGGAGGTACTTGACATGTTCCACATCACATTACCTCAACTATCTCCCAATGCCATCGCCCGCCTAGCTGTCTTCGAGTGGGCGCTCCGAGCCGAAGGGTGCGAAGGACGATCGGAGGTCTTTGCCACCACCCACGAAGCTATCTGCCAGCCGAAGCCGTAGGATGGGCCCGGGGACTCCAAGGTGATAACAGCCTTCGTCAGCGTCAACTTTCAGTTACGGAGGGAGCACGCTCAACACTTTCCCGCGAAGGACATCAACGATCGATGGTACACCAACTGGATCCTTCGGTGGTTCTACGCCGAAGTCGGAGAGTACTCCCCCCTCGTAGGGCCTCTCCAGGAGATCTGGTTCCGAAAGGAGGCGGAGATTGCTCCGAACCCTAGCCTGTTCTCCACGCGGCTAGGGCTGTTGACCTCGGTGGCTCGCCGCATGAGCATGCGCGACCTCACCGAAGAGTTCATTGCTCTTCGGATTCCACCTCTCGGGGCCAACTGGCCGATAGTGTTTCAACAGGCCTCGGAGGGTGATCTCCGAACCCTAGGTAAGACTTCAACTCCTGCAGTAATGTGTTAGATGACGAAAATAACATACTTATAATATGTTACCCTTTTTTCCAGCGGCTCCATTGGCACTAGCTCCAGAGGATATAGCTCGGGCCACCGAACGGGTCCTTGGAGCCCTTACGGTGGCCGAAAGATAGAAGAGGCTGGAGCTGGTGGGGAGCTGGGAGCGTTCCAACAGAGTGTGGGGAGCTCTAGGGATGGTACCCCCTCCCCTACCAGATTTTACCTCGACCGAAGTAGCCCCTCGGAAACAGAAGGCCGTCGTCGAGCCCCCGAAGAAAGCCAGCAAGACACCGCCTAAGAAGAAGAAGGTGGCAAAGATCCCTCTGCAGCTGGCTCCTGCCTCGTCTACTTCATCCTTGGACATTCGGAGCTCAGCCTCGGAGGAGTCCGAGGACTCACACGCCCAGCTGGCGAAGACCTTCGAGAATTATCTTTTGGAGGGTGACGAAGATGCGGCGAGGGTCCCAACCGAAACTTCTGCTCGGGAGGTTGCGGAGGTAGATCCTGCACGCACACCTGTGCTCGCTGTTGTAAACCTGGAGCTGAATCCTGCCGCCCCCAACTCGCCTATAGCTTTGGTGGTCACGACGGAGGTCGAGGTCCCAGCGGAGAACATGCCGGAGAGGTCTTCGGGAGATGACATCGATGATATCCTCCGGATGTACGAAGTTCTGAAGGATCCGATGATTTTGCCTCATGGTGCCTCCGAAGGTATACTTCGAAGCTTCCTCTTGGTTAATACCTGCAATAATCTTTACTCGTAAATGCTCACCAAACATCTTGATACTGTAGGTACCTCAAAAAGCAATAAAGCCCCGGCTGCACATGAAGTCCCCACTTCTTCGGGAGTCGTGGTTCTGATGGACACCTCGACTCCCCTAGATGCTCCAGCCCCTACGGCGGGGGTCGCGCCCGCTGACGCGGCTCCGGTGACCGAGGTCGCCCCTGCTGATGCAGCTCCAGCCGAAGGGATAGCCGCCGAAGAAAGAGCCACCTCCACCTTAGCTGAGCCGCCTGCCTTCGTGCTAGGGAGGGGCAAAAGTATGTCCAGCCTCGGGCTCTCCCCCAGCCCAACGACGACCTCGGCCAGCAACTCGGAGGAGGAGGCCATGGCAGATGATCGCCAAGCCTCATCTTGGCTGCCTTTGCTGGCTCCGTTTCTGGAGCACCGGACAGGCCTCCGAGCGCTCCTGGAGCCTTTGGCGGAGAAGAGCCAGGACATTGCCAATTCGGACCCGGTGCTCAACGTGGCCCTCGAAAGGGCTGCCCTTCAGGTATGAAAAGCACCACAACCACTTCTAATTAGTAATTGTAAATACTTGGTACTTACTTGTTCTTTTTTCTTTGCAGCAATTCGTCCTTGCTAGGGCGGCAGCGACTTCCAATGAAGTCGAAACCAATCGACTCAAAAGGAAGGTTACCACCCTCCAAACCGCGCTCAAGGGCTCCGACGAAAGATCACTTCAGTTGGGGGAAGAAGCCCTCGAAGAACGGAGGGCTAGGGCCGAGGCCGACGAAGCCCTCCGAATAGCGAGGCAAGACAGTGACGCGCTCCGGACTTCGGCCCAAGAGGCTGAAGCCGAGTGCGTAGTACTCCAAGCGGAGGTTGAAAGGCTCCGGCAAGTGGCGGCCACTTCGAGCGCCCAGCTGGTGGAGCTCCAAGGAGCCCTTAATCAAGCGATGGCCCAGAAGAGCTCCCTGCTGCTCCAAGTGGCCGAAGTGTCTGCTACTGCTGCGCGGTTGGAGACAGCAGAGAAGAAGAACGCTAGTGCAGCAGAACGTACCTTGGATGCCTTTCAGGATACCTTGGAATATTTTGGCACTATGTGCCCTTCGTCTTCTGCGGCGGCCAGCAAATCCCTCGACCGGAAACTTAAGAGGATCCAAGTGGCGGTGTCATTGATGATGAACTTCGGTGTCCGGTACGGAGAGATCTCCGGTCAGTGTGCCGGCATTGGAGTTCTTCGCCACCTCGAAGCCCTTCAAGTACCCCTCGCTCCGGTTGGGGGTTCGACCCCTGGGAGCTTTGCCTCTGAAGACCTGCTGCACCCCTCTTCGGACGTAGACTTGGCCTGGAAAGCCTTCCGGTCGACCTGGAAGATGGACCACAAGGCTGCGGCCAAAGCTTGGATCAATGAGGCCCGTCGGCAGAAGAAAACGCAGACAAGGCCACCGCTTCCAGCCTCACCAGCTCCGGCACCTCCTGCTCCACCAACCGACCCGCATGTCTAGCTCTTAGGGCAATCATGTATACAAAATCTTGTAAAGCCCCTTGCATTAATGAAAAGTTATAAACGAAGAGCTTGTTTGGGTGTTTTGTTCTTTTAGGTTTTGTCACGCCCTTCGAATCTTGACCTCGAAATACTGGATTTTACCGAAGGGCTCCAGAAGAAGTGGGCAAGCCTCGAGAGCTTAAGGCCCTACCGCCGCTCTCGCTTCTCTGTTCCTCGTGGAGACAAAGGGGAGATAACCCCCGAAGTTTTTCAAGAGGTCTTAACTTATATCAAGGAAGAGGAGAAAGAGAAGGCATCCTCGTCCTTCGAACACATGGACTGGTCTGACTCGAAGTACCAGGCCGAAGACCCTGCGGAGGCTAACTCCGAAAGACTTCTGACTTGGGCGGAGCTTCAAGAGGAGCAAAAGAAACTACGAGCCTCAAAGAAGAAGAGAAGCACTCGAACGAAAAAGACCAATCCGGTGGCTTCGAGCTCCGAAGGACAGAGTAGCCGGAGGGGTAGCTCTAGAGGCCGACAGGGTCTTCGATTCTTCCTAGGCTTGGATCAAAACTTCTCTTGATGTACAAGTACGATGAATTAATGTGAATTGCACCGAAAGTATCTTGCTTGCTCTTTACCCTCCTACCCCTCCTTGTGGGTGGCAGATCTTTTGTAGTTCCAAAAGGTTCGCTAGACACAATGATGCGCCGAACAAACTGATGCTTCGTATCACACTTAATATCCGTACTTTACCTTTTCAGAGGGTTCTTCGAACATACTTCCGTATTATTATCTCGTAGGTTTCGAAGTTGGATGTACCTCTATAGGGTTCTATACTTGTCGCTTACGACTTTTTTTGAAGTGTCTCATTGGCCGGAGCCTCGAAACCTTATTACTTGGTCACCTTCGACTCTTTTACAGATTGTTCGAACCCGTAGGCCAGAGATCTGTTTATTTTTAAAGTCCTTGGACTCTTCTATGAATCCTAACAAGCCATAGCCTGGAATCCGTAGGCTGGCCACCTTTGGCTCTTTTACAGATTCTTCGTACCCGGAGGCCGGAAATCTGTTATTTTTAAAGTCTGTAGACTCTTCTATGGGTCCTAACAAGCTGGAGCTTGGAATCCGTAGGTTGGCCACCTTCGGCTCTTTTATAGATACTTCGTACCCGAAGGCCAGAAATCTGTTTTTTAAAGTCCTTAGACTCTTCTACGGATCCTAACAAGCCGAAGCCTGGAATCCGTAGGCTCGCAGCGAAGCCCCTGAACCGATGGTTCGCAGGCTGTTGCCCGAGTCTTAATAAAGATGCTTGACTCCACAAGAATCTCCGTCCTCCCGATGCGTCCATCAGGAGTAAGGGATATTCGAAGAGCAAGCAAAATTCGACCCTTCACTTTATTTAGAAAAGGAAAGCTTTACAAGTGATTACAAGGAGCCCCTAAGCGTAATAACGCTTAAGGTGCTCCGCATGCCATGCATGTTTCAATTCTTCCCCTTCTAAATTAGCTAATTTAAACGATCTGGGGTGTCCTGAGCGTAGGATAACATATGGTCCTTCCCATTTATGTCCTAGCTTCCCCGGAGCTATTACACTTCGCAAAACAAGATGACCAGGTCTAAGCTCATTCAGCTTTATCTTCGGGTCATATCATGCTTTTGTTTGGCCTTGGTATTTGGTCAGATTGGCGACAACTCGAAGCCTTGTTTCTTCTGACAAGTCCAGCGAAGTGTTTCTTTCCTCTTCATCTCCGGGCTGCACTACGCGAAGGGATCCACCTCTGAGCTCTGTAGGAGTCATGGCCTCATCTCCGAATAGTAATCTAAATGGGGTGAAGCCTGTGGACCTGGCTTGAGTGGTTCGAATGGACCACAAGATCTTGGGAAGCTCTTCAACCCATAGCCCCTTGGCCAACCCAACAATTCGTCGATTCAGACCAGAGAGGATGTTCCCATTGGCCTGCTCAATAGCTCCGTTGGACTGTGGATGGCGCACTGCAGCGAAGCACAACTTAATGCCCAGTTCTTCACAAAATTCTTTGAATGTGTCAGCTTCGAACTGGGTTCTATTATCCACTGTGAACTCACTTGGCACTCCGAACCTGCATATAATGTTTTGCCAGAAAATTTTTTGCACATTCCTCGAAGTGATAGCAGTCAATGGCTCTGCTTCAACCCACTTTGAAAAATATTCGATTGCTACTACCGCAAACTTCAAGCTGCCTTTTGCCATTGGAAAAGGGCCTATGAGGTCCATGCCCCACCGAGCCATTGGCCATACTGGGGCAATAGCTTGAAGTTGAACTGGCGGACGGTGGCTTCGTCTGCCCATCCATTGACATCCTTGGCATGTTCTAACCAACTCCTCTGCATCTCTCACAATTGTTGGCCAGTAAAGCCCCTGCCGAAGTGTCTTGCCTGCTAGAGCACGAGGGGCCAGATGACTTCCGCACAAACCTTCGTGAATCTCCCGAAGTATGTCTTGGCCTTCGGGTTGGGAGATGCATCGGAGTAGAGGGGAACGCACGCCAGCTTTGTACAATATTCCGTTGACAAGCTTGTAGTTTCGAGCCCTTGCTTGCAATCTTCGAGCATCCGGACCCTCTGAAGAATCTATGCCACCTTGTAATATATTCATAATCGGAGACCGCCAATCTGTAGCTGGAATGCACAGTACTTCTGCAGAGGGTAATTGACTAGTTGTAGGCTTCATTAGTTATTCATAGAAAGCACCCTTCGGGAGGTCCACCGCTCCGGCTGTAGCTTTTGCTAGAATATCTGCGAGTTGATTATCTGCCCGAGGGATGCTCCGAACAAAGAATCATTTGAATGCTGCTTCAGCCTTGCGGATTTCTTCAAGGTATTGCGCTAGATGCGGGTTCTTTGCTTGAAAGCTCTTATTGACATGCCCTGCGACGACTTGGGAATCTGTTTTAATTATTATCCTTGCTGCTCCAAGTGCCTTTGCCTTTCGGAGGCCTAGTAGGACCACTTCGTATTCTGCAGAGGGTAATTGACTAGCTGCAGGCTTCATTAGTTATTCATAGAAAGCACCCTCCGGGAGGTCCACCGCTCTGGCTGCAGCTTTTGCTAGAATATCTGCGAGTTGATTATCTGTCCGAGGGATGCTCCGAACAGAGAATCCTTTGAATGCTGCTTCAGCCTTGTGGATTTCTTCAAGGTATTGCGCTAGATGCGGGTTCTTTGCTTGAAAGCTCTTATTGACATGCCCTGCGATGACTTGGGAATCTGTTTTAATTATTATCCTTGCTGCTCCAAGTGCCTTTGCCTTTCGGAGGCCTAGTAGGACCACTTCGTATTCTGCGATGTTATTAGTGGTCTTAAAGTTGAGCCTCGCATAATACATGGCCTTTTGCCCTAACAGTGATATGATGACTGCACTAGCTCCGGCACCAGATGCCTGATAAGCTCCATCAGAAAATATTGTCCATAAACCTTCGGAGGGCTCCTCCGGAGCCCAAACTGCAGGTGGAGTCCACTTTGCTACGAAGTTAGCTATGATTTGGAATTTGATAGCTGTTCTTGCTGTGAAGGAGATTCCGAAGGGGGCTAGCTCGACAACCCATTTTCCAATCCTACCCGTAGAGTCTTTGCTTCTGAGCATATCACCAAGAGGGTACGAGGTTGGAACGATTAGGTTATGCGCCAAAAAATAATACCTTAGCTTTCGCGAGGCCATTTCTAGGGCATAAGCGAATTTCTCGAGTTCAGAGTATCTTATCTTAGCTCCGGACAAAGCTTATAAAACAAAATAAACTGGGTTCTACACCAGCTTTCCCTTAAGCTCAACTTCCCGGACCAGTACTGCACTTAATGCGGAGCCTGTTGCTGCAAGATAAAGAAGGAGTGTTTCTTCTGGGAGGGGCACAGTAAGTGTTGACAGGCTTCCGAGGTATGCTTTTATATCATCAAAGCTCTTCTGGCACTCCGGTGTCCAACTGAAGCTTTCAGACCCCTTCAAGGCTTTGAAAATTGGGAGGCTTCGCTCTGCTGACCTGACAAGGAATCTGCTAAGGGTTGCGAGCCTTCCTGCTAGCTTCTGGTCCTGCTTCAAATTCCCTGGTGGAGCCATTATTTGCAGTGCACTTATCTACGTTGGGCTAGCTTCGATTCCCCTGCTCGAAACTAAGTACCCTAGCAGTTTTCCTGCTTGTGCTCCGAATATACATTTTTCAGGGTTGAGGTGGACTCCACATGCTCGGAGGCTCTCAAACATTTCAGCTAGGTATAGGCTATGCTAGCGCTTTTGCGCACTTTTTATTACAATGCCATCCATATAGGCTTCGATATTTCGGCCTATTTGATGACCTAGAGCCTTAGCTATTAAACGTGAAAAAGTGGCTCCGACATTCCGCAAGCCAAAAGACATTTTTACATAACAAAATACTCCGGAAGGAGTTATGAAGCTTGTCTTGGCCTCGTCTTCGCGCTTCAGCCAGACTTGATGATACCCGGAGTAAGCATCGAGGAAGCTTAGCAATTTAGAGCCGGCTGTGGAATCCACCAGTTGGTCTATTCGGGGCATCGGGTAGGGGTCTCGCGGGTATGCTTTATTTAATGAAGTAAAGTCAATACACATGTGCCACCTGTTCGAGTCCTTCTTCCTTACAAAAATAGGGTTAGCCAACCACTTGGTATGGGCTACCTCCCTGATGATGCTAGCCCTTAACAGTTTTTCTACTTCTGCTTTGGCAAGGCTTGCTCTCTTTGCAGACAGCTTGCGGAGCCCTTGGCGCACTGGCCTGGCCTTCGGGTTGACGAGCAGGCTGTGCTCGATGATGCTCCGATCAACCCCGGTGATGTCTTCATCGGTCTAGGCAAAGACGTCCAGATTTTGCTTGACGACTTCTTCCAATGAGGCAACTATCTCCGGGGATAGCCCTTTGCCGAACTGTACTGGATATTCTTTGCCATCTTTTGAAATTATCTTCGTCTCGACATCACCTTCTGGGCTTGGCTTGAGGGAGAGCCCCTTTGAAGAGTTCGAAGCCTCCGACACTTCTTCCATGCCTTCCACCACGTTGTGCACTTGCCAGGGATCCAACGGCTGTCCGTGCCCATACTCTTTTCTCTGGGCTATAGCTTGGTCTCCTGAAATAGTAAGCACTCCACCTTGCGTGGGCATTTTGAGACAAAGATAATTGTGGTGCGCTATAGCCCCGAACTGGTTCAGCATCCCTCGCCCGAAGATTGCGTTGTAAGCATAGGGGACGTCGACGACGTTTAAGATCACCTCTTCTGATGAGGATATCACTTCGCATGATACACACGCACTAGCTTGATACACAAATGCACCAACATGATACTCACTTGCACCATCAACCTACAATTAAATTACAGGGACCAATCACATGCGCCCGTGCCCGTCGCTTGAACCATGAGGTTAATTCTTTCCATAGCAACTATGTTAATATTTGTTTGGATGGGATGCTACTGAATACTAGTGATATCTTGTTTCTTAGGAACATGGGAGATGGAATGGGAGAGTTGGAGTTGAAGACGGAGTCGCACGGATGATTTGAAGTCAAGAAATCGCTGGTTCGGACTACATCAACCACCATGCACCAAAATGGGCGTAACTTCCTCATACGAAGCCCGATTGGTGCGTTCTTGGACTTTTTGGAAAGCTAAGGAGAAGACGGATCGTTTGCCATTGGTCTCGCCTCATTTGGAGTCTCGAGTCATCCTATGTGTTTGAAACAGTCCTGCGTGACAGAGTTGGGCCGTGTTGGCCCATAGTCTGAGTCTGATCGCCTTCTACTGAGTCTGTTCGCCTTCTACTGAGTCTGTTCGCCTTCTACAGGCTGCCTACGCCTTATATACTCACATCAGCCAACTTTAGGGTTAGGTTTTGCTTTGTTTGCATCTACACTTGAGTGTTTAGATCCCGCCCCTTGCACCAGACCGATTGGCTGCTGCATCGGCGTTTGTGAAACCTCACCTTATCATCGTTTGTCTGTGATTTGGCATTCGACTTGTATCCTTCTTGTTCTTGCTTGTGTTCTTGGGTTCGCTTGCAGGAATTAGCCTTCGTGGCGAGGTCAATCGCGTCCTGTGTGATTGATAACCAACGGAGACAGTGGTGTAACGATTGCAAGGTTTTGATCCGCCGGACCGGAGCCTTGGATCGCCAACATCGAGATTCTCCACCAATCCAAGTTATCCTTACCTAACGGAAGATCGGGACCAATCCCCCATCAGTTGGTATCAGAGCACAGATTTCCCGTTAGGTAATCTCGATCTTCTCTTATTATTACCTAGAGTCCAAAAAACCCTCACAAAAAAATTCCTACCGAGAACCCCTTTGTGCCTTGCGATTTTAATTTCAGTTTTTAACCTTGTTGAGTTTGTGTTCTTGGTCGAGTCTTGTTGCTGGTTTAGTAATCCCTTTGTGTCGTTTGAGTAGTAGTTGGTCTTGTGTCTCAAAAAATTCCCCACCCGAAAACAACCCCCCACAACCCTATTCGTTTTCCACATCGAGTCTTTGTGACCCCTCTTCGGTAAAACAGGCGTAACTTTTCGCTCGTTTGGCAGAAACATCTGAAATTTTTTGAGCGTCTTCCTGACCCAATTTGGGGGGTACCCTAACACGGTTCCCCTGTTAGCCCTCACCAGAATCGCCAAAAAAAATCAGGAAGATAAAGAAAAAAATTGGACAAAGTTTTTGCTCGCCGTTCAGCGAACTTGTTGAATTTCTGTGAACCACATCCCACCTCAGTTGCAGGTGCCAATTTTTGTGGTTGAATCTCTTGTCATCCTTGTTCAAAAAAAATAGAGCGAAAAAAAAGAAAAAAGAAGAAGAAGCGGTCCTGTCTATTGCTTGTCCGATCCCTTGTACGATCCCTTGTCCGAACTCTTGTCTGATCCCTTGTCCGATCAGCGGCAGGCAGTGGCAGTTTTTGCTTGTTCGATCTCTTATCCGATCCCTTGTCTGATCTCTTGTCCGATCCCTTGTCCGATCAGCAGCAGAGAAAAAGAAAATTTTTTTTGGCACATACCCTTGTCCGATCCCTTGTCCGATCTGCAGAGAGCTGAATTTGGCCTATTTTGCCTCCACTTGAGTTTTGGGCACATAGTTTCCCCTCTACTATTTGAATTTTCACCTTGGGAGCACTAAGGCCAGCAACTTTGACAAGTACTAGGGAATACTTATTGAACTTGGTTTAACTGTTATTACTATCACTATTCCTTGCTACTCACTTTGCCTTCCAAGCTACACCTTTCTCTTGGTCAGGACATGATCATTTCTTGCAATTGCACACCACCCTCAACTTGGTTCATCACCTTTAGGCCGATGACCTCACTGCGGCGTGGTAAGAACACTTGCAAGCGTGGGTAAGGCGCTTGACGGATTGCTTCCACCACACACCCACCACCCACCTAGTTGTGTTCCATAAGGAATATTCTTTGTTGTTTTGTCTTTTCACTAACATGGCAGATAACAGCGGTACCCCTCCATCTGATTTTAATGATTGTGTCTCACGACGTGCTTTACTAGAGTCTCAGCGGCAGACCCAACATTCCATCGAACGTCTCGCGCGTACTGTGGCTGACCTAGTGGACCGGATGACTGCCTTAGAAACACGCTTGCCTGCTGCACAAGCCAACGACGACCATGTTGAAGAGGAAGACGACCATATTGAAGAGGAAGATGACCTATCCTATGCCGGGAACAATCGCATTGACCCTGACGAGGCTGCACGTCATCCCTTTCAGTTCAATCATCAAGGTATGGGCGGCCACCGCAACCACCATCCACGAGGTAATAATGGCAACCGCGGGAACAATGATCCCTACTCCAAGGTAAAATTTTCAGTACCTCATTTTGCTGGCACCTATGATCCAGATGCATATTTAGATTGGGAGATGTCAGTCGAACAAAAATTTAATGCCCACATGGTTCCTTCTATCCACCGCGTGCGCTTAGCTACTAGTGACTTCACTGGATATGCTCTTCTTTGGTGGACTGAAATAGTTCAGGTTGGCAATGAACCACAAAATTGGGGTATGTTAAAATGGAAAATGCATGGTAGATGGGTCCCTCCTTCATATAAACGTGATTTGAGAAAAAAATTGCAGCGCCTAAACCAAGGAAATAAATCGGTAGAGAAGTATTATCAGGAGTTGCAAATAGGTTGCATGCGTGCTGAAATTGAAGAAGACAATGAGGATAAAATGGCCCGTTTTTATGGTGGTTTAAGACGTGAAATTCAGGATATCATTGATTATAAAGAATACAATACTATCACTCGTCTTTTCCACCTTGCTATGCTTGCAGAAAAAGAATTGCAGAGTCGCCAACAACCGCAACGCAGCATGAGGACCAACATTGGTGGTGCTACTTCACGCTCAAGTGGGCAGCAGCAACGACCACCACCACCACCTTATCGACCGGCGGCTACATCAGCACCTTCTACATCTACAGCCCAGGCTGAGAGTTCCAAGGCTGCAGCATCCAGGGCACCAGCCAAGCCCACCTCCTCGGCGGCCTCTACTACACGTTCTGCAGCGATCCAGTGTCACCGATGCAAAGGATTCGGCCACGTTATGAAGGTCTGCCCTAGTCAGCGGGCTTATATTGCTACGGAAGACGGTGGTTACGTAAGTGCTAGTGATGTTGAAGATGAATATGCACATGCTGCTAACATTGCAGGAGATGACGATACATCCGACGATGACGTTGTTTTTGCACCGGATGCCTCTGCCGACCATGAAGCACTTATTGTACAATGTGTTTTAAGCACTCACATGGAGCAGGACGACCGGGCACAATGGAATAATCTGTTTCA
Organism: Zizania palustris; assembly: GCA_019279435.1. NCBI lineage: Eukaryota > Viridiplantae > Streptophyta > Magnoliopsida > Poales > Poaceae > Zizania > Zizania palustris. The sequence continues at coordinate 37,466,626 of JAAALK010000085.1, read as the reverse complement.
GGCCTTCTTCATCGTCAATGACCGTCGTATACGTGTCATCATCGACAGCGGTAGTTGCAACAATTTGGTTAGCCACGACATGGTAACGAAGCTTCAACTTCCCACACATGCGCATCCACATCCTTACCATGTGCAATGGTTCAACAATAGCGGTAAGGTCAAGGTAACACAAACTGCTCACATCAAAATTTCCATTGGTACATACTTCGAAGTTGTTGATTTTGATGTAGTACCAATGCAAGCATGTTCTCTGTTACTTGGTAGACCTTGGGAGTATGATACTGATGCTACACACCATGGTAGGAGCAATAAGTACACATTTATGTATAAAGAAAAGAAAGTCACATTGCTTCCTATGACTCCTGCTGAAATTGTGAAATTTGAACAAGAAAAACATGCTAGGGACGCACAAAAGAGCAAACAACCTTCTGAAAATCAGCAAGTAGTTAAAACGCTTTCGAGGCAACAGAAGGATAAAATTGTTTCTCCTTCTTCATCACAAGTTATTGATCTGAAAGGACGTGTCATGCTTGCAACTAAAACTGACCTTGCTGAAATTTGTGATGATACTCCCTTGATATATGGCTTGATTTGCACAAACGTGCTGTTTTCACTTGCAAACATTCCTAGCTCTGTTCCTGTTACAGTCACTGACCTTTTGCAGGAGTTTAACGATGTTTTTCTTGCTGAGATACCACCTGGGCTGCCACCGATACGCGGAATCGAGCACCAAATTGATTTGATCCCAGGAGCGTCTCTTCCTAATCGTGCAGCGTACCGTACCAATCCGGAGGAGACAAAAGAAATTGAGCGCCAAGTATAGGACCTTCTTGATCGTGGGTACGTCCGTGAAAGCCTTAGTCCTTGTGCAGTACCCGTTCTTTTGGTGCCTAAGAAAGATGGTAGTTGGCGCATGTGTGTTGATTGTCGTGCTATTAATAATATCACCATTCGAGATCGACACCCTATTCCTAGATTGGATGACATGCTTGATGAGCTTAGTGGTTCCATTATCTTTACTAAGATCGATCTCCGTAGTGGCTACCACCAAATTCGCATGAAACTAGGTGATGAATGGAAAACTGCTTTTAAAACAAAGTTTGGATTATATGAGTGGCTTGTCATGCCTTTTGGACTTACTAATGCACCTAGTACCTTCATGCGCTTGATGAATGAAGTCCTACGGCACTTTATAGGACGCTTTGTGGTTGTATACTTTGATGATATCTTGGTTTATAACAAGTCTCTCACTGAACATGTTGAACACCTACGTGCTGTTTTTTCTGTCCTTCGTGAGGCTAGAATGTTTGGTAACCTTGAGAAGTGCACGTTTTGCACGGATCGAGTTGTGTTTCTTGGATATGTTGTCACTTCACAGGGTATTGAGGTTGATGCGGCAAAGATAGAAGCAATCAACAGCTGGCCGCAACCCCAAACTATCACACAGGTATGTAGTTTTCTTGGTCTTGCAGGTTTCTACCGGTGTTTTGTGAAAGATTTCAGCACCATAGCCGGTCCTTTGCATGAGTTGACCAAGAAGGGAGTTACTTTTACTTGGGAACCAGCACAAGAACAAGCTTTTGCCACACTCAAGGATCGCCTTACACATGCACCTCTACTTCAGCTACCCAACTTCGGTAAGCCTTTTGAGTTAGAATGTGATGCTAGTGGTTTTGGATTAGGAGGTGTGCTGCTACAAGGAGGTAAACCCGTGGCCTATTTTAGTGAGAAATTACATGGCCCATAGTTGAGTTATTATACCTATGACAAGGAATTATATGCCTTAGTGCGTGTGCTTGAAATTTGGCAACATTACCTTTTGCCTAAGGAGTTTATTATTCATTCGGATCATGAAGCATTGAAGCATATACGTAGTCAAGCAAATCTGAATAAACGACATGCTAAATGGGTAGAATTTATTGAGACTTTTCCATATATCATTAAGCATAAGAAAGGGAAAAATAATGTGATTGCCGATGCTTTATCTAGATGTTATACATTGCTTTCTCAACTTGATTATAAGATCTTTGGTTTAGAAACATTGAAGGACATGTATGCTACTGATTTGGACTTCAAAGATGCTTTTGCAAATTGTACAGATGACTGTGCTTGGAACAAATATGTGCTGAATAATGGATATCTTTTTCGTGCTAACAAGTTATGTGTGCCGGCTAGCTCTCTTCGCTTGTTGTTATTACAGGAAGCACATGGTGGTGGTTTGATGGGTCATTTTGGATCAAAGAAAACCGAAGATGTGCTGTCCACACACTTCTATTGGCCTAGGATGAGACGAGATGTTGAGCGCTATGTGGCACGATGCACTACTTGCAATAAAGCTAAGTCCCGTCTAAACCCACATGGTCTTTATATGCCTCTGCCCGTTCCTAGTGTACCTTGGGAGGATATTTCTATGGATTTTGTGTTAGGATTACCTAGAACTAGGAAGGGGAGAGATAGTATTTTTGTGGTGGTAGATCGGTTCTCTAAAATGGCGCATTTTATACCTTGTTACAAGAGCGACGACGCTACCAATGTTGCTGATTTGTTTTTCAGAGAGGTCATACGCTTGCATGGAGTTCCCAATACCATTGTTTCAGATCGTGATGCTAAATTCTTAAGTCATTTTTGGAGGACGTTGTGGCATAAGTTGGGGACGAAGCTGTTGTTTTCTACTACTTGTCACCCCCAAACGGATGGACAAATGGAGGTCGTCAACCGTACATTGTCCACCATGTTGAGGGTTGTTTTGAAGACCAACTTGAAGCTCTGGGAATAGTGTCTACCTCATATTTTGTTTGCATATAATAGGTCAGTACACTCCACTACTAAGATAAGTCCGTTTCAAGTGGTCTATGGCTTAAATCCGCGTGCTCCTATTGATTTGCTACCATTACCACCATCTGCAAAATTGAATTTTGATGCTACTACACGTGCTGAGTTATTACTTAAGATGCATGAAACTACTAAAGCAAACATAGAGAAAATGAATGAGAAATATCATGCTTATGGTAGTAAGGGTAGAAAAGCGATAACATTTGAACCGGGTGATCTTGTTTGGTTGCATTTGCGCAAGGATCGTTTTCCTGATTTGAGAAAGTCTAAATTGATGCCCCGTGCTGATGGTCCTTTCCGTGTGCTTGAGAAGATCAATGATAATGCATATAAACTTGAGTTGTCTGCAGCTTTTGGGGTTAGTCCCACATTTAACATTTCAGATTTAAAGCCCTATTTGGAAGATGACGATGAGCTTGAGTCGAGGACGACTCCAATTCAAGAGGGAGAGGATGATGAGGACATCACTTCGCATGATACACACACGCACCAGCATGATACACAAATGCACCAACATGATACTCACATGCACCATCAACCTACAATTAAATTACAGGGACCAATCACACGCGCCCGTGCCCGTCACTTGAACCATGAGGTTAATTCTTTCCATAGCAACTATGTTAATATTTGTTTAGATGGGATGCTACTGAATACTAGTGATATCTTGTTGCTTAGGAACATGGGAGATGGAATGGGAGAGTTGGAGTTGAAGACGGAGTCGCACAGATGATTTGAAGTCAAGAAATCGCTGGTTCGGACTACATCAACCACCATGCACCAAAATGGGCGTAACTTCCTCATACGAAGTCCGATTGGTGCGTTCTTGGACTTTTTGGAAAGCTGAGGAGAAGACGGATCGTTTGCCATTGGTCTCGCCTCATTTCGAGTCTCGAGTCGTCCTGTGTGTTTGAAACAGTCCTGCGTGATAGAGTTGGGCCGTGTTGGCCCATAGTCTGAGTCTGTTCGCCTTCTACTGAGTCTGTTCGCCTTCTACAGGCTGCCCACACCTTATATACTCACACCAGCCTCCTTTAGGGTCAGGTTTTGCTTTGTTTGCATCTACACTTGTGTGTTTAGATCCCGCCCCTTGCAATGGACCGATTGGCTGCTGCATCGGCGTTTGTGAAACCTCACCTTATCATCGTTTGTCTGTGATTTACATTCGACTTGTATCCTTCTTGTTCTTGCTTGTGTTCTTGGGTTCGCTTGCAGGAATTAGCCTTCGTGGCGAGGTCAATCGCGTCCTGCATGATTGATAACCAACGGAGACAGTGGTGTAATGATTGCAAGGTTTTGATCCGTCGGACCGGAGCCTTGGATCGCCAACGTCGAGATTCTCCACCAATCCAAGTTATCCTTACCTAACGGAAGATCGGGACCAATCTCCCATCATCTTCTATCGTGGCCAAGGGCCCCTCTCCGAAGGCAACCTCGAGACCTATCTGGCCGAGGGCATCGAGAGGTGGTCCTAAGAACCCTTGAAGTGGCCGGGCCGCTGGAAGCAGATGCTTCTGGGATATGCACATTTGATTGAAGGTCTGGACGAAAAGTATGTCTGCGGAGCTCCCGCCATCCACCAGGATCCTTCGGACTTTCACCCCTGCTATGTCTGCGGAAATGACTAAGGGGTCAGCATGGGGAAACTTTACCCCCGCGGCATCGCTGGTAGTAAAAGAGATGGGCACATGAGATCACTCTGGCATCCCCTCTGCGGAGCTCGAAGTCCCAATGTGCCCAACCTTGTGGACGTATTCATGCCGTTGTCTTTTGGACATGTTCCCGAGGGTCCCCCCTCCGGAGATGGGCAGGACCACTCATTTGCCGCGGTCTTGTGGATCTTCCTGCTTTGGCGGTGGCATAATGTTGGCCACCGGAAGTCGCATGGGGGCTTCAGGGACACCGGCTTGGGCCACGATTTGCACAGGCTCCGATCGTGCCGCTGGTGGGGCTCGATCGGAAGTACCCCGCCCGGTACTTCGCCCTAGGTAGTCGCCCCAAAGGGCCAACACTGCCTTGCAATCCTTCGTGTCATGGCTTCTATTGTCGCCATGCACGCAGCAGAAAAATCTCTGGCGCCTGCCAGGTGCTCTCTCTTGAGGCTTCGACGCTCCAGTCTTGAAGCTTTGCGACTGCTGATAACTGGCAGGTGCCTTTGTAACGGAGGGTGCAATTCTTAGCACCTCCGAACGGAAATGTTTCTTCCCTCGCCTGTGCTCGTTGAAGCGTCTGTCTTGAGGGGGTTGCAGAGGTGCCGAGGCTTCTGGCTCCGTCTTAACTTCTCGGAGGGTAGGTGCAGGTGCTCCGGCTCGCCGAAGACATCCTTCCTCCGCCTTGGCATACTGCTCGAAGTATGCCATCAGCTGCGCCACATACGTCACCGGCTTCCGATGGAGCTTGCTGAGGAGGTCGGGGTTTAGCACCCCTTCGCGGGACGCATCGACTACCAAAGAGGTAGACATTCCCTTAATCTGTGACTTGGTGTTGGCGAAGCGCGTGAAGTACTTCCGGAGTGTTTCTCCCGCCCACTGCTTCACCTGGAACAAACTTCCTGTGGACATCGGGGCCACAAAGGTACCCTGGAAGTTGCTCACAAACTTCTTCTTCAACTGCTCCCAGGACCTGATCGATCTTGGCTTCAGGGACCAGAACCATCGGAGTGCCACGCCTTCGAGAGCGAGGGAGAAACACTTCACCATAGTGTTGTGCACCCCTCTGCTTGATTCTATTGCCAGGGCATATGAGCGAGCAAACTCTCTGGGGTCTGACCCACCGGAGTACTTGTGCAACTTCGAGGCCTTGAAACTGGGATCGAAGGGCACTCTTTGCATGTCCGAATGTAGCGGAGACTCATCATCGAAAGATGCGTTCTCAGCCTCCTCCGGGACTTGGGCAGCTTCTGGGAGATTGTGAGCACCACCATCTTGGGGCCCTTCTGGAGTCTCGGTGGAGGCTTGAGTGCGGAGGCGATCGGTGGCCTCTTGCCTCCACCTAGCCACTTCCTCCTAAAGCCTTGCTAGTTGAGTAGCTTCGGTTCTAGGAAGGTCTTCGTCTTCATCGGAGGGGAGCTCCGGGTCTTGGGAGCTGACGTAATCAATCCGAAGCACCATAGGAGGAGCTCGGGGACCCCTGAGCACTCGACGCCCCACGACATCCTCGGGAATCGTTGGAGCGGTTGAGGGTCTGGCTCCGGTGGTCCGAGGGGACCTTCGGAGGGGACCCGAGGCTTGGCTTCGCTTCGGAGGCATAGCTAGTCACGGAGAGGTCCGAAGACCGGGGATTTTGACTGATCTGGGAAGGCGAGCGAAGGCCTTCGACCCACACTAAGAAGCCCCTTACCGAAGGGTGTGTGGAATCTTGGGACTCCGAGGCTCCCTCTGTAAGTGCTCTTCGAAGTGCAGTCAGTAGTAGAGAACAAGCTTCTAGAACTTAGTTCCCCACGGACGGCGCCAACTGTTGGCGTAAAAGATTACGCTAACAGGTTCTCTGAGATCAAGAACAAACAAACTGTGAGTTCGTGTTTAAGAACTGTCTCAAGCCTCCGAATTGGATAATAGCTCAAGTAGTCCGAATATGAGTATTGAATAGCTGAGTATTCGATGCCTGTTACAGGGTAGAGAGGGGGGTATTTATAGGCAAAAAATGTCTAAGGAAAAGACCTATTTACCCCTAGATTACAACCGACATAGTGGAAATTATTTGATACCCTAAGTAGGGTTAAAAGAGTAAAGTTATCCAGGGTAGACGGATAAGCCAAACATCTTATCAATCCTGTCGCTCTGCTTCGGAGCCTCGTATCTTGCGGAGGGCTTCTTCGGACTTCAGATTGAGGCACCCTTCGGCTTAACGCCTCCACCTTCGAGTAAGAGCCCATCAGCTCCGAAGCTTAGTGAGTCTTTGAGTTATTAATCTCTAAGTCCATAAAGTGAAGCAATTTCCCCCAATAGTGCCGTATAGTTAAATCTACTAAAAAATACTGAAGGGGTCCGAAGCATTCCATAGGGGGGCTTCGGCCTGTCGGCCGATCGGACTAGAGTAGGACTCTCGGTCACACCGACGTCTGCAAAGGGAGTCGCTGAAGGTACCCTCAGCGTTCTGATGTGAAGCAGGCTCTGGGCGGTCGAACCGGCAAAGAACTTCTGATCGGACCGACGGTAGGCCTCGGTCGGACCAAGAGCTCTAGCGTCATGGGGTCTGGTGCGAAGGGTGCTCCGGTGCGAGGTGTTTCAACTACGGAGGGATCCCGGTCGGACCGGCGAAGACCCACCAGTCGGACCGAAGGAAGACTTCAGGCGCGCAGCCTCGGCGCGTGCGGTGCGAAGTGCTGCGAGGACTATGCCGGCAACAGCCTGATGGCCCAGCATGGCAACGCTCGGTCAGACCGGTGAAGTAACGGCGGTCAGAGCGACAGACTCCGGTCTAATCGCCAAGGGGCTCCAGCGACCTTGTAGATGAATATAAATCACCCCAAACTTCTTGGCGATGATTTTGAAGGTGATTCCTCTGCAAAACAGTAATAGATCAAATGCAATTCGGCCTAGAGACCGAATTGCCAAAAGTAGCAATAAAACTGATAAAGACGGTAAAAATATGTTACGTGGATTAAACGGGTGATTCACAGGCGAATCAACAAGGCTTACCATGGTTACGACGTAATGCACGGAGGGCTTTTAGCGCAAACCCACGAAGATGGACTGAACTAATGTGGGAAATAGATGAAAAGTAGACGTACTATTTAAAACTAGGGTTTTGAAGTATTGATCTGTGTAGATGCCCTTTGAATCGGCCTCACCCCTATATTTATAGGGGCTGGTTTCAAGTTTCCCTACTCCTAAACTGAGTAGGATTCGACCAAAAGTGGTTAGGATTTAAATGTAGATAAAAACAGCGCGAAATCAAACTCTATCTCTATTTTCAGGCTTAGGCCGGTCTGACCAAACCCATTGGGCCGGTTTGATCAGGCCTACATGGCCGATCGGACCGGCCTACCATGGCCGGTTGGACCGGCCTGTGCTAGGGAAGGCATATTTTCGGTCCAACTTACCCAAAATTGATATTTTGACAATCTCGACCATTAATGCCATTTTTTGCTATCAACACATGCCCCCTGCCTTTTAGTAAACTTAGTGAGCTAAAATCACAACGGGCTAAAGACGATATACTCCATATCGTCCTTTTGACACTTCAATCACTTTGCCACACACTTGGGAAGTACTTTTTCAAATACCTACCATTCAAGGCTCTTCGAAATCGCTCTCCTTGTAGAGACTCTAACAAGAATGCATTATCTGGAGCGATCTCTATGACCTTAAAAGGACCTTCCCAACTAGGCGACCATTTACCAAATTTGGGGCTTTTAGTGCCTAAGGCCAAAATCATCTTCCAAACCAAGTCACCAACTTAAAGTGATTTTGCTTTGACTCTTTTGTTGTAGGATCTAGCTACTCTCCTCTTATCTTTTTCTATAGTTTCTAGATCCCTTGACCTTTTATCGGTCACTTCTTCTAAATTATCCTTCAAAAGAGTTTCATATTCATCGACCGAGAAGCCATCTTGCTTAAGAAATCTTAATGAGCCAAGATCTACCTCCACTAGTATAACGGCTTCTTGTCCATACACTAACTCATATTGACTGACTTTGGTAGCACCATGCTTTGCAACTCTACAAGCCCATAACGCCTCAGAAAGCACTTCATGCCACCTTCTGGGAAACTCTTCAATTTTCTTCTTGATGAACTTATTACAGTTTTATTACTAGACTCGACCTGACCATTGGCCTGAGCATAGTATGGTGAAGAGTTTATCAACTTAATACTATAAAATTCGGTAAAGTCTCTCACTTATTTAGCAATAAATGAAGTATCTTAATCTGTAGTGAGAGTTTGGGGAATACCGAATCTATGTATAATGTGCTTTAAGATGAAATCAGTTATCTCGTTATGAGTCATGTTCTTGAGAGGCACGTCCTCGATCTATTTGGTGAAGTAATATGTTGCCATCAACACGAACCTATGCCCTTTTGAAGAGGGAGGATGAATCTGGCCGATGAAGTCCAAGCCCCAACCTCGAAAGGGTCAGGGTTTGACAATAGGGTTAAGTAGTGATGCACGAGCCAACTGAATAATACCAAACTTTTGACATGCTTCACACCCTCTATAATACTTAAAACAATCTTCAATCATAGTCGGCCTATAAAAACCCGCTATTTTGAACATCCAACTCATTTTCTGGGTCAACTGATGAGTACCACAAAGCCCCTTATGAACTTCTCCTAGAGCCACTCTAGATTGCTCGGCATCCAAGCACTTTAGAAGTACTCCATCAATAGTTCGGCGATACAACACATCGTCAAGCAACACAAATTTAAAAGTCTGTCGCTGAACTTTCCAATCAACCCTCTGACTGGGATCCTTCAAATATTGGACGATTGGGATTCTCCAATCATCCTTATGGATTACATCAGTGCTCACCAATTCCCTACTTGAATTAGCATCCAAGTCAAAAATTTGAAGTTGCCCCCCGAGCCCCGAGTCGATTTGGTATGTGTCGGTCAAACCGGCCTTGGTGGGCCGGTCAGACCGCTCATTGCTGGACGGCTGACAAGGGCCGATCGGACCGGCATGATATGACCGGTTAGACCAGCAGTACACCTGCGGTTGGACCGGCCTTGTCAGGTCAGTCAGACCGAAGTGCACTGTACGGGTCGACATTGGATTTTTAAACATCGACTTTTGTTGTGCGAAAAATTTACCTCTTTTCACTTGATAGCCAGATGCTTGTTGAGACAAATCATTTGCTAATTAGTTAGCTTCTCTAGACACATGAGAAATTTCAAAATCATCAAAAGTGACAATTATGTCCAGACATTTATCCAAGTAGCTATTTAGTAAACCATTAAAACAATAAGCAATTTTAGCTACTTGTTGCACAACTAATAGAGAATCACCATATGCATGAACATGTTTAACACACATGGAACCTAGCAATTTAAGTCCTAGCAATAAAGCTTAATATTCGGCCTGATTATTAGTAGAAGAAAATTCTAAACAGGCCGAAGTCTCAAATCGCATATCATTAGGTGATATGAGAACCACTCCAATACCTTGGCCACTTTTGCAAGCCAAATCATCAAAATAAAGTTTCCATGTCACTACCTCAATTAGAGAAACATCTCTACCCAATTGATGTTTACGTGGTGATCAACTATAAAGTTAGCGACGATTTGGCCTTTCATAGCTATCAAAGGTTTATAAGATAAATCATATTCAATCAAAGCATAAGCACACTTCCCGATTCTACCATTTAGAATCGGCTTCTGTAGCATGTATTTTATGATAGCGGTTTGGCAAGTAATAATACATGTTCTAGGGAGAAGATATTGACGTAATTTGGTACATGCATAATAAAGTGATAAACACAAACACTCCACAAACACATACCTTGTCTCGATTTCCAGCAAACGACATCTCAAGAATTTGAAGATGTGCTCTTTTCCCTCCACCTCTTGACTTAGCACGACTCCTATCACGCTATCTTCTGCAGCAATATATAGCCGAAATGGAATCTCGGCTTTTGGTGCTCTTACCACAGGCTGTGATGACAAGCACTCTTTAATATTCTCAAAAGCGCTTTGCTGACTTGCCCCCAAATGAACTCGGCCTCATTCTTTATCTGGAGTATGGGGACAAAAGCATCGATTTTGTCAGACAAGTTAGATATAAAGTGACGCAAATAATTCATCTTGCCTAGCAACTTTTGCACATCTCTCTTGCATGTTAGCGCTTCAAAGTTCTTAATATTCTCAAGCCTTTTAGGATCAATCTCAATACATCTTTCATGAATCATGAGCCCTAAGAACTTGCCCACCGACATGCCAAAAGCACACTTTAGCGGGTTCATCTTCAAGCCATACTGACGCATTCTATCAAAAGCAACTCTCAAATCTGCTAAATGGTTCCCCATAGCATCCGATTTGACCACAACATCATCTATATAAACCTCTAGCATAACTCCTAGCAAGTCATGAAAGATCAAGTTCATAGCACGTTGATATGTAGCATGAGCATTATTCAAACCAAAAGTCATAACGACCCACTCAAACAAGTCGACAAAACTAGGGCATTGAAAGACTGTTTTGTAGACGTCCTCTTCAGCCACAAAGATTTGATTATAACCAGCGTTGCCATCAAGAAAACTTAGTACCTTGTGTCCTGAAGCGTCGTTGATTAACATGTCGGCCATAGGCATGGGATACTCGTCCTTAGGAGTGGCCTTGTTTAGATCTCTGAAATCAATACAAACTCGTATTTTGCCGCTCCCCTTCTTCTCTATAGTCACAATGTTAGCAACCCATTTAGCATATCTGCATGGCCTAATAAATTCAGCATTGAGCAATCGTTCTATCTCCTCTTTAACTCGGTCATATACGACCGAATTAAAGTGACGAGGGGGATGTTTATAAGGCCTAAACCCAAGTTTGATAGGTAGCCAATGCTCCACGAGCTCACGGCTTAGTCCAGGCATCTCGCTATACTCTCATGCGAAACAATCGACATACGACCGAAGAAACTTTATTACTTTGGCTTTTTCATCAGCCCGTAAATTTTTGTTTACAAAAGTCGGCCTTGGAACAGTACCATCACCTATATCTACTTATTCTAGAGGGTCGGCCGACGTGAAACCTTAACATAACTTTTCCACTTCGCTAAAATCTTCAATGGCTTTCCCTTACTTTGAGTAGCCACCGCCGTACTGTTCATCACTATTCCAACACCACCGCTTTAATTCTTTCCACTCTGAGCACACCGCTCGCCTTTGTTTGGTCGCTGTTTCTTCTAGCCCACAGGCATGTTCCATTGGCACTCTGCTCGAACGCACAAGTCTTATGCAGTTCTTTCGCATGGAAGTGGCAGACGCACTACAGGCTTGTGGTGCAGCGCCGGAGCGAGTATTCAGTGCGCTGGGAGGAGCGAGTGAGGGGCTCGCATGGAGCAGCTGGCGTTAGGTGGAACAAGTGAAGAAGAGAAGCACCGCTAGACACTTGGCGACGGAGCGCGCAAGGCAGAAGCTAGGAACAACACAAATGGAAGTTGGTTGCACAAAAACCGAGGTAACACTTAGAAAATTTCTATGCTATCATTTTTAGTTGTAATTTAAATAACATGAATTAACTATTGTCCTTTATACTGCTAGATTATGTATTTATAAACTATGTTCAGTTCCCATGTGTTTTAATGAAATTACTGTATTTTTTCATGATTGATATGCTATGAAATTTGTGAGTAGTTTTAATCTTCCTTTAAATACTGGGGTGGTGTATTTTTTATTAGGACACTGGTCATTTTTAGGCTAGATCTTTTTTAGTTCTTATGATCTCTCAGACTGTCACTTCGTATCATATTTGTTAGGAGAGTGATTGCACTTGGTTTTCATCGGTGTTTTTAGTGTGAACTTTTGGTTATCACTTGAGGAGTGTTGCGTATTAGGAGAAGGCCATCGATTCGAAAGAATTTTTTAGGCGTCCATTCACCCCCTCTGGTTGCTATTCTCAGTCCTACAGTAGCTTTCGTAGGCTCCCTGGCTTCACATCATGACCTTTGGATCTCGGACCAACAGTCTTGATGAAGATAATAGTTTTGAGCCCAAACCGCCAAAACGCTTGTCGCCTTCGCACCGAGTACTCAGATTGGGGCGACCCGACTCTGCAGCTCTCTCAGCCCGGCAGTCGCTCGCCCGTGTACCTAGGTCAAACCCGGTCAACACCACGGGAAGTCAGTTGTCGCCCTTGTGTAGTGTAGCTGGATTGGACTGGGATTACCCCACGACTCCATCTACCCGGTGATTTCCTGTCCGTGTACCTGAGTCATACGACCAAGCCATGACAAGTCCTCTTCTCTTCTTGAATTCCGTTGACAATCACTCATCATCTAGAGCCATGAGGTCCACAGTCTTCACCATGGCTCCTCAATATCCCCTTGATGAGTGCATTGTCAACATCATTGTCATCATCTCTTCAAACTCGTGAACACATGTGGAAACATGAAAACAAAAACACAAGAGAACATAAGGATGAAAATAAAAGTAAAAAGAGTTCAACCCTAATGACCAAAATCCAAACAAAAACCAGAAAAGGTGATTTGGGTTAAATAGAAAAGAAATCAAAAAGATTTTATACAAAATCTCAAAAAGAGTGCATTATCAGAATTATCAACAAGGATTTCAAAATAGTAGAGAGCAAAGACAAACTACCCCTGAAAATAATCCAGAGAAAGCCAAAATCTAATGCCGTGTCGACTTTAAGAGAAAAAAATAGGTTAAGTAACTTACAATATCCAACACTGCAGCAAGCTGATGTCGAGAGCATCCAAGTTGAAAATATCATAGGGATCATTAAAGTAAACCAAAAAATAGTCGTCACTGGTCTAAAAAAAGTTGTTGCTTCTATATTATAGTGACTAAAGTTTTGTTGTTGTTGCATCTAGTGAGGTATATTCCGTGGAGATCCATTATGGCTTGCCTAACCTTTCTCAGGCGATCTTGAAGGAGCATGACCTTGCCTTGTTGGTACTTAGAAAGTGCAAGAGTCTAAGTTGGCGCCACCTTAGGCTTCACTACATTTTTATACTTTTTGGCACCAACCCTCTTTGTTTTTGTTTACATTCATTGGTCTAATTGACGGCAGCACAGTGGCGACATTTTTACCTTGGTCAATAGGTGCAGTGGCAATAGGGGCAATAGCTGGAGGTTGAGAAATAAGTGGCTGAGCAGCTGGAGGTTGAGCAATAGGTGGCTGAGCAGCAAAAGATTGAGTAGTAGTAGGTTGAGCACGAGCTTGGCTTGCAATAGTCTTGGCATCAACCAAAATATCCACCCGTTCCCACTTTACCCTTGTGAAAAGGCAATAGGATTTCTTCCATGTTGGGGTGTACAAAATCAATAGACACCACTGCAAATCCCTCCATTATCGGCACATTGTGTACCTCATGTTTATATGGAAAGACCACAACCTTTTTCACCTCAATCTGAACCCTTGCGGGCTTTATGATAAGCTTGCACATGGTTGATTCAGTTAGCTGGTTGATGGTGTCATCCAAACCACTACAAGATCGTTGCTGCTCAACCTATCTTGATGCAAAACTGTTCTTTCTAGCACAAGAAGGGCTATCTAATGTAGCTTGGTCTCGAATGATAATACCCTGTTGAGCTAAGCTTCTCGTGATATCTGCATATAGATCCTTCTTTATCTTCGCAGAGAGTTCCTCCACATCAATTCCCCCGAACCTTCTTTGCTTCTTGTACATGTCAACATTTTCTAGGAAACCATGCTTCCAGCCTTGCGAGTTAGAGAAGCCCCGCATGTGACCAGGGTACTCTGGGTTGCCAAGAACACTTGTTAGCTCATCGTTCTCTCGCATGGTAGTGAATGATCCTTCTAACGACTACACCCCCAAATCTTTGACCTTCTTAGCCACTTTCGTTGCCTCGCTCGAAGTCCATGTCACTTCACCACTCTTTATCAATCTCTCCCAGGCCCTTAGAAATGATTGAACTCTACCAAGAAACTATTGCCATGTATTTTATTTGCTCTCATTGGCCATGTTGGCATCTTCAGTTGGCCACCTATCTTTCATCCCCATGTAACCAGTTGTAGCGAGGTTGTGGGGTAGCTTATTACTAGAATGGGGCTCTTTCTTCGCAGAGCTTTCTACCTAGAAATCAGCTAAGCTCTTCATTTTGACAAATTGGTCATAGTCTTCCTTTTTCAGGAATGGGTACTTGTAGGACCGAGAGTAGCGACCAGAGAAGTGGGGTGAATGGGCGCAAATAAAATTTTACACAGAGAAAGCGTAGATAAAAACTAGTCCCATCACTCTCCTGTCAGATGTGATGTAAAGAGACAGATCGAGAGATCACAAGCACTAAAAAATAATCTAACCTAAAAAGCAACCAATGTTCTAATCGAAAAGAGACCAACACAGTGCTCTAATGCAGATTAAATCTACTCACTGATAAAATGACAAATCAACAAAGATTTCACAAACTCACGAGCATTCCATCAAGCATATAGCAAACAACGGAAGTTCACAAGCATTTAATCGACTACTAGTAATACAAAATATTCATCACAAATTTAAACCAATAATTTATCAAATATGTCACGTGCATCAGAAGATCACAAGAATTTAATCAAATACTGGCAGTGCTATCAGATCTAACAGTAAATTAATCAAATTACTGTCTTGAGATAGGATGATTACTTGACTTACCTAACGTGAAATAGCTGAGGCGGTGCAGTATTGATGTTGGTGTAGAATATCTGGTCAGACTGAATGCAGGCAGATGCACCATGGCGTGGTGTTTTGCATGCTAAAGCTGTTCACGGCAGGGAGAGGGCGAGAACTCCCTGGCGTGATCTTCAATGCGCCCTCCCGCTTGTCCTTGACATAGGTGATAAGCCCGTGTCCTTTGGTGGTGCGATTGTTGCAGCACACAGACGCGCGAAGGAGCGTTGGCGGAGTGTAACGCCCT
This sequence comes from Zizania palustris, assembly GCA_019279435.1. Taxonomy (NCBI): domain Eukaryota; kingdom Viridiplantae; phylum Streptophyta; class Magnoliopsida; order Poales; family Poaceae; genus Zizania; species Zizania palustris. Next base: position 37,451,266 of record JAAALK010000085.1, on the reverse strand, counting down.
GATTTAATAAAACCGAGAATTTATTGAAATTCCATAGAAAATCAATAAACACAAGACGTTCATCACACGACCGCGTACAATACGCCAATCATTCATGGTTCGTAGACCATATTATTACAAAAGAGTTAAAACAAAGAGAAACTAATAAAACAAATTTTCCTAGATGAACGCCTCCTTCCAGTCTCATTCCTTGACTGGGTCGCTACTCCAGACCGTCACCCTCCTCGTAGTAGACCGCCTCAGGTGGTGTAAGTCAACGGGGGTGAGTACAATCGTACTCAGCAAGCCACCAAATGCAATTATAATGTGTTGGTGCAACGGATCGAACCAGCATGTTTTCTTAGTGGAAGTGAAGGAATGCGATATGCTCTGTATTCTTGGATCGTGTGTTTATTACAACTGTAGTTGGGGGGTATTTATAGGGTGCCCCGCCCTAAGGGCCGGGGCTCGGAAGCTAGTATGAGGGTGCGTCGAGCCGGAGCTCAAAACCCGGTTTAGGGCGCGTCGAGCCGGGGCTCAGAAGCCAATTCGAGGGTGTGTCGAGCCAGAGCTCGGAACCCAATTGAGGGCGCGTCGAGCCGGGGCTCAGAAGCCAGTTCGAGGGTGAGTCGAGCCGGAGCTCGGAACCCGGTTGGGGGCGCGTCGAGCCGAGGCTCGGAAGCCAGTTTGTTTGGTGAAACTATGCTTTAGTACCGCGGTGCGTCCACCTTGGTCGAAAACGTTCACCTAACAATTTTATTATTTAATTGGAGATTGGGTACAAGAGTAGCCGTCATCGGCCATTGGCGGAATACACTCATGCAATTATGCGAAATAACGCTTCAGGTGCTCCGCATGCCAAGTATACTTCAGTTCCTCGCCTTCCAAGGTAGCAAGTCGGTAGGAGCCCGGACGCCCGGAGCTGGTCACGATGTACGGTCCTTCTCACTTGTTGCCCAGCTTTGTCGGGGCGGCCACCGTGTGCAGGACGAGGTGCCCTGGCTGGAACTCGTTGTGCTTGACTTTGGGATCATACCATGCCTTTGTTTGCTTCTGGTACTGGGAGAGATTGGCAACGGCTCGGAGCCATGTCTCTTCTGCAAGGTCGAGGGAGACAGCGCGCTCTTGATTGGCTTCGGGTGCTATGGCGCGCAGCGAACCGGCTCGAAGCTCCGTTGGGGTCATTGCTTCGTCGCCGAACAGGAGCCGAAACGGGGTGAACCTGGTAGCTCGGGAAGGGGTGGTCCGGATGGACCACATGATTTTAGGCAGCTCTTCAGGCCACAATCCTTTGGCTAGGCCTATGATGCGTTTATTGAGGCCCGAGAGTATGTGCCCATTAGCCCGCTCCATAGCCCCATTAGACTGGGGATGCTGCACTGCTGCGAAATAGAGCTGGACTCCCAATTCATCGCAGAATGCCCTGAAAGCCCCAACATCGAATTGCGTGCCATTGTCCAATGTGAGCTGCCTGGGTATTCCGAAGCGGCAAACGATATTCTGCCAGAAGAATTTCTGGACGCTCCGGGATGTGATGGAAGTCAGCGGCTCGGCTTCGACCCATTTAGAGAAATATTCGACGGCGATGACAGCGAAGCGCATGTTGCCTTTTGCTCTAGGGAATGGCCCAATGAGGTCCATTCCCCACCGAGCCAACGGCCACATAGGGGGAATGGGCTGCAGGCCGACCGGGGGTCGGTGACTCCGCCGCCCCATCCACTGACACCCTTGGCAAGTGCGAACCAGGTCTTCAGCGTCGGCAACGATCGTGGGCTAGTACACTCCTTGTCGGAGAGCTTTGCCAGCGAGTGCTCGAGGGGCCAGATGGCTCCCGCACAACCCCTCATGGATTTCTCGGAGCATGGCCATTCCGTCCGAGTGAGAGATGCATCGAAGCAGTGGGGAACATACCCCTGACTTGTATAAGATGCCGACGATGACTTGGAAAGACCTGGCGCGGAGCTGAAGCCGCACTTGGTCCGGACTAGGACGATCGTCCGCGTCGCCGGCGAGTGCGCGCAGGATGGGGTCCCGCCAATCGTCGCTGATCGTGCAAAGGACTAGAGCTGGCCGAGGCAACGCCGGGGGCTCGGCTGGTGCGGAGGTTGACGCCTCGCCGCGAGGAGGCGCCGAAGGTTGGATAACTTCTTCGAAGAAAGCACCCGGTGGTATATCTTGGCCTCCTGCTCCGGCTTTGGCGAGGGTGTCAGCTTGGCAATTTTTGCTTCGCGAGATGCTTTGGACGGATATCCCCTTGAAGATGCTTCAAACCTTCGGATGGCTTCGAGGTAGGAGGCGAGGTCCGGGTGCCTAGCCTGGAAACTCTTGTCGATATGCCCGGCGACAACTTGGAAATCGGTCTTGATTATGACGCGGCGGCTCCGAGAACTCCTTCGTACTCAGCGATATTGTTGGTAGCCTTGAATTTCAGCCGAGCGGAGTACGAGGCCTGCTAGCCGGAGGGGGAGACAATAACTGCTCCAGCCCCAGCCCCCAAAGCCTAATAGGCACTGTCCGAATAGACGGTCCAAACTCCCTCGCCTGCTTCGATGCCGGCATGATCAGGTGCTAGGGTCCACTCGGCGATGAAGTCGGCGAGGATTTGAGACTTGATGGCAGTTCGGGCGACGAAGGAGATCCCGAACGGGGCCAACTCCACCGCCCACGTCCCGATGCGGCCAGTGGCATCCTTGTTTCGGAGCATGTTGCCTAGCGGGTATGTAGTCGGGATGATGACATCGTGAGCCAGGAAGGAGTGGCGAAGCTTTCGGGATGCCATGACAAGAGCGTACGCCACCTTCTCGAGCTCGGAGTACCAGACCTTGGCTCTAGAGAGGGCTTCGGAAACGAAGTAGACGGGGCGCTGCACCAACTTCTCGCCGAGTTCTTCTTCTTGGACCAAAGCCGCACTTGTCGCGCTGCTGGAGGTGTCGAGATAGACCAATAGGGGACTGTCGGCTTGGGGCGTGGTGAGGTCTACGAGGCCGGAGAGATACTCCTTTATTTGATCGAAGCAGTTCTGACATTCGGAGGTCCACTCGAAATGTTTAGAACCCCAAAGCGCCTTGAAGATGGGCAAGCTTCTTTCAGCTGATCTTGCTAGGAATCGGCCAAGGGCGGCTAAGCGCCCAGCTAGCTTCTATGCTTGCTTCAAGTTCTGAGGGGGGGACATGTTCTGCAATGCATTGACTTGCATTGGACTAGCTTCAATACCTCGGCTGGAAACCAGATAGCCGAGCAGCTTCCCAGCGCGTGCTCCGAAGACACATTTCTCCGGATTGAGGCGAATCCCACACCGCCGAAGGCTATCAAAAGTCTCAGCTATGTCCGCACCGTGGCTGTCTTTGATGGCACTTTTGATGACGATATCGTCCATGTATGCCTCAACATTGTGCCCCATCTGATGGCCCAAAGCCTTGGAGATCAGCCTTAAAAAGGTAGCCCCGACATTGCAGAGGCCGAAGGGCATCCATACATAGCAGAACACTCCCGAGGGGGTGACGAAGCTTGTCTTGACTTGATCCTCAAGCTTCAACCAGATCTGGTGATAGCCTGAATAAGCATCGAGGAATCTGAGGAGCTTTGCACCGGCGGTGGAATCGACTAGTTGATCAATGCAGGGCATGGTGTAGGGGTCACGGGGGCAAGCTTTATTCAGAGAGGTAAAGTCAATTAGCGCCACTTTCCAGATGTTTTCTTCTGGACAAACAATAGGTTAGACAACCACTCAGTATGACTCACTTCCCATATGACCCCTGCTCGAAGCAGCTTCTCTGTCTCAGCCTTGGCAAGCTCGGCCCGCTCGATGGAGAGTTTCCGGAGCCCCTGGCAGACCGGCCGAGCCTTCGGGTCGACCTCCAGCGAGTGCTCAATGATCGAGCAGTCGACACCGGTGATATCCTCGTCGGACCACGCGAAGATGTCGAGGTTGTTGCGGATGATTCCTTCGAGCTGCTCCGACACCTCCGGCTCCAGGCCCCCTCCGAACTTGATCGGGCGCTCCTTCCCATCTTGGACCAAGATCTTCGTGATGACCTCCCCTTCCGGGAGAGGCTTTACTGGGCGGCCCTTTTGCTTAGAGTCTCCGCTACCGGGAAGGTTGACTCCTTCTGCGCCCTCACAGACGCTGTGAATCTGACGCGGCTCCAGCGGTGCCGAGTGGCCATACTCGACCCGGCGGGCCATGGCTTGGTCGCCTAGGACCGACAATACCCCACCTAGAGTCGGCATCTTGAGGCACAGGTAGTTGTGGTGGGCGATGACTCTGAAGCGGTTGAGCATTCTTCTCCCAAAGATGGCGTTGTAGGCGTACGGAGCATTGACTACATCAAACATGATCTCTTCGCAGCGTCGGAGGGGGGAGTCGCCAAAGGTCACCTCCAGCATGATCTAGCCCAGGGCATCGAGCAGGGAGCCTGCGAAGCCCTGGAGTGGGTGGGAGGCTGGCAGCAGGTGCTTCCAGGAGAGGCACAACTGATCGAAGGCCTGCACAAAGATGATGTTAGCTGAACTCCCCCCATCCACCAGGATACGACGCACCTCGACTCCGGCGATATCGGTCGAAATGACGAGGGGGTCGGCATGCGGGAACTTGACTCCGGCGGCATCTTCGGTGGTGAAGGAGATGGGAACGTGGGACCACTTGGGGAGGACGGAGGAGCTGGACGTGCCAATATGCCCGACCTCCCAGACGTAGTCCCTCCGCTGGTGCTTGGACAGAGCCCCCAGGGTTCCACCTCCGGAAATGGGGAGGACCACCCTCTTCCCTCGATCCGGCGCATCTTCGAGCTTGGGGGCCTGGGCCCTGCCGAACTCCGGGGCTAGGCCCAGGGCGTCTGGCTTGTTGCGGCGCCTGACCACTTGGACTGCTTCAGGGCGAGGTACGGGGTTCCCTTTGTCGGTGGAGCCGCAGCCAGCGCTACACTCGAGGTAGTCGCTTCGGAGAGCGAGTATAGTCCGGCAGGAGTCGGTATCGTGGCTCCGGTTCTCGCCGTGGACGTTGTAGTAAAAGGTGGACCCTCCAGAGAGTGCTCGAGATGGAGCCTTGGCCCCAGAGAAGCGGCCCCCTCTGGAGGTGTGTTGGTGCTTAGCGGGGTCTCGAGGGGTGATGCTGAGGACTTCCCCCCGAAGATGCTTCCGGCCCCACCGAGAGTCCCGGTGGACGGAGTCTTGTCGGCCGGAATCTTGGCGGCGGAGGTCAGTAGCTGGGCGAGCTCCCCGGTCAAGGTCCGGAGAGGCTTCATACGTCTTGGCACCCGTGACCCGAGCAGGGACTATCATGGCCTGCCGGCGCAACTGGCCCTCTTCGGACCGGGCGTACTCTTCAAAGTACGTCATGAGCTGGGCCACCGAAGAGATGGGCTTCCGATGGAGCTTGTCGAGGAGGCTTGGGTGGGTGACACCTTCCCGAGCAGCCTCGATGACCGAGGAAGCCGAGAGCCCCTTGATCTGGGCCTTTGTGTTTGAAACTCTAGGAATATTGCCGCAAAGTTTCCTCGGGTTGCTGCTTCACTTGGAAGAGACTCCCGGTGGACATTGGGGCCACGAAGGTCCCCTAAAAGTTGTTGACGAACTTCTTCCGCAGCTGGTCCCACGAACGGATGGTTCCAGGCCGGAGTGACCAGAACCACCGGAGGGCGATCCCTTGGAGCGCCAGGGGAAAGCATTTAGCCATGGTGTCTCGGCTTCACTCGGACGCTTTTATCGCCAAAGCGTACGAGCGGGAGAACTCTCCGGGGTCAGAATCCCCGGAGTACTTGGGAAGCTTGGCGGCCCGAAACTTCGAACTAAAGCGCACCCTCTGCAGGTCTTCATCATCGCTCAGGGCCACGGCAGCGACCCTCGTAGCGTGGGAGGGCTCGGGGGGGGGGGGGGGTGGAGCGACGCCTCATGGCGCCATTGAGCCAGCTCTGCCTTCAGCCGGGCATTCTCAGCGGCCAGGGCATCGGCCTGACTCCCGCTTCCTCCTGAAGTGGTCTCAGGGTCACGTGAACAGACATAGTCGGTTCGGAGGGTCACCACCAGGGGCCCGCTCGGAGGTTGCCCCTCCGGCAACCCCTCCGGGAGCCCCTCAAGATTGACGGAGGCTGGCTCAGGCACGCCAGCAGGGCCCTGAACCTCGGGCGTCCCTTCCGGGGCCTGGATCGACTCCAGGGAGGGTGCCCCGACGGGCGCAACGACTAGTTGGTCGGGATCGGCGATTGTGGTGGGCTCGATTCCGGCTGTGCGGGCTGATCGACGCAGAGGAACCGTGTTGGCGCCTTTCTGACCCGACATGCTTTGGTGAATGGATGTAGAGGACGCTAGCTTCTCGAACTAGAGTCCCCATGGACGGCGCCAACTGTTGGTATAACGGATTGAACCAGCAGGTTTTCTTAGTGGAAGTGAAGGAATGCAATATGCTCTGTATTCTTGGATTGTGTGTTTATTACAACTGTAGTTGGGGGGTATTTATAGGGTGCCCCGCCCTAAGGGCTAGGCACCTCTAACCCACCAACCGCTATTCGGCCTGACTCTGGTCAGTAGTACAGACAAGGCAGACCCTGTGTAGTACAGACAAAACGGACTCTGCATAGTACAGACAAGACGATTCGACCCTGACAGCGTATCAGCCATGCCGGGCGCTACCAACGCCGCCCGACACGGCATAGAGGATCGCGATCCTGTCCCCCTGTAGGCTTGACTGGTCTTCTTTCTTCCAAAGCTCCCTCCGGAACCACTGCTCGCCCCGAGGGATGGCATTCGGTATTCTTGCCCCTAGGGTGGCCCCAGGCATCTTCAGTCCAGAGAGTGGCCTCCGGCTTCCGCCTGATTGCCCCTCGCCCGCGGACCCCTCCAGAGCACTTCGGGGCCTCCGAGGGCCTCCGGCTTCCTCGCCCGGAGGTCCAGGTCCCTCCGGCGCCAGGCTTCGGGCCCTCTAGCAGTGGTCCCCTTCAGCCATCGGGATTATCTCCCCCAACATAATGCAAGGTAATAACAAGGAAGGTAGTGTCTACTTTTGCGGAAAAGCATATTTGTAAAGCATTTAATGTAAGCAGATTATTTAGTATAGAAAATTAAACATGTGTAATGCATCATCATCTAACTCGAGGGGTACAGTCAGCCCACCCTCGCTCAATAGTCCTTACATGCTATGAATCTCACGATCATTCATACAAAAGTAAACTAACTGCGAGAAGTCACACAACCCGCCCTTGACCGTGGGCTCGGCTTTTCAAAAATATTTAAACTCTGATCAGAGGTGTACTATTGTACACACTAGGCACTTGTTTCCCGCACACCGCAGTGTGTTAAATGACTCCTGTCACGAGAAATTCGTGCCAAAACCTTTAGCATGGAACACACCAATTCGATAACACCCTCTTATAGGTTTCATATGGTGCCCCAGTCACTTCGGGCCAACACCATACCCCCCTTGAGCCTCATCGGTACAAGTCACCCGCAGGTTGCCCCATGCCCCCTCCACTATGGTGCTTCAAGTTGGTACGATCCATACCTCCAGTTAGGACTTACCCAGTAGACTTGTGGTTAGTACGAGTTTGTTTTGCAATAGATCCCGCAGACTGGTCCTTATAGTGCCACGGGTGCGAACAACCAATGCCCTAACTTGCACCTAGAACCCACCATACTTATAACATATCCAACTCCAACAGAAACCAGAGACGAGAATAACGGGGAAATCATATAGTAGAATCCAACTATCTACGACTCGTTCTTTTATCCTATACCAGTTGTGTCGATACATTGGACACTAGCTAATATAATATTGTAAGAGTGACAAGGAGTTCGGGCTCAATAAGCATGGCTTGGGTTGACACACAAGGACGGGGATCTAATAAATATAATTTAGGGCTTGATATTAGACTAATGCAAATATACCCTATGTGTTATAACAATATTTAAATAAAACATGGGCTCAATTATGATATAAATGGGGGTTGTGACTTGCCTTGATCTGCAAATGGTGAAGGTGGAACCTCGGGGTAAAACTCCGGATTCTCGTTGGCGTCATAGTCTTCCGGTACGAAGAGTAAACATGATAATCAATAAACAATCCAAAAATCACCAAGGAAAGCATACATGTCTTTGTTGTATGAATTAAAGGAAATAAAATCTTAAATTCTATGAAACTATTACCTAAGAACTTAAGATTAGTTTTTAAGGGCTTCTGAGTTTTATAAATTGGATTAAGTATTTACCCTAAGGGGTTTTTATTTTCCCATTTAAATGTGAATTAAGATGTACAAAACAACCCTACTGTTTTTATTGCATTAAAATAGTTAAATGAAGTGATTATGTCCTCTGAAATTAATATATCAATTTTTAAGGAAATTTCAGAGGGTTCTGAGTTATTATTACATGAAATAATAATTTATCCAAAAAGGATTTTTGAATTATTATTTAATAAGAATAAAATGTGCAAAATAAACATACTGTTTTTATTGCATAAATGTGTAGACAATAAAGAGACAAATTTTACAAAATTTGAATGGTGAAATTTGGAGTTAAAATGAGCAAGTTATGAATTTTCTAAGTTTAAACAATTTTCTGGATTTTTTATTTAAACTCAAAACAGGCTTGGGTCCATGGTGAGCGAGGCCCACCATAGACCCGTGCACTGTGTGCGTGGTCTGGCCCGATCTAAATCGTTGGATCTAGATCCAACGGTCGGCAACGAGGCAGGGTGTTTAAGTGACGATCGACGACCCACGGTGCTTGATACCCTTCAGGCGCCGATAGATGGCTCCGATTAAATCCCGATGGGATCTAATCCGGGTCATCCAATCGGGATCGCTCGGCCATGGTGCCATCCGGCAAGCTCGCGGCACGGGGAAGGGAGAGGCCTTCGTCCCCGACTTTGGTGGCTCGACGGCGAGCAATCTCTGGCGAGGGCGAGGGCTACCGGTGGTGCTGCTAGCTAAAACTGAACCAGGGGAATAAGAGGATCACTATGGTATCGGATATAGCGGCGAAGGATGATCGGCGGTTATCAGCGACAAGAAGGGGACGGCGAGCTCCTTGGGTTGACGGTGGTGATGGAGATCCGGTGGCGATCTGGCCCAACGGAGGTGGGGCCGAGGTAGGGGCGGCGTCACTGGTCCTAGAGGTGCCATCGGCGGGGGTGGCGGATCCTTGTGGCGCCGGCGAGGGGTTGCCGGAGGTGAAACAGGGGAGGCAGCGCAAAAAGCATGGGTGACGCTCGAGAAAGCGAGGGCTTGGGCTCCAGTGGCGTGGCGGACTGCGGCGAGTGCGGGAGGCATTTTATAGGGGCTCGCCGGCGTCCAATTGGAAGAGATCTGAGGGTTCCCTTTTCCCCTCCGGTGAACTTTCCATAGTTCGCAACCATTCCATTCACGGAGAAAATGTGTTGGATAAGGCTGGAAGGGGATCGCCAGAGCTAGGGGTCAAGATCCCGGTTGATTCGATTACTCGAGGCGGCCGATGGCAGAATTGAGGGGAAGGGGCATCGAGAATGGAAGGGGGGATCCCCTTCCATCGAAGATGAAGGACCCGATAGGTGGGGGCCACCTATCAGTGGGCGGGCGCGAGGGGAAAGGGGTCGACAGGCGGGCCATGGTGGGCAGTGGCTGAGGAGCGCGCGTGCAATAGACAAGCGGGGCCTAGGCTGGCACGGGCAGGAGAGAGAAGTGAGGGACGACGCCGACTGGTTGGTCCCACTTGGCAGCGACCTGGCGATAGACTGGGCTGGGCCTAAGGAGGATTGGGGGTTGCGGCCCAAGAGATTTAAAAATGCATTTTCCATTTAAATTAATTCCAGAAAATCGATTATTTGTTTAGGGCTTGAAGAACTGTTGCTAAAATTTTGTAAAAATTCCTCAAAATATTTCTTGGCTTATAGATTTCATCATAAATTTTTCAGCCTTAAATTTGAATTATTTCTCCCTGTTTTGTTTTAATTGGGTTCTTTTAACCTTTTCTCTAAATAAATAATCCCTTTTTAAATTCTAAAAATTTATTTCTGTCATTTTTATTTTATTTTTAAATTTGGGATGTTACAATCCTATCCCCCTTACAAAGAATCTCGTCCTTGAGATTCGAATCGAACTTCGGGAAACTAAAGGGACGAGGGGGGGTGTATTACCGAAAGTAGCGAACAGAGGGGGGTGAATGGGCGCCTAAAAAATTATTTCGAATCAATGGCCTGCTCCCAACACCCAACGCACCTCAAAAGACTTGTTAGGAAAACATAAACAGATCGTCTAAGCCTAAAGTATCTAGCCTATAAACAACCGGTGTCCTAGTCAAAGAAACACCAACATAGTGCTTAAAGGCAGATTAACAAAGCATTTAAAACATAGGCAGATCAAGGTTCACAGAAATAACTCATCACAGCAATTAATCCGAGTGCACGTAAAAAGAGATGAGTCTTACTGTTCTAACATTTGTCTCCTGTTCGGTACTTGACGAAGCCTGTGTGGTGCGAAGCCTGTAGTTGTCGAAGCCTGCTTCGAAGTTGTTGTGCGAAGGTGTAGACAACGAAGCTAGCTTCGAAACAGAGCAGAACAAAATATTCGAACAACACTTCGAACAAGCAGAGACTCCGAAGGCTGACAGCGAAGTACCTTCGAAAGCAAAACTACAGAGCCTATACTCCGAGATGAAAACTTCAAAGTTTGAACACTGAAACGAAGATAAAACAATGTGGGACCCACGATATAACTTCGAGCAGTGATACCTCCGTCAAAACATACTTCAGAAAAGCTAGATCGTAGCCATCGCGCAGGCTTCGAAAACAATAGCGAAGTCCTCACAGAAAATACGAAAGAGCTAACGGAGCACAAAGTGCTATTCTGTGGAGCCGACGCGAAAAACATGCTTCGAACGCCTAGCAAACTTCGCAACTGACACCTCCGAAACAAAAACCGAAGCTCGCAGCTGTCGAAGTACCTTCGCATAGTGCACACTTCGGAGAAACACTACTGGTAAAGGCAAAACCCTGTGCAAAAAGCAAATAGTCTACAACCACAGCTAGTTGAGCCGGATGTGGGACCCACACGTATATGGCAGCCAGTTTTTGATAGTACTGAGGACTCTTCTGCTACCTATACATGAGATAGGCCAAATAGGCTAAAGCCTATGAGATGATTACCTGACACGCAGAAATAAAATAACTAGCAGCTGTCCGCATACACAGAAAACAACAACAGAGCAAGAAAATCCTGAAGAGACTAGTCACACAGCTATGAGCACAGCCTTGGCGTAGAGATTGCTACTAGCCTTTCTGCCAGGACAGAAAAAGATCTTCAAGAACTCTGTTAACACTCTGCAGAAAATACATGCGCAGTGTTCCCAAGAAAAATTTCAGGCTGAGATTAATCAAAAGACTTGATGCTTCTGGCAGCTACTAGACCGAGATGATAAACATAATAACAACTCATGCCAGAGTAGCTGCAAACTAGCCATGCAAACTACTAGACAATAGCTAGGATGAAATTAATTTCATAGGGAGAACGAAATGAGAACACAGACCAAGCAAGCAAAAACCGAGGCATCAAATAACTTTAAATCATGTTAATGTTTGGTGGAAGTAACAGTGTTGGAATGACGGATCGGACCAGCAGGTTTTCTTAGTGGGAACGAGAGTAGTGTATTTAATGCTCCTTGAGAATGTGTCCTCCAACGATAGTTGGGGGGGGGGTATTTATAGGAAGCCCCATCCGATGGGCCAAATGCCCCTAGACCATCCCCTGCGACACGGCTGGGAGTCAGTCAATAGTACAGACAAAACGGACTACACACAGTACAGACAAGAAGATTCGACTCTGACAGCGTATTGACCGTGTCGGACGCTGCCTGCGCCGCCTGACACAGCGCAGAGGATCGCGATCCTATCTCCCTGTGGGCTTGACCGGACCTTTTCCCGCCAACACTCCCTCCGGATCCACCGTGCGGCCCGAGGGATGGCCTCCGGCGTTCTCCTCCCGAAAGGTGGCCTCCGGCATACTCCTCCAGAAGGGTGGCCTTCGGCATCTTCCTCCCGATGGGCGGCCTCTGGCACCTTCCTCCCGAAGGGTGACCTCCGGCATCAAGCAAACCGCTTGGCACCAACGAGCTCCTCCGGAGCGCCCCGAGACCTCCGAAGGCTTCCGGCTTCATCGCCTGCAGGTCCTGGCCCCTCCGGCACCAGGCTTCGGACCCCCGGGTGGTGGGCCCCCTTCGGCCATCGGGATTATCTCCCCCAACAGTAGCCCCTCGCTTCTTTCCTCTCGAGAGCCCTGCGTTAAGAGGGGGTGGAAGCGCATATGATAATTCCGATAACTTTCATAAGGAACATAACTTACGCTGGGTGCCGGATCCGGCCGCGGCGTGGCCCCCTTCGACCAGCGCGGAGGTGCTCCGAGGCGGGCAGGCGTCGATGGCTTGTAAGGCTGAGGGCCGCTTCGAGCCCTCCTCTTGGCGGGTTGAAGGGAGTTTGACCAGGCCGCTGGGTACCTGCGCGCATTTGACCGCGGGGTTCTGGCCCCAAGGAGGCGGCCAAACGCCGCCTGAAGCAGTTAATGTCGCGTGTGTGTAAACGGCGTTGGGGAGGCGAATCGCCAGGGAGCTGGCGCGCCCCAATGCGGCGGTTTGGTCTTAAATGCGGGTGCCACGCAACCGCTGCGTTCACACGCCGAACGAACGGGAGGGGAACTGTCGGCCTTGTGCTTAAATATCTCCCGTCGCGCGGCCTGTTCTCCCTCCTTCACTTTGTCGCGCCCACTCTAGTCACCTTAGACAGCACTCGTTCTGCTTCCTGAGCGCTAACTTTTCTCTCGCCTCTTCGCACAATGGTGAGGAGCGCTAATCCAACCATGGCGATGGACCCGCGCTTCCTGCAGCACCAGATGGCGGCGGCGGCAGCGGCGGTGGTGACGACATCGGGCCCGTCGGAGACGCATAGCTCGCGTGAGCTCCGTCCCGCCTCAAAGCGGTTTCGGGAGCAGACCCTAGGGCTCGGCCCGTCTACGTGTACGGATGCGTCGATCGAGCAAGCAACTAGGGCCCGCCTTGGTCCTGAGACGCCGACGAGGAAGCCCGGTGGAGAGACGGCCCCGCTGAGGAGCCATGCTGAATAGCGTGGGCCTCATGGCTCCAGATGTGATGAGTCATTGTCAACGATAGTCAAAGAGGACTGAAGAAGAGAAGAGATCTGCTGTTTCATGGGCCGCGTGTGACTCAGGTACACGGGTAGCGAGCGACTGTCGGGCAGAGGAGGCTGCGAAGTCGGGCTGGCCCAATCCGGGTGCATGGGCCAGAAGCAGTAGAAGACCCACTGGGCTGTTGACCAGGACTGACTCAGGTACACGGGTGGTGAGCGATTGCCGGGCTGAGAGAGCTGCGGAGTCGGGCCGGCCCAATCCGGGTACCTGGTGCAAAGCTGGTGGAGGCTTTGTCAGTTTCGGCGTAAAACTGACAACCGTTGATTCTGTATCTGACTGTCCAGAAGAGAAGCCGTAGTTGCTACGAAAACTTAGCTTCCAGATAAGTCATCTGTAACTCTAGGCTCACAGTCAGTCAGTCGTGTTTGTAAAAATTCCTAAGGGTAGTAGAGTCTTTTCCTTTATTTTTGAGTCTGTAAAAACCCTAAGGGGGTGGTAGAATTTTCCTAGTGTTGGGCTGCCTATAAATAGGACCCCAATCCCTAGGGTTTGGACTACCCCTTTGTGCTGAAATCAAATCCACTCTTTGGGTCATTTTGTCTCCCGTTTCTCTCTCCTGTGTGCGCCGCCAGGCTTTGCCCCTTCCTGTTTGTGCATTACTTTTGCTCTAATCTCTTGGATGCATTAAAGCCTTGGTCCCTGCTGATTTTATTTGTTGCATATTGTTCGGTTTGGGGAGTTATTGCTTTGGCTACGGGCTGCTGAATTTATTTCGTGAGGAGAAGCTTCTTCTGTTGCTTCTGTTCTTCACAAACTGAGTACTAGTTCTTGCTGTTGCAAGTAGTACTACTTTACTGTAGCTACAGTAGTCTGTGCAGCTTTTCACCTTCTACTGCACTGCTTTTTGATCGAGGCTGACAGGCTCTGTCACCTTTTTGGCTGTGTTTCGAGCGAAGCTACTTTCTGTTCGAAGCTCCTCAGTTTTACGAGGCAGGCTTCGATCTATCTCCTTCGAAGGCTTCGGTCGATCTTCGGTCTTTGGTTTGCGTTCTGTGTCGCTAAGATTCGAAGCGTTTTTCTGAACGTCAGCAACGCATACTTCGAACAATAGTGCAAAGGGGCTTCGGCCCTATCGGTTCGAAGTCCATACTTCGACAAGTTTCGATGTTGGGTTCGAAGCCTGTAGCTCCGTTAGGCCTCGCACTGACTTCTGTGTAGCGTGTCACCCTTCGCCTCTCTTTTCGGAGCTTAATCTTTTCGGAGGTAGAGCATTGGCTTCGGACTTGGTTTTCTGTCGTGTGACAGGCTTCGCTTCTTTGTCCGAAGGTTGTTCGTTGGAGTGTTGTGTTCGAAGCTTTCTGTTCGAAGGTTTTGCTTCGAAGCTTTCGGTTCGAAGTTGTGTTCGAAGTTTTGACTTCGAAGTGCACACTTCGAAGCAGGCTCCGATTCTGTCACTTTGCTCCGAAGCTCTTGGTTCGAAGCTGTGTTCGAAGTCTTGTCTTCGAAGTACATACTTCGAACCAGGCTCCGGCATTGTCTTACTTCGCTTCGAAGTACACTTCGCTTCTTGCCACTTCGAACTAGGCTAGACCGTGACACCTTCGGCATCTCGGACAGGCTCCGTCACCAACCTCCGAAGCAGACCTCGACGTGCGAAGGAGGCTTCGCCCAGTTCCGAACAGGAGACAAAATATGGACAGTAACTTCTCTTTTCATCTTACACATTCTTAGATCATTTCATTGAGAAGTTTAGGCTTGTTTTACCTTGTTCATCTGCCTAGTTGCACTACTTAAGTTTTACACTATTTATCATCAGTTGCATCTAGGTGCATAGTCTTTTGAGGTGCGTTGGGTATTGGGAACAGGCCATTGATTCGAAAGAATTTTTAAGGCGCCCATTCACCCCCCCTCTGGTCGCTACTTTCGGTCCTACAAGTGGTATCAGAGCGAGGTTAGGGTTTTTCCATACCTTAACCGGTTCTAAACCCCAGTAGTGACTATGACGTCTCCTGGCAAGGTCCCGTCCTTGGAAGCCTATGGCTATAATTATTGGAAGACTCGCATGCGAGCCTATCTCATGAGCCAGGGTTCGGACATATGGGACATTTGCGTTCACACCACGTTTGTCATTTTGCCAGTTACTGAGCAAGGTACTACTGGTATCATTGCTCAGCATCTGAGCAACAGTAAGGCTGTGAACATTTTGTTTTCTGGCTTAGGTCCCATTGAGTTTGAGCGTGTGAGTCATCTCTCCACTGCGAGAGAGATCTGGGCTACCCTCAAGGCACACCATGAGGGAACGGCACAGGTCAAGGCTCGGCTCTATCAGACCTACCGGCGTGAATATGAGAATTTCACACAGAAGCCGGGTGAATCTGTTGAGGCTTTGTTTGGTCGTTTTCAGTCGATCATAAACAAGCTTCGGGACAACAAGGCTGAGGGTGCTCAGTTAGTCTCAGATCACGAGCAGGCGCTCAAGGTTCTCCATACCTTGGACCCAAAGATCTGGGAGATCAAGGTATCCTCTATCGTTGAGAGCACTTCTTACGATACCTTGACCATTTCTGAGTTGTTTAGCAAGCTGAAGGCCACTGAGGTAGATATTCAGTTGAGATCAAATCTCACTGTTCTGGATCAAAATCCCTGGCCCTTGCTACACCTTCTGTTGATCCCTCTGATATGAGCTGTGCTGGGTTCTCCTTGATGTCTATCACTGAGGACCAGCTTGAGTTGTTGGGAGATGATGATTTGTGTCTCTTTAACAACCGGGTGCGTCGTGTCTATGATAAGAGAATGTTCAAAAGACACGGCACAAAATCCGGATGCTTTGAATGTGGTGATCCAGGACACTTCATCGCCGATTGCCCCAAGCGCAATGGCCACAAGAAGGGCACCGGTGGTGGCTTCCACGACTCCGGCAAGCACGACAGCTCATCCTTCAAGGGCAAGCCGAAAACAAGATTCTTCAGAAAGGCCCTGAAGGACTACCGGCGAGAGAACAAGAAGCGCGACAAGGCCTTCTTCGCCGAGATGGAGAAAAGCTACTCCAAGCGGTCCACGTCTTCTTCCTCTTCGTCGAGCTCAAGTGATGAGGAGATCGCCATCAAGAAGGGGAAGGACAAGGACGATCCGGCGGGCCTCTGCTTCATGGCTTTCGGAGACAAGCCAAAGAGCCACTCACGCCAGCGCCGAAGATCCCGCAAGAGCTTCTGCTCAATGGCTCTTGGGGATAGAGAAGAAAAGAGCTCCTCCGACGACTCCGACGACGACGATAATAAGGTATCATCCTACGAGCGCGAAATAGTTGATTTACTTGAGAGCAATCATCAGGAGTTGAGATATCGGGAAAAACTGCTTAGGGGGGCTAAGAAAAGGATAGACGAGTTAGAAAGTGAGCTTGCCGTAGCCAACGGTAGAATTGAAACTCTATCTTCTTCCCCTTGCTTGGGTGATAGCAGTGAGTGCCCGAAGTGTGAGGTGCTTCTGTGTGACCTATCGACTCTGAAGTCCAGGTACACAGAAAGGGTTGATGAGAGGGACGCTTTGGCCACTGAGCTTGAAAGCGCTCAGCTGGAGCTAAAAGATGCTCAAGCCACTGTCGTCACACCCTGTGTTCATTGCCCATCTCATCTAGCTGCCTTAGCTGAGCTGAAATCCAAGGGTAATGAACATTTGGGTGATTTGGAGAGGTTGAGAGCTGAACTTGCCCAGACTAGGCTAGAGCTCGAGACACTGTCAGTTCCACCCACTGTCTGTGAGAACTGTCTGTCTCTTAGAATGGAGCTAATCAAGCTAAAAGCTGAAAAGTCTGTCCAAGTAGAGAGTGAGTGTGAGACCTGCTTGTCTCAGGTGGAGGTTCTAGTTTCCTTGAGAGAGGAGTTAGCAGATTCTCAGAATGAGAACTTTTACCTCCGTTCCATCCTGAGTTGGATCAGTGCCAGAGAGCCACAGCTTGGCATGATGATCCAGCAGTTCAAGAGGCAGGATGGGTTTGGGGTAGGTTACACCTACACCAAGGCTGACTTTGAGAGTGCCATCAGCCGGGCAGTGGAGTGGAGTAAAATGACTCCAGAGCAGAGGTATCCCAAGACTCACTCCACTGAGTCATCCCAGGCTTGTCAGCCCAAGGATGGAGTAATTCATGAACCACCCAAAGCTCCACCCAAGAAGCCTATCTGGGTTCCTAAGCCCAAACACCTCCACTCATCTCTAGACTCTCTTCCTGGACCCTCTCAACCCAAGAAGACAACACCAAACACCACTAAGCCCAAACAACCCAAGCCTCAACCACATCCCAAGAAGCCCACCTATCATTGTGAGTACTGTCAGAGAGACGGGCATCTTGCTGAGTTCTGCTTCAGGAGGAAGCGGGTTGAGAGAGCAGAGAGGGCTCGTAGTGATCAGGAGCAGTTCTACCAGCAAGGTGGTAGACTGCGTGTTCCTCGGCGCGGGGAGAGGCTGGAGGCCAGGCCGCGTCGTGTAGGTGGTGGTAGAGGAGACGGCTTTCTTGCCCGTGCTCCAGTTGGTGGTGTTCGTTCCGGCAGATTTCCAGGCCGTGTTGGCTACGGTCCTGGACCTCGTGGCCGCAGGGTTAGGCAGAACCGAGGACCGCGCTTTGAGCCGCGTTTTGGTCCAAACTCTTTTGATGGTTTTCTCTTTCCATCTTTTGAGCAGATGGCTCGACACTAGTTTAGCTCTTTTGCTAAACCTGGTGCCGGACCATTTGCTCCCACTTACAGACACTGATTGTGCAGGACCGGGGACTGGAGGATGTTTGGATCATGGACTCAGGATGCTCTCGCCACATGACGGGACATCGCAGATGGTTCTCCAGTCTCACTCCCCCGAGCTCCAAAGAGTACATCACGTTCGGGAACAACGGTCAAGGGAAAGTAAGTGGCATAGGCTCAATTAGCATTTCAGACCATTTCTCTTTAAAGAATGTTGCTTTGGTTAAAAATTTGAACTTCAACTTGATTTCTGTGTCGCAACTTCTTGAGGATGGTTTGGAAGTGCGTTTTAAGAAGGGCAATTCTTCTGTGGTTGATTCTAGAGGGTCTTTGGTTTGTCAGATTTTACCCTTCGGTAAAGTTTTTCGAATTGACTTCTCTAGTTCTTTTGGCCCTTCTCGCTGTTTGGTTGCTGGATCTTCTTCTGAGCTATGGAAGTGGCATAGGAGGTTAGGCCATTTGAGTTTTGATCTACTAGTCAGGTTAAGCTCTATGGACCTCATCCGAGGATTGCCCAAGCTTAAGATGGAGAAGGATCTAGTTTGTCATCCCTGTCGTCATGGGAAAATGGTTGCCGCTTCTCACGCACCTGTGACTCAGGTGATGACTTCGTATCCGGGAGAGCTTTTACATTTGGACACTATAGGTCCAGCTCGGGTACGCTCGGTCGGTGGGAAGTGGTATGCACTTGTGATTGTTGACGACTTTTCTCGATTTTCGTGGGTTTTCTTTTTGGAGTCTAAGGATGAAACTTTTCAATTTGTCCATGACCTGATTTTGAAGCTGAAGAATGAGAACAATGGTCGGATGCGAGCAATTCGCTCCGACAACGGCTCTGAGTTCAAGAACTCTCAGTTCGTCAGTTTCTGTGGTGATCAGGGTCTGGACCATCAGTTTTCTTCTCCTTACACTCCCCCACAGAACGGCGTTATGGAACGAAAGAACCGCACGCTAGTCGAGATGGCCAGGACGATGCTCGATGAGCACAGGACTCCTAGGCGTTTTTGGGCTGAAGCCATGAATACGGCTTGCTATCTGGCCAACCGCATTTTTCTTAGAGCTTACCTTGGTAAGACATCATATGAGTTGCGGTTTGGCAGACAGCCCAAGGTGAGCCACTTGCGAGCGTTTGGCTGCAAGTGCTTTGTGCTCAAGAAGGGATGGCATTTGGACAAGTTTGAGTCTCGTTGCTGGGATGGTGTTTTTCTTAGTTATGCTTTGCATTCACGAGGTTTTCGTGTTTGGAACCTTGAATCCCAGTTGCTTGTCGAGACTTGTGAGGTTTCTTTTGATGAGTCCTTGCCTTCTTTGAATCCTTCTTTTGAGCTTTCTGGTGATGATGAGCTCGGAGAGTCCATCTTCGAGGAAGATGAGGATACTCTAGCTGCTGATGAGGGCGGGCCTTCTGCATCCCTCGCAGAGCCCACACCTTCTGAAACTTCGACTGATGATGAGGGCGGACCTCTGATCACTTCTTCCACTTCGATCGAGCCCCCTCAGTCAAGTCCAGAGGTGCCAGCTGCTGACTCTGGTGAGGTGACCTCAGATCACCAGGGAACCCGAGCAGTTCAGCGTGATCACCCCTCAGAGCTCATCATTGGTGATCTGACTGAGAGAACTTTGCGTTCTTCTGCCTCTCTCGCTGTGTTTGTTGAATCTGCGTTTGTTGCATCTTTTGAGCCCAGAGATATTTCTCATGCTCTTTCTGATTCTAATTGGATTAATGCTATGCAAGAAGAGCTTGAGAATTTTGTCCGTAATCGGGTTTGGACATTAGTTGAGCCGCCACCGGGATGCAACCCCATAGGTACCAAGTGGGTATTCAAAAACAAACAAGGTGAAGATGGGGTTGTGGTGCGCAACAAGGCTTGACTAGTTGCCCAGGGTTATTGCCAGAAGGAAGGTATTGATTTTGAATAAACCTTCGCTCTTGTTGCCCGTCTTGAGTCCATTCGTATCCTTCTAGCTTTTGCCGTTTCAAAGGGTTTTAAGCTTTTTCAAATGGACGTTAAGAGTGCTTTTCTGAACGGGTACATAGAAGAGGAGGTTTATGTTAGGCAACCCCCCGGTTTTGAGAATCCTAAGTTTCCTCGGCATGTTTTTAAGTTGCACAAAGCTTTATACGGGTTGAAGCAAGCCCCCAGGGCTTGGTATGACCGGTTGAAGCAAGCCCCCAGGGCTTGGTATGACCGGTTGAAGCAATTTTTGTTGGGGAAAGGCTTTGTGATGGGTTCTGTGGACAAAACTCTCTTTTTGCTCAGAGTTGCTTCAGATTTCTTAGTCGCTCAGATTTATGTGGACGATATTATCTTTGGCGGTACTACTGATTCTCTTGTGTCCAAGTTTTCTGAGCAGATGCACAGTGAATTTGAGATGAGCCTCATGGGTGAGCTTAAGTACTTTTTAGGGCTCCAGATCAAGCAGACCAAGGACGGCACCTTCATCCACCAAGGTAAGTACACTCGTGATATGCTTAAGAAATTTGACTTTGGTGGTGAATTGAAGCCGCAGATGACCCCGATCGGCACTTCTGGGGGTCTGGACAAGGACGAGAGCGGTGTCAAGGTCAATGAGAGAGAGTTTCGAGGGATGATCGGTTCGCTGTTGTACTTAACGGCAACAAGACCGGACATTCAGTTCGCCGTGGGACTTTGCGCGCGTTTTCAGTCTTCACCACGCGCATCTCACCGGCAGGCTGTCAAGCGCATTTTTAGGTATCTCACTTATGCGCCCGATCTCGGTCTTTACTATTCAGCATCATGATCTCTTGATCTATCTGGCTTTTCGGATGCCGACTTTGGTGGGTGCCGGTTGGATCGCAAGTCGACTTCCGGTACTTGCCAGTTTCTTGATTCTTCCCTTGTATCTTGGTCTTCTCGAAAGCAATCTGGAGTTGCTCTTTCGACCATAGAGGCTGAGTACGTAGCTGCTGCTAGCTGCTGCTCACAATTGGTTTGGATGATTTCCACTTTACGAGATTTTGGGTTGTTCTTTCCTACCAGGGTTCCATTGTTTTGCGACAGCACCAGTGCTATTAGTGTAGGGAAAAACCCGTGTCTCCATTCAAAAACCAAACATATTGATGTGCGCTTTCACTTCTTGCGGGATCAATATGAGAAAGGTGTCATTGACCTTGTTCATGTTGATACCCATCATCAGTTGGCTAACATTTTCACCAAACCCCTAGATCAGTCTACTTTTGAGCGTTTACGAGGGGATTTGGGTGTTGTGTATCCTTTCTAGGATATTTTGCGTCAGTTTTCCTTCTTCTTTACTCTTTTCTTGAGTCTTTTTGTGTGTGTTCATATCTTGCATATTCACATATCACACTTTGGAGATGCTTCTGTTATATGATTGCACTGCTTTACTTATTCTAGCTGGTACATGCTTTTGATTACTTGTCAATGATCATGCTTTGGTTCAGTTCACTTGATATATCTGATATCTGTCATATGCATGGCTTTTACGCTTTCAACTTGAAAAATGATCACCTTTGCTTCTGGTAACTAGCATGTGTAGGCTGAGTGCTTTTGCTATCTGTTACATACCTTGTAGCTAGTTCATCACATAGATGCAGATATGCAACTTGGGCATCTTTAAGCTTTAACATGGAAAATGAGCTATGACAATCAAAAATGAATGAAAATTCCATGCCTTTTTATGCTTGAATGGAAAAGATCCAAGTGGGTTTGCTTTGTCGCATTACATTGTTCTGGACTGCTTACCATAGCACTTTGGTATGAACTAGGACAGTGTAGTGTATGCCAAGATCAATGTCTTAAGCTTCTGATGGTCCAGTTCTGGCCTAGGCTTGACTTGGTCGGTTAGCATAAGGTTTGACATGCAAATAACCCTTGGCAGAAATGAAAAAGGAAAATTGAACAAGCATGAACATTTGAAATAATAACAAGTTTGCTGAAGCACTTTGTTTTGGATAATGCTTATCTTGGTAGATATCAGATAGCTTTTGTATCTCATGCTTTACCTTGCTTGTTTACTGGAAAATGTGGTGATGCTTTTTATTTGCAAACACTGAAAAATGCGTGCTAATGACTGTCTATAGATATCATTTGTTGCACTGATCATGCCATGTGTCTTAGACAGTATCTCTTTTGCTATACTTGTTAGATGCTGTAATTGCAGTCAATCATATTTGAGAAGCATGCTTTCTACACTCCTTATGCACTCCAGTTGAATTCACTGCATATTTTGAGGGGGAGTTGCATTTCAGGGGGAGTCTGTGTCTCTTTTGAGTGTTTGATGAGTACACTTGTCAACAAGGGGGAGAAAATTTGGGATCAGAGTTTAAGGGGGAGTTCTTACTCTGTTGATATCCTTGTTGTTCTGAAATCACACTCATTTTGAGCTTTTACGTTTTGGTTAATCATAATGACCGTTTCTTGTCTTTGTTTGGCTTTTGGTCATTAGGGTTAAACTTTTACCTTATTTTTCTTCTTCTTTGTTTTCTTGTGTTTTGTTTTCGTGTTTCCACATTTGTTCGCAGGTGCTGAAGAGCCGAGAAAAGAGGAGTGTTGACAATGCACTCATCAAGGGGGAGATTGAGGAGCCATGCTGAATAGCGTGGGCCTCATGGCTCCAGATGTGATGAGTCATTGTCAACGATAGTCAAAGAGGACTGAAGAAGAGAAGAGATCTGCTGTTTCATGGGCCGCGTGTGACTCAGGTACACGGGCAGCGAGCGACTGTCGGGCAGAGGAGGCTGCGAAGTCGGGCTGGCCCAATCCGGGTGCATGGGCCAGAAGCAGTAGAAGACCCACTGGGCTGTTGACCAGGACTGACTCAGGTACACGGGCGGTGAGCGATTGCCGGGCTAAGAGAGCTGCGGAGTCGGGCCGGCCCAATCCGGGTACCTGGTGCAAAGCTGGTGGAGGCTTTGTCAGTTTCGGCGTAAAACTGACAACCGTTGATTCTGTATCCGACTGTCCAGAAGAGAAGCCGTAGTTGCTACGAAAACTTAGCTTCCGGATAAGTCATCTGTAACTCTAGGCCCACAGTCAGTCAGTCGTGTCTGTAAAAATTCCTAAGGGCAGTAGAGTCTTTTCCTTTATTTTTGAGTCTGTAAAAACCCTAAGGGGGTGGTAGAATTTTCCTAGTGTTGGGCTGCCTATAAATAGGACCCCAATCCCTAGGGTTTGGACTACCCCTTTGTGCTGAAATCAAATCCACTCTTTGGGTCATTTTGTCTCCCGTTTCTCTCTCCTGTGTGCGCCGCCAGGCTTTGCCCCTTCCTGTTTGTGCATTACTTTTGCTCTAATCTCTTGGATGCATTAAAGCCTTGGTCCCTGCTGATTTTATTTGTTGCATATTGTTCGGTTTGGGGAGTTATTGCTTTGGCTACGGGCTGCTGAATTTATTTCGTGAGGAGAAGCTTCTTCTGTTGCTTCTGTTCTTCACAAACTGAGTACTAGTTCTTGCTGTTGCAAGTAGTACTACTTTCCTGTAGCTACAGTAGTCTGTGCAGCTTTTCACCTTCTACTGCACTGCTTTTTGATCGAGGCTGACAGGCTCTGTCACCTTTTTGGCTGTGTTTCGAGCGAAGCTACTTTTTGTTCGAAGCTCCTCAGTTTTGCGAGGCAAGCTTCGATCTATCTCCTTCGAAGGCTTCGGTCGATCTTCGGTCTTTGGTTTGCGTTCTGTGTCGCTAAGATTCGAAGCGTTTTTCTGAACGTCAGCAACGCATACTTCGAACAATAGTGCAAAGGGGCTTTAGCCCTATCGGTTCGAAGTCCATACTTCGACAAGTTTCGAAGTTGGGTTCGAAGCCTATAGCTCCGTTAGGCCTCGCACTGACTTCTGTGTAGCGTGTCACCCTTCGCCTCTCTTTTCGGAGCTTAATCTTTTCGGAGGTAGAGCATTGGCTTCGGACTTGGTTTTCTGTCGTGTGACAGGCTTCGCTTCTTTGTCCGAAGGTTGTTCGTTGGAGTGTTGTGTTCGAAGCTTTCTGTTCGAAGGTTTTGCTTCGAAGCTTTCGGTTCGAAGTTGTGTTCGAAGTTTTGACTTCGAAGTGCACACTTCGAAGCAAGCTCCGATTCTGTCACTTTGCTCCGAAGCTCTTGGTTCGAAGCTGTGTTCGAAGTCTTGTCTTCGAAGTACATACTTCGAACCAGGCTCCGGCATTGTCTTACTTCGCTTCGAAGTACACTTCGCTTCTTGCCACTTCGAACTAGGCTAGACCGTGACACCTTCGGCATCTCGGACAGGCTCCGTCACCAACCTCCGAAGCAGACCTCGACGTGCGAAGGAGGCTTCGCCCAGTTCCGAACAGGAGACAAAATATGGACAGTAACTTATCTTTTCATCTTACACATTCTTAGATCATTTCATTGAGAAGTTTAGGCTTGTTTTACCTTGTTCATCTACCTAGTTGCACTACTTAAGTTTTACACTGTTTATCATCAGTTGCATCTAGGTTAGAAACCTTTAGACTTAGGCCTTCTGTATATTTTCTGCTGCATAGTCTTTTGAGGTGCGTTGGGTATTGGGAACAGGCCATTGATTCGAAAGAATTTTTAAGGCGCCCATTCACCCCCCCCTCTGGTCGCTACTTTCGGTCCTACACCCGCAGCCACGAGAAGGCGAGGTCGTCGTCTTCGAAGCTTTTTTCGACGTGGGGCTGGGGTTCCCCGCTTCGGAGCTCCTCGCCGGGGTGCTAGATGCGTTCCATCTGGAGCTCCCGCAGCTGTCCCCTAACGCCGTGGCACGCCTCACCATTTTCGAGTGGGCCATGCGTGCCAAAGGCAGCGAAGGGAGGGCGGAGGTCTTCGCGCAGATGCAAGAAGCTCTCTGCCAGCCGAAGAAGAAGGGAGGCCAGATACTGGCCTTCGGGAGCATCAATTTCAAGCTCCGGAGGAAGTACGTGGACTCCTTCCCGGCGAAGGCCATCAACGAAAGATGGTACTCCAAGTGGGTGAACCGGTGGTTTTACGTCCATGTGGGGCTCAGCTCTGGCCTCGCCAGGATCTCGCGCCACATTTGGTTCCAGAGGGAAGCGCGCATCGAGACAAACACCGGCTCGGTCTCCGCGAGGATCCAGCTTCTCCAGATCGTCACGCGCCGAATGAGCATGCACGATCTAGCGGAGGAGTTCGTGGCCCTCGAGATCCCTCCGCTGAAGGAAGAATGGTCGGCGTCGCTCCGGAGCAGCCGGGACAAGTCGATGCCAGTGGAGCTCTCCCGCCAGCTTGGTAAGCCTCCGCACCTCTTAACTTTGTTCCTGTCTTCCGCGCTCGAAGGGTACTCCGGTCCTGATCCTTGAACACAGGGTCGCTCGTTGCCCGGACCCCCGAGGAGGTGGCCCGCATGACGGAGAGGATTCTCGGAGCCCCTACCCCGGCCGAACGCACCCGGCGGTTGGAGCTGGCGGGCTGCTAGGAGCGCTTCAACAGAGTGTGGGGGGCGCTCGAGCTCTCGCCCCCCCTCTTCCAGAGGGTGAGGTCCTCCGGGCTGTCTCGAAGAGGAAGGTGGGCGACCCCGACGGTGGCCTCTCTCCTCGGTGCCCCTCCAAGAAGAAGAAGATAGTGAAGGGCCCAAGGCATCTTTCTCCGGGACACTCCTCCGCCTCCCACTCCGAGTGGGGAGGTTCTAGCGACGGGGCCCAATCGGAGTCGGGGGACCCTCCAGTAATTCTGGACCCAACCCCGTCGATCCGGCCGAATGCTGGAAGGACCGGAGACGCTCCCCCTCGCTCGGACCCCACGGAGCCCATGCCGAGGGCCGGGCAGGAGGCGCCCACCATCGGGGTGACACCGCCTCTTAAGACTGCTCCCCCGCGCGAACCAGCTTCAGAGGGGGTCTCCGCCGGTTCCTGGGGGAGTAGGGAGATGGACAGCTTGGACCGAGGGGGGCTGGCCGACCCGCTCGGCGCCGTCGAGGGGAGCGCCGACATGGAGGCCGAGCTCGCCGCGGCGGCGGCGTGCTCTCTGGTGAACTCGATCGACAATCTTTTCTACCGCCCGAGCCCGTCGGGACCCGTCTAGCTTTCAGAGGACCTTGCCGAGGCCATGGACGAAGGTATGATAGCTTACCCATCCTTTCCCCAAACATTGGGGCCTTCTCGATCTTAGCCTTTGCTCGCCTACGCAGGCACATCTGCCCGGGGTGTTGAGCCAGTCGCCCCGCTTCCCGACGATGTTGCAGATGCAAGGTCCGGAGCCCCTGTCAGCACGATGAGGACTTCGGGGCAACGGGGCGGGACAGAGTCCAGAGCCTCTGAAGGGGCCTCTTCGGAGGCCGTCAAAGACGCAGGGAACCGACCTCGGCCCCCTTCCAGCTCTCGAGGCGCGCGCGCCACCGTGCCCCTCTTGCGCCCCTTCCTGGCGGATGGCGAGGACTTTGCGTCCAAGGTGGCTCCAGTCCACGACTACTACCTACGACTACGCGAGGCCCCGGTGGTAGATGAACTGGGGCTATCAGATGGACTGGACCTTGGCAGGTCCATCGAGACTGCGGCGGGCCAGGTACTTTCTTGGAATGCCCTTCAATGAGCCCCTAGCTCTTCTTCTGACTATCTTCCTTGCGCGCAGGTGGTTGCATTGGCACAGGGTTCACTGATTGCCCTGCTCTCCGAGCGCCAATGCCGCGAGGCGGATACTGCGGGGCTTGCGGCCCGAGCGGATACCGCGGAGAGACTGGCTCGCGAGCGAGCAGCGAAGGTCGAAGCCCTTCGGCTCTAGGCAGCAAGGGTCGAAGTGCTCGAAGCCCAAGTGGTGGAGGTGGACTCCCTCAAGGCCCGCGTCGCGGAGCTAGAAGGGCTCCGGGCTCGAGCCGCGCGAGCCGACGAGAAGGAGGTGGAAGTCGACGCCCTTCGGGCCTGAGCTGCCGAGGAGGAGGGGCTTCGGTCTCGGGCCGCAGAAGTGGAGCGGCTCGAAGAGGAGGTTTCCGCGCTCCGGACTCAAGTCTCGGAGGTAGACAAGCTCCGCGAGGCGGCAGCTAACACCGAGGCCCTCGGGGCCCGAGTGGCCCAGCTGGAGTGGGTCGAGGTGGACCTCGCCACCCGGAACGGGGAGGTAACCGAGGCACTTGCCGAGGCGGGGAAGACGGCGGCTGACACTGCGGTGTCCCTCTAGAAGGTGCTGGCGCGCTACAGCACCAGATGTGGCGCGTTCGACATCGCCTGGGAGCCCCTGGTTCGCCGGGTGAAATTTATTCAGTCCGTCGTCCGGCAAATACACCTTACCGTAGCACAATACGGCAAGGTGTCTGCTCGGGTGGCCGCTTACGGGATTCTTCGACATCTCGAAGTGTCTGGGCTTCCTCTTCCTTCGCCTTCGAGCTCGCATCCGGTCACTTTCATGGGGGATCACCTCCGAACGCCAATCCCCGCGCTGAATCAATCTTGAAGGGCGCTCAAGGCGGTTTGGCAGACTGAGGGCCCTGAAGCGATCAAGACTTGGCTGGAGGAGGTGCTTCGCGCCCGCGGTCCTCTGGCTCCCTCGTAGCCTTCGGCCTCGGCCCGCCAGCCGGACCTGAAGGTGTAGCTTATTCGAGACTCTCTCGTTGTATAGCCTATAATAGCTTTAGAAACTTAGTCATATATTAATAAAGAGTACCTTCTGGGGTTCATTCAGGGTGTCCACGATTGCGACTGTGATGTCGAAGTGCTTGAATTTGACGACACTCTTCGACATCGATGGGCTATCTTCGAGGCTCTGAGAGTGAATCGTCCTGCGCGCTTCATCCTTCCCCGTAGTAGCGACGGACACGTGGACCACGACGTCCTCCGAGGGGTTCTGGACCTTGTCAAGGAAGAAGAGATAGGGCCCCGCTCCTCGTCTTCGTCTCCCGAACCGGTGGACTGGTCCGATATGGAAGCCGGCCCAGACAAAGCGCCCTCTGGGGGAGGCAATCTGCGCAGTTGGGCCCAACTTCAAGAAGACCAGAGGACCTTTCGTGCTCAGAAGAAGGAGGAGGAGCGGAGGAAGAGGAAGGAGAGGTCTGCGCGAACCGTGTCCGGGCCTCCGGCCGGAGCGTGCTCTGGCCTAGGTGGTCCATCCGACCGAGGGGGCCTTCGGTTCCTGCTTGGCTTGGATGAAAACTTCTCTTGATCCTTCTCTTCTGTTTTTGATTTGTGATAAACATTGTACACCCCCTTTTTTCTTCTTTTTCCAATATATGTGGTTGAAGCCTTCCTCCTTGCTCCTTCCCTTCCCCCCTCCTTAGCGGGTAGGCGGTTTGCCAGCTGGGCGCTAACCAGCTAGGAGGAAGGACGGTGAATGTATTTTGCCTACAAGGGTAGGATACTTTGAACGGGAGCTTGAAATCCGACTGGGTGCATCTCGGGCCGGGGCTCGGGTTCTAACTTCGAGGCTGCGTAGAGTTAGGGCTCGGAACCCGATTGCGAGGGTGCGTCGAGCCGGAGCTCGGAACCCGAGTGCGAGGGTGCGTTGAGCCGGGGCTCAGAACCTGATTGCGAGGGTGCGTCGAGCCGGAGCTCGGAACCCGATTGCGAGGGTGCATCGAGCCGGAGCTCGGAACCTGATTGCGAGGGTGCATCGAGCCAGAGCTCGGAACCCGATTGCGAGGGTAGCCAGACCTCAGAACCCGATTGCGAGGGTGCGTCGAGCCGGAGCTCGGAACCCGATTTCGAGGGTGCGTCGAGCCGGAGCTCGGAACCCGATTGCGAGGGTGCGTCGAGCCGGAGCTCAGAACCCGATTGCGAGGGTGCGTCGAGCCGGACCTCGGAACCCGAGTGAGGGCACGTCGAGCCGGGGCTCGGAAGCCGGTATGTTCTAGTGAAGCGAAACTCTTAGAGGCGTTGCGCGTTCACCGTGGGCAAAAACATTTGCCTGATGATTTATTACGCAATTTGGATACAAAAGCAGGCGTTATCGGACGCGAGAGGAATACACTTATGAGACTACGGAAAGTAACGCTTCAGGTGCTCCGCGTGCCAAGTATGCTTCAGCTCTTCGCCGTCCAAGGTAGCGAGCCGGTAAGAGCCCGGGCGCCCGGACCTTGTTACAATGTATGGTCCTTCCCATTTGTTGCCCAGTTTTCTCGGAGCGGCCACCGTGCGAAGGACGAGGTGCCCCGGCTGGAACTCATTGTGCTTGACTTTGGGATCGTACCATGCCTTCGTCTCCTTCTGATACTGGGAGAGGTTGGCAACGGCTCGGAGCCGCGTCTCTTCGGCCAGGTCGAGGGAGACGGCGCGCTCTTGATCGGCTTCGGGTGCTATGACGCGTAGCGAACCGGCTCGGAGCTCCATTGGGGTCATTGCTTCATTGCCGAACAAGAGGCGGAATGGGGTGAAGCCGGTAGCTCGGGAAGGGGTGGTCCGGATGGACCACAAGATCTTTGGCAGCTCATCGGGCCACGATCCTTTGGCTAAGCCAACGATGCGTTTGTTGAGGCCCGAGAGGATGTGCCCATTAGCTCGCTCCACAGCCCCATTAGACTGGGGATGCCGCACTGCGGCGAAGCAGAGCTGGACCCCCAATTCGTCGCAGAATGTCCGGAAAGCCCTAGCATCGAACTACGTTCCGTTGTCTAATGTGAGCTGTCTGGGTACCCCGAAACGGCACACGATATTCCGCCAGAAGAATTTCTGGACGCTTCGGGATGTGATGGAAGTCAAGGGCTAAACTTCGACCCATTTGGAGAAATATTCGACGGCGACGACAGCAAAGTGCAGGTTGCCTTTCGCTCTAGGAAATGGTACAATGAGGTCCATGCCCCATCGGGCCAACGGCCACACAGGGGGGATGGGTAGTAGGCTGGCTGGGGGTCGGTGACTCCGCCGCCCCATCCACTGACAGCCCTTGCAAGTGCGGACGAGTTCTTTGGCGTTGGCAACGATTGTGGGCCAGTATACGCCCTGCCGGAGAGCTTTGCCAGCTAGGGCCCGTGGTGCCAGGTGGCTCCCGCACAGCCCCTTGTGGATTTCTCGGAGCATGGTCACTCCATCCAAGTGAGAGATGCAACGGAGTAGCGGGGAACATACCCCCGACTTGTATAGGATGCCATCGATGACCTTGAAGGACCTGGCGCGGAGCTGGAGGTGAACTTGGTCTGGGCTAGGATGATCATCTTCGCTGCCCGCGAGCGTGCGCAGGATGGGCTCCCGCCAATCGCCATCGACCGTACACAAGACTGGAGCTGGCCAGGGCGACGGCGGGGGCTCGGCCGAGGCGGAGGTGGATGCCTCGCTGCGAGAAGGCGCCGAAGGTTGGATGATCTCCTCGAAGAAAGCGCCCGGTGGCAAGGCTTGAGCTCCTGCCCCGGCTTTGGCGAGGGCATCGGCTTGGCCGTTCTCGCCTCGCGGGATGTTTTGGATTGATATACCCTGGAAGGATGCTTCGAATCTGTGGATGGCATCGAGGTAGGAGGCAAGGTACGGGTGCTTAGCCTGGAAACTCTTGTCGATGTGCCCGGCGACTACTTGGGAATCGGTCTTGATGACCACACGCGCTGCTCCCAGCGCGTGCGCCTTGCGGAGACCCAAGAGGACCCCTTCGTACTCGGCGATATTGTTGGTAGCTTTGAAGTTCAGCCGAGCGGAATACAAGGCCTGCTGGCTGGAGGGGGAGACGATAACTGCTCCGGCTCCAGCTCCCGAAGCCTGGTAAGCACCGTCCGAATAGACGGTCCAGATTGCCGTGCTTGCTTTGGTGCCGGCGCGATCAGATGCCATCGTCCATTCAGCGATGAAGTCGGCGAGGATTTGGGACTTGATGGCAGTACGGGCGACGAAGGAGATTCCGAATGGGGCCTACTCCACCGCCCACTTCCCGATGCGGCCGGTGGCGTCCTTGTTCCGGAACATGTCACCAAGGGGGTAGGCAGTCGGGATGATGACATCATGGGCCAGGAAGTAGTGCCGAAGTTTCCTGGATGCCATGACGAGGGCGTAGGCCACTGATGGGGGACTGGTCCCGATCTTCCGCTAGGTAAAGGATAGCTTGGGTTGGTGGAGAATCTCGACGTTGGCGATCCAAGGCTCCGGTCCGGCGGATCAAAACCTTGCAATCGTTACACCACTGTCTCCGTTGGTTATCAACCACGCAGAACGCGATTGACCTCGCCACGAAGGCTAATTCCTGCAAGCGAACCCAAGAACACAAGCAAGAACAGGAAGGATACAAATCGAATGCCAAAACACAGACAAACGAAGATAAGGTGAGGTTTCACAAACGCCAATGCAGCAGCCAATCGGTCCGGTGCAAGAGGTGGGATCTAAACACAACAGTGTAGATGCAACAAAGCAAAACCTAACCCTAGAGGCGGCTGGCGTGAGAATATATAGGGCGGCGGCCTGTGGAAGGTGAACAGACACGGGCTGTGGACTAGAAGGCGAACAGTCATGCACTATGGGCCAACACGGCCCAGTTCTGTCACGCAGGACGGTTTCGGTCACACAGAACGACTCGAGACTCCAAATGATGTGAAACCAACGGCAGACGATCCGTCTGCTCCTCAGCTTTCCAAAAAGTCAAAGAACGCGCCAATCGGACTTCGTATGAGGAAGTTATGCCCATTTTGGTGCAGGGTGGTCGATGTAGTCCGAACCAGCGAAATCTTGACTTCAAACATCCGTGCGGCTCCGTCTTCAACTCCAATTCTTCTATTCCATTTCCCATGTTCCTAAGCAACAAAATATCACTAGTATTCAGTAGCATCCCATCCAAACAAATATTGACATAGTTGCTAAGGAAAGAATTAACCTCATGGTTCAAGCGACGGGCACGGGCGCATGTGATTCGTCCTAGTAACTGAATTGTAGGTGGAGGCTCCATGTGTGTATCATGTGAAGTGATGTCCTCATCAGCCACTTTCTCGAGCTCGGAGTACCGAGCCTTGGCTTCGGCGAGGGCTTCGGAAATGAAGTAGACGGGGCGCTGAATCAACTTCCCGTCGTGTGCTTCCTCTTCGACCAGAGCCGCACTGGCCGCACTGCCGGAGGCGGTTAGGTAGACCAACAAGGGGCTGTCGGGCCGAGGTGTGGCAAGGGCCATGAGGCCGGAGAGGTACTCCTTGATTTGTTCGAAACAATCCTGACATTCGGGGGTCCACTCGAAATGCTTTGAACCCCGAAGCGCCTTGAAGGTTGGCAAGCTTCGTTCTGCTGATCTTGCTAAAAATCGCCCGAGGGCTGCCAACCGCCCAACTAGCTTTTGTGCTTGCTTCAAGTTTTGAGGGGGGGGACATGTTCTGCAATGCGTTAACTTGTGTTGGGATGGCTTCGATGCCTCGGCTGGAGACCAGATACCCAAGCAGCTTCCCTGCGCGTGCTCCGAAGACACACTTCTCTAGATTGAGCCGGATTCCACACCGTCGGAGGCTGTCAAAAGTCTCGGCTATGTCCGAGCCATGATGGTTCTTGGTGGTACTTTTGATGACGATGTCGTCCATGTATGCTTCCACATTACGCCCCATCTGATGACCCAAGGCTTTGGAGATCAATCTTGAAAAGGTGGCTCCTGCATTGCGGAGGCCGAAGGGCATCCGATGGTAACAGAATACTCTAGTGGGGTTGACGAAGCTTGTTTTGACTTGGTCTTCGGGCTTTAACCAGATCTGGTGATAGCCGGAATAAGCGTCGAGGAAACTAAGGAGCTCTGCTCCGGCTATGGAATCAACTAGTTGGTCAATGCGGGGCAAGGGGTAGGGGTCACGGGGGCAAGCTTTATTCAGAGAAGTATTGTCGGTACACATGCGCCACTTTCCAGATGTTTTCTTCTAGACAAACACTGGGTTAGACAACCAGTCAGTATGACTCACTTCCCCGATGACCCCTGCTCGAAGCAGCTTCTCTGTCTCGGCCTTAGCAAGCTCGGCCCGTTCGGTGGAAAGCTTCTGGAGCCCCTGGCGGACCGACCGAGCCTTCGGGTCGACCGCCAGGGAGTGCTCGATGATCGAGCGGTCGATGCCGGTAATGTCTTCGTCGGACCATGCGAAGATGTCGAGGTTGCCGCGGATGATTCCTTCAAGCTGTGCTGACACCTCCGGCTCCAGACCCCCGAACTTGATCGGGTACTCCTTCCCGTCTTGGATTAATATCTTTGTAATGACCTCCCCCTCCGGGAGAGGTTTTGCTGGGCGTCCCTTCTTCCCGGAATCTCCGCCGCTGGGGAGGCTGGTTCCTTCTGCACCTTCACGGACGCTGTGGATCTGCCGTGGATCCAATGGTGCCGAATGACCGTACTCGACCCTGCGGGCTGCGTCCTGGTCGCCCAGGATCGACAACACCCCACCTGGAGTCGGCATCTTGAGGCATAGGTAGTTGTGGTGCGCGATGGCTCTGAAGCGGTTGAGCATTCCCCTTCCGAAGATGGCGTTGTAGGTGTACGGAGCATCGACCACGTCGAACAGGATATCCTCACAGCGCCGAAGGGGAGAGTCACCGAAGGTCACCTCCAGTGTGACCTGGCCCAGGGCATCGAGTGGGGGGCCTGCGAAGCCCTAGAGTGGACGGGAAGCCGACAGTAGGTGCTTGCGCGACAGGCACAGCTGATCAAAGGCCTACACGAAGATGATGTCAGCGGAACTCCCCCCGTCAACCAGGATGCGACGCACCTCAACTCCGGCGAAGTCCGCCGAGATAATGAGGGGATCGGCGTGCGGGAACTTGACTCCGGCAGCATCTTCGGTGGTGAAGGAGATGGGAACATGGGACCATTCAGGGAGGGCCGAGGAGCCGGAGGTGCCGATATGCCGACCTCCCGAACGTAGTCTCGCCACTGGCGCTTGGACAGGGCTCCCAGAGCTCCTCGTCCGGATATGGGGAGGACCACTCGCTTCCCCCGATCCGACGCATCTTCAAGCTTTGGGGCCTGGGCCCTGCCAAACTCCGAGGCTAGGCCCATGACCTTTGGCTCATCGCGACGCCCGACTACCTGAACTGCTTCTGGGCAGGGGACTGGGATCCCCTTGTCGGTGGAACCGCGACCGGCATTACGCTTGAGGTAGTCACTCCAGAGGGCGAGTATGGTCCGGCAGGAGTCGGTGTCGAGGCTCCGGTTTTCGCCGTGGACGCTGTAGTAGAAGGTGGCTCCTCCGGAGAGCGCTCGAGGTGGAGCCTTGGCTCAAATGGAACGGCCTCCGCCGGGCGTGTGCAGGTGCTTGGCGGGGGCTGGCCTCGTCGGGAGTCCCGGTGGACGGAGTCCTGTCGACCGGACTCTTGGCGGCGGAAGTCGGGAGCGGGGCGCGCTCCCCGGTTGAGGTCCGGCGAGGCTTCATATGTCCTGGTGCTCGAGGCCCGACAGGGACTATCATCGCTTGCCGGCGCATCTGGCCCTCTTCGGACCGAGCGTATTCCTCGAAATACGTCATGAGCTGTGCCACCGAGGAGATGGGCTTCCGGTGGAGCTTGTCGAGGAGGCCTGGGTGGGTGACGCCTTCTCGGGCAGCATCGATGACGGAGGAAGCCGAGAGCCCCTTGATCTGGGCCTTGGTGTGCGCGAAGCGTTGGGAGTACTGCTGCAAAGTTTCCCCGGGCTGCTGCTTCACTTGGAAGAGGCTCCTGGTGGACATAGGGGCCACGAAGGTCCCTTGGAAATTGTTGACGAATTTCTTCCTCAGTTGGTCCCATGAATGGATGGTTCCGGGTCGGAGTGACCAGAACCACCGGAGGGCGATCCCTTCGAGCGCCAGGGGGAAGCATTTAGCCATGGTGTCCCGGCTCCCCCGGACACTTCTATCGCCAGGGCATATGAGCGAGAGAACTCTCCAGGGTCAGAATCACTAGAGTACTTGGGAAGCTTCGCGGCGCGAAACTTCGAGCCGAAGCGCACCCTCTGAAGGTCCGGGTGCAGGGGGACTCCTCGTCGTATGATGGATTTTCTTCATCCGCTGGATCTTCATCATCGCTTAGTGTTATGGTTGTGGCTTTCGCAGCGCGGGAGGGCTCAGGAGGGCAGAGCGATGCCTCCTGGCGCCACAGAGCCAGTTCCACCTTTAGCCGAGCGTTCTCGGCGGCCAAGGCATCGGCTTGGCTCCCGCTTCCTCCTGAAGCGGTATCGAGATCTCGCGAACGGACGTAGTCGGTCCGGAGGGATACCACTGGGGGTCCGCTCGGAGGATGCCCCCCGGCAGCCCCTCCGGGAACCCTGCCAGGTTGACGGAGGCCGGCTCTGGCACGCCAACGGGGCCCCGAGCCTCAGGTGTCCCCTCTGGTGCCTGAGTTGGTTCCAGGGAGGGCGCTTCGGCGGGCGCAACAGCGGGAGCCGGAGGTCGGGAATCGGGGACCGGAGCGGGCTCAATCCCGGCGGTGCGGGCCGACCAGCGCAGAGGAACCGTGCTCGCCCCCTTTCGACCCGACATGCTTTGGTGAGTGGATGTAGAGGACGCTAGCTTCTTGGACTAGGATCCCCACGGACGGCGCCAGCTGTTAGAATGATGGATCGGACCAGCAGGTTTTCTTAGTGGGAATGAGAGTAGTGTATTCAATGCTCCTTGAGAATGTGTCCTCCAACTACAGTTGGGGGGGGGGGGGGTATTTTATAGGACGCCCCGTCCGACGGGCCAAATGCCCCTAGACCATCCGCTGCTACATGGCTGGGAGTCGGTCAATAGTACAGACGAAACGGACTACACACAGTACAGACAAGAAGATTCGACTCTGACAGCGTATCGACCGTGTCGGACGCTTCCTGTGCCGCCTGACACAGCGTAGAGGATCGCGATCCTGTCTCCCTGTGGTCTTGACCGGACCTTTTCCCACCAACACTCCCTTCGGATCCACCGTGCGGCCCGAGGGATGGCCTCCGGCGTTCTCCTCCCGAAAGGTGGCGTCCGGCATACTCCTCCCGAAGGGTGGCCTCCGGCATCTTCCTCCCGAAGGGCGGCCTCTGGCACCTTCCTCCCGAAGGGTGGCCTCCGGCATCAGGCCAACCGCTTGGCGCCAACGAGCTCCTCCTGAGCGCCCCGAGACCTCTGAAGGCTTCCGGCTTCATCACCTATAGGTCCTGGCCCCTCCGGCACCAGGCTTCGGACCCCCGGGTGGTGGGCCCCCTTCGGCCATCGGGATTATCTCCCACAACAAACAGGAAGTATAAAACCTGCTTAATCGATTTCCCGAGGTGCAGAGAAACACAGATCTGGACAAAAACTAGAGAGGAATGCAAAATCCACACAGGCGGCGGCGCACACAGGAATAGAGGATTGGACAAAAAACACGACGTGGGGAAAGTGAACTCAAGTGTTTAGATTAAAGTGAGTTGACCCTAACCCTAGGGATTGGGGCCCTATTTATAGGCAGCCCAATAGCCTAGGAAAATACCAAAAGACCCTTAGGGTTTTTTACAGACGCTGAAATAAATGGAAAAGACCAAACTACCCTTAGGGTATTTTTACAGACTCAACTGACTGACTGTGGGCCTAAGGATAAAATTGTAAACTCCTATTTACAGATGACTTATACGGAAGCGGAGCTTTCATAGCGACTACGTCTTCGCTCCAGGATGGTCCGATCCAAGATCAGCGGTTGTCAGTTTTGCGCCGAAACTAACAAAGCATCCACCGACTTTGCACTTGGTCCCCGGATTGGGCTGGCCTGATTCCGCAGCTCTCTCAGCCCGGCAATCACTCGCCGCCCATGTACCTAAGTCAATCCTGGTAAACATCCCAGTGGATCCTCTGTTGCTCCTAGCCCATGTACCTAGATTGGGCCAGCCCAACTTCGCGGCCCCTCTGCCCGAAAGTCGCTCGCTGCCCATGTACCTGAGTCACACGTGGCCCAGACGCAGCAGATTTTCTCTTCTTCAGTCCTCTTTGACTTTCGTTGACAATGACTTATCACATCTGAAGCCATGAGGCCCACGCTCTTCAGCATGGCTCCTTAGGGGGGTTCTACTGGTGCTCTAGAATGTGAGAAGGTGGTGCTTCAGAAACAGGTAGAGTGCTCTCCGAAACTGAGTTGGTTGAGGTCACACTGAAAATGTCTTCTGACTTACCTTGGACTTCTTGAGCGGAGATGTGGTGAACTTGAGTATGACCCACCGGGCGTGGAACAGAGGGTGGTGACTTCTTGGGGTAAGGGCACATATTGGAGAAGTGTCCTGCTTGGCGACAGTTGAAGCATATTATCGGGTTACCGTTCCTGTCCCTCTTGGCTCCGGTAGCTTGCACGGGAGCTCTTCTGGCTGGCGGTGCTTGGGGTGGGATGCCTGAACTAGGTCCTCCAAGGACATTCCGTGGCTCGACAGGGGTTGGGGCTTGAGGAGGGATCACTAAGCGGGGTTTCTGCGCCATTCATTGTTGCTGACGGTAGGCGATCATTCTCCTCTTCTTCAGGTCCACCTTGTTTTGTTCAGTTTCTTGAATGATTGCTTTATTTACCAATTTCTGGAAATTGGCGAAGTCCCCAGAGATCAACTAAAGGGAGAGTTGATCCTTCAGTCCCCGAAGAAACTTGGATTGGTGGGCTGTGTCCGTGCGCACTTCCTGCAGGTACTCAGTGATAGTCTTGATCCCTTGCTGTAGGACTCGGAATTCCTGCTGTTTCTGGGCGATCACACCATCCGGGAAATGGGCAGCGCGTAAGGCAGTGGTGAACTCAGCCCATGAAATCTCATGGCCCTCAGGCTGAGTCTCGCGGAAATTATCCCACCACTCTACGGCGGGTCCTTGGAGCTGGTGAGCGGCGAATGCCACTCGCTCCTACTCGAAATAGGGCAAAAGGTCTTGCTTCTTGCCGATTGTTCTTAGCCAGTCACCCGCCTCCATCGGGTTGGTGGTGCTGGAGAATATTGGGGGCCGAACATGCAGAAACTCTGAGAGTTGAGAAATTGGTGCTGTTGCATGGATGGCTGGGTGGAGGGGAGGCTCGGGTTGCCGTTGTTGGAGATGGAACAACCGCGCCTGCTGTTCTTGCATTTGGTTTTGTTGTTGTTGTATCTGGGTAAGCAATGTGGCAATCAGTTGGTTTTGGTTCGCTCTCATCTCAACCAGTGTGGGATGATTGGTGATAGGGGCCTGTCATTGACCGGTTGCTCCCCACTGAGGCAAATTGCCGGTGTCATTACCGTTATGCGGGGCATCTGATCCTTGGTCATTGGCCATCCTGAAGTTGTGGGGTTCAACAGAAGGTGCAAAATTTTTAAGGGGAATTATTACTAATTTTATTTCTCAAAATGAAAGTTTCGACCTAGATGCTTACACCTTTATTCTAAACCGTTTATTACATTCTCACTCATGCCTCATATCCTACATGAGTGGCACTACAAGCATAACAAAAATGAAAACAATCAGTCATAAACTATCGTCTAAAATAGCTCGGGGGAGGGCTCGATCGTCGGCTCAACGGGGATGGTCAGTGTAGGATTGGTGGAGCTGGAGGGCCCGGCGGAAGAGGCGCTGCGAGAGATCCTCTTGGGCCTAACTGAGGGGGTCCTAAGTGTCTTCCGTTTGCGCGGCGGAAGGGGGGCAACCTCCTCGAGATCCTTCTATAGCTCCTAGATCTGGCGACACAACTCCGTGGTGTCGGCGACGCCCTGGCGCAGAATCTCGTTCTGACGCCGCAACTCCCCCACCTCGGTGGCTAAGCGGTGCCCCTGCTGGACCTAGCGACGAAGCTCTCCGTTCTCGCGGTTTAGGCTCTCTGATGAGTGGCGGTAGTAGTCGATGGTGTCATGCTGGCTGTCGGCGTCGAGTACGGCCTCCATGTGAAGATCGTCCATTGCCTCGAGTAGACGCATGGTGCGGGCGATGGCGGAGTTGCGCTGGGAGAAGGTGCTGATGTAGATGCTGCGTTGACTCCCTGGGGTGCGCATGGGCATGAAGAGGTAGGCGGTGTCGTAGAGATGGTCGTCGTAGACCATCCGCAGCTCGGAGAGGGCCTGAAGGGTGGCGCACTGGCTGGCTACCACAAAGGAAGGTCCTCCGACTCTGTGGGTGTAGAAAGATGGCTGCGTGGTGGAGGGGTGGATGATGACGGTGACCATGCAGTAGCTCTCGTTCACATCGGGGAAGATCCCATGGAACGCATGCTCGTGCTCGAATTCGAGGAAATCCACGAGCATGCGGAGCTCGCGAACGAAACCAGCCTCATCACGAAGAGTCCCACTCATGGTATGAACTGGCATCTACAAAAAGAGAGAAATTTTTGGTAAAAATTCTCAAAGATGAGGTAGTAAGAAGTTTGCAAAATATAGTCAATATAAATCCTAGGGTCAGGTCTGTTTGGCTTCCTACAGTCAAGTTGACTCTGATACCATCTTGTAACGCTTCGATTTAATAAAACTGAGAATTTATTGAAATTCCATAGAAAATCAATAAATACAAGACGTTCATCACACGACCGCGTACAATACGCCAATCATTCATGGTTCGTAGACCCTATTATTACAAAAAAGTTAAAACAAAGAGAAACTAATAAAACAAATTTTCCTAGATGAACGCCTCCTTCCAGTCTCGTGCCTTGACCGGTTTGCTACTCCAGACCATCACCCTCCTCGTAGTAGACCGCCTCTGGTGGTGTAAGTCAACGGGGGTGAGTAAAATCGTACACAGCAAGCCACCAAATGCAATTATAATGCAAGGTAATAACAAGGAAGGTAGTGGCTACTTTTGCGAAAAAGCATATTTGTAAAGCATTTAATGTAAGCAGATTATTTAGTATAGAAAATTAAACATGTGTAATGCATCATCATCTGACTCGAGGGGTACAGTCAGCCCACCCTCGCTCAACAGTCCTTACATGCCATGAATCTCACGATCATTCATACAAAAGTAAACTAACTGCGAGAAGTCACACAACCGGCCCTTGACCGTGGGCTCGACTTTTCAAAAAGATTTAAACTCTAATCAGAGGTGTACTACTGTACCCACAAGACAATTGTTTCCCGCACACCGCAGTGTGTTAAATGACTCCTGTCACGAGAAATTCGTGACAAAACCTTTAGCATGGAATGCACCAATTCGATAACACCCTCTTATAGGTTTCATATAGTGCCCCAGTCACTTCGGGCCAACACCGTACCCCCCTTGAGCCTCGTTAGTACAAGTCACCCGTAGGTTGCCCCTTGCCCCCTCCACTATGGTGCTTCAAGTTGGTATGATTCATACCTCCAGTTAGGACTTACCCACTAGACTTGTGGTTAGTACGAGTTTGTTTTGCATCTGATCCCATAGACCGATCCTTATAGTGCCCCGGGTGTGACCAACAAATGCCCTAGCTTGCACCCGTAACCCACCATACTTATAACATAGCCAACTCCAACAGAAACAAGAGACGAGAATAACGGGGAAATCATATATTAGAATCCAACTATCTATGACTCGTTCTTTTATCCTATAGCAGTTGTGTCGATACATTGGACACTAGCTAATATAATATTGTAAGAGTGACAAGGAGTTCAGGCTCAATAAGCATGGCTTGGGTTGACACACAAGGACGGGGATCTAATAAATATAATTTAGGGCTTGATATTAGACTAATGCAAATATGCCCTATGTATTATAGCGATATTTAAATAAAACATGGGCTCAATTATGATCAAAATGGGGGTTGTGACTTGCCTTGATCCGCAAATGGTGAAGGTGGAACCTCGGGGTAAAACTCCGGATTCTCGTCGGCGTCGTAGTCTTCCGGTACGAAGAGTAAACATGATAATCAATAAACAATCCAAAAATCACCAAGGAAAGCATACATGTCTTTGTTGTATGAATTAAAGGAAATAAAATCTTAAATTCTATGAAACTATTACCTAAGTACTTAAGATTAGTTTTTAAGGGCTTCTGAGTTTTATAAATTGGATTAAGTATTTACCTTAAGGGGTTTTTATTTTCCCATTTAAATGTGAATTAAGATGTACAAAACAACCCTACTATTTTTATTGCATTAAAATAGTTAAATGAAGTTATTATGTCCTCTGAAATTAATATATCAATTTTTAAGGAATTTTCAGAGGGTTCTGAGTTATTATTACATGAAATAATAATTTATCCAAAAAGGATTTTTGAATTATTATTTAATAAGAATAAAATGTGAAAAATAAACATAATGTTTTTATTGCATAAATGTGTAGACAATAAAGAGACAAATTTTACAAAATTTGAATGGTGAAATTTGGAGTTAAAATGAGCAAGTTATGAATTTTCTAAGTTTAAACAATTTTCTGGATTTTTTATT
The DNA here is from genome assembly GCA_019279435.1 of Zizania palustris. Lineage (NCBI taxonomy): Eukaryota > Viridiplantae > Streptophyta > Magnoliopsida > Poales > Poaceae > Zizania > Zizania palustris. Next base: position 37,410,368 of record JAAALK010000085.1, on the reverse strand, counting down.
TAAACTCAAAACAGGCTTGGGTCCATGGTGAACGAGGCCCACTATGGACCCGCCCACTGTGCGCGTGGTCCGGCCCGATCTGGACCGTTGGATCTAGATCCAACGATCGGCAATGAGGCGGGGGTGTTTAAGTGATGATCGATGGCCCACGGTGCTTGATACCCCTCAAGCGCCGATCAATGGCTCCGATTAAATACCGATGGGATCTAATCTGGGTCGTCCGATTGGGATCACTCGGCCATGGTGCCATCCGGCACGCTCGCGGCACGGGGATGGGCGAGGCCTTCGTCCCCGACTCCGGTGGCTCGACGGCGAGCAATCTCCAGCGAGGGCGAGGGCTACCGGTGGTGCTGCTAGCTAAAAACAAACCAGGGGAATAAGAGGATCACTATGGTACCGGAGATAGTGGCGAAGGATGACCGGCGGTTATCGGCGACGAGAAGGGGGCGGCGGGCTCCTCGGGTTGACGGTGGTGACGGCGATCCGGTGGCGATATGGCCTAATGGAGGTAGGGCCGGGGTAGGGGTGGTGTCACTGGTCCTGGAGGTGCTGTCGGCGGGGCCGGCGGAGCCTTGTGGCACCGGTGAGGGGTTGCCAGAGGAGAAACAGGGGAGGCGGCGCAAAAAGCATGGGTGGCGCTCGGGAAAGCGAGGGCTTGGGATCTGGTGGCTTGGCGGAGTGCGGCGAGTGCGGGAGGAATTTTATAGGGGCTCGCCGGTGTCCAATTGGAAGGGAACCGAGGGTTCCCTTTTCCCCTCTGGCGAACTTTCCATAGCTCACAACCATTCCATTCATGGAGAAAACGCGTCGGATAAGGGTGGAAGGGGATCGCCGGAGCTAGGGGGTCAAGATCCCGGCTTGATTCGATGACCCGAGGCGGCTAGCGGCGGGGAAGGGGCACCGGGAATGGAAGGGGGGATCCCCTTCCATCGAATACGAAGGACCTGACAGGTGGGGGCCACCTGTCAGTGGGCGGGCACGAGGGGAAAGGGGCCGACAGGCGGGCCATGGTGGGCAGTGGCTGAGGCGCGCGCGCGTGCAATAGACAAGCAGGGCCCAGGCTGGCGCGGGTGGTAGAGAGAAGAGGGGGACGACACCGACAGGTTGGTCCCACTTGGTAGCGACCTGGTGATGGACTCGGCTGGGCCTAAGGAGGATTGGTGGTTGCGGCATAAGAGATTTAAAAATGCATTTTCCATGTAAATTAATTCCAGAAAATTGATTATTTGTTTAGGCTTGAAGCACTAGTGCTAAAATTTTGTAAAAAATCCTGAAAATATTTCTTGGCTTATAGATTTCATCATAATTTTTTCAGCCTTAAATTTGAATTATTTCTCCCTGTTTTGTTTTAATTGTGTTCTTTTAACCTTTTCTCTAAATAAATAATCCCTTTTTAAATTCTGAAAATTTATTTCCCCCATTTTTATTTTATTTTTAAATTTGGGATGTTACACGGAGGCGCCGAGGGATTCACTCTCGACCGACCATAGCGCCGTCTGCCTGCTCCTGTGCAACACATCCGTACAGGCGATGACCGCACCTATGGGCTGGGGACGGCGATGGCCAAACGTGAGTGAAGACAACCAGTAGCACGAGAACGCTTGATAATGCGGCGCGATTTCCTAGAAAAAAATTTGTGTGCCGACGGCTACTCGGGGAAGAAGATTGAATTCTGATTTTTCTATTAAGTGAGTTGGTAGAAACCCTAGAAATACAATGTCTTTTTTAGCTAGTTCAAAAACAAGAAAAGATCGATTTACTCCTACGGCAATTTTTTTACCGATAGAAAAATACAGATGAAAGCTCATTGGGGAAAATAGTAAATTTTATTTCTAGATAGTTTGTCCTGATGCGGAGCTTTCATAGCAGCTACGACTTCACTTTAAGATCATTCGATTTCCGATCGACGATATAGATGCGGTGTCGGTTTTACACCAAAACCGACAAATTGCTTCCCGCCTTTGCACCAAGTACCCAGATTGGGCCGACCCGTCTCTACAGCTCCCTCATCCCAGTAGTCGATCGTTGCCCGTTTACTTGAGTCAAACCCGGTCAAACCACGGGAAGTCCCTTACCGCCTGTGACCTATGTACCCAGATTGCACCAGCATGACCCCACGACTCCCTCAGTACGGTGGTCGCCCATTCATGTACCTGAGTCGCACGTCCAAGACACGACTTGTCTTGTCATCTCCTCTTCCCTCTTCTTCTTTGATTTTCGTTGACAATCACTCATTATCTTCAAGAGCCATGGGGCTCATGATCTTCAACATGGCTCCTCAATCTCTCCCTTGATGAGGGCATTTTCAACACCCTCTTCATCATCGCTTTGAACCTGCAAAACATGTGGAAACACAAAAACAAAACACAAGATAGTAGAAATATGAAAATAAAATAAAAGGTTTTACCCTAATTACCAAAAGTCAAACAAAAATCAGAAAAATTCATTACATTTTAAATAGAAAAGAAAACATCGAAGATTTCAAATAAAATCTTAAATGAGTGCAAACTCTGAATTATCAACAAGGATATCATAAGAGTAAAGACAAAAGAGAATAAACTCCCCTTGAAACCAATCATAGAGAAAGGTAAAAGAGAATAAAACTCCCCCTGAAATGCAGAAGAGTATAGCCCCCCTAAAACAAATCCTAGATAAAGCCAAATCTCCCTCTAAACTCTTCTAAAAGACCAAATATCCCAAAATTTCTCCCCCTAGTTTAAAATTGGACTCATCAAGTGAGACTACAAGCACTCAAAAAGAGACACAATTCAACTCAACTCCCCCTAAAATGCAGTCCCCCTCAAAATATGCAACAAATGCAACTAGAGTACAAGTGGAGTGTAAAATGCAAGCTTCTAAGATATGATTAATAGTAATTACAAAATATAGAAAGTATAGTAGGGAATATTGTCTAAGAAACATGACATGGTCAGTGCAGTTGATATAATCCAAAGAAAGTCATTCGTATGCATTTTTAGATTTATTCAAATAAAAGCATCACCACATTTTCTAGTTGACAAATTAGTTAAAGCATGAATAGCAAAAGCTAGCTATTATCTACCCAAGTTTCCACATCCAAACTTAGAGCTTTAGCAAACTTGTTATTTTTATATTTTCTGCCTTTTTCATTTCTCTTTCTTTTGATTTTGTGCCAGGGGTTATTTGCATGTCAACCTTACGCTAACTGACCAAGTCAAGCCTAGGCAAGAACAGGACCATCAGAAGCTTAAGATATTGTTCTTGACATACATTACAATGTCCTATTTCAAACCAAAATTCTATGGTAAGCAGTCTAGAACAATGCAATGCGACACAATAAACCCACTTGGATCTTTGCACTTAAGCATAAAAGGCATAGATTTTCAATTTGTCATGATTTTTACAATTTTTAGAGCACATTTTGCATGTAAAGCTTATAAATATCTGAGGAGCCATGTTGAAGATCATGAGCCTCATGGCTCCAGAAGTAATGAGAGATTGTCAACGGAAGTCAACGATGAAGAGAGAGAGAGGAGACAAAGAGGAGTCGAGATTTGTCATGTGTTGGGCCGCGTGTGACTCAGGTACATGGGCGGCGAGCGACTGCCGGGCAGAGGGGCCGCTGAGTGAGGCCAGCCCAATTCGGGTACATGGGTGTTGGCATAAAAGATTACGCTAATAGGTTCTCGAAGATTAAGAACTAACAAACGAAGAGTTTGTGAAGCAGACTATTTCAAGCCTCCGAATTAGATAATAGCTCGAAGTAGTTCGATGTTGTGTATTGAATAGCTAAGTATTCGATCCTCATTACAAGGTAAGAATGGGGGTTGTTGACACGAAAACGTGCCCCCGCACTTGGGTCAGTCCGATGATCCAAAAGTGCACGGATACTAAGGGACAAGCCTAAGCGTGACGTGGCACCGACGTCGCGTTCTGACTTCCCTTAATCGTGATAAGGGGGGTGGAGTCGCCAGGCAACCAGATTACACAAAATAATCCAATTAGTCGAAAGAGATAGATTAAACAGAATAAAATTAACAAACTAGTCGGAGCCCGTCTGATTCGAAGTCTGATGTGAAGGGGTCACCGAAGTGTACCTTCAATGTCTGGTGTGAAGTGTTCCACCGAAGGGTGCTTCGGCGTTCAGACTGATCCAGCTAAAGATGGACTCCGAGTGGATCTGGACGCGATGATCACCTCCGAACATCGGGGTTCGGCGTGAGATCTCTGATAAAGAAAACTACAGAATAATGATGCGAGGACCACGCGCGAGCGTAACTTCATCCAGTATGGAGTATGATCGTGGCAAAGCCTGTCGTGATGAAGTGTGCTGGCGAAGCCTATTGCCGGAGGCTTCAGTCCCATCGAAGGGTGTCTTGGTGACCTCCGAAACTGATCTCTCAGCTTCAGACACCTCCGACGAAGTAGCTCCGAACGTGGGAACCTGCAACAAATAGAGTTCGAAGTACCAATTCGGCCTGAGGACCGAATCCTGCTAAGTGTTGCACTAGTAGCGAAGGTAGCAATCTGTTACACAGTTTAGCGGATACTTCACAGGAAAAGTAACAAGGCGATAGCAATCTATTACGTAGATTAACAGATACTTCACAAGCGAAGTAACAAGGGTTACCACTATTCCGTAGTGGCTGGTGGAGGGCTTCTAGGCAAACCCACGAAGAGGTACAGGAATATAAAGGTAAAGTAAATACGATTAAAGCTAGGGCTTTCGTTTGGTTTGTGTTGGGGGGCTCTCTATGCCGGCCTTGCCTCTCTATTTATAGGGGTTTAATCCCTGATCCAATCTACTATTAATCCAGCCAGATAGAGATAAAATCTGAGTTGGAAACGCATACAACTCTACCTCTGCCGAAGTGGGCTTCGTCCAGGCCCATCGAGGTGTGCTCCTCGGGCCGAAGCTTCGGCGGCGTGGGCCTCCAAAGGCTTTCCGGCCGAAGCCCATGGGCTGGCTAGAGGCTTTCGGAGCCCATAGCTCAATGGGCTTCGGACAGACCCTTGACATGTGTATTTTCGGCCAAAATCACCAAAATTGATAATCTAGCCATTAATGCCATTTTTTGCTATCAACAGGGGTATTTATAGGTAAAAATCTTAAGGAAAAGACCCTTTTACCCCTCAATTACAACCGACATAGTGGAAACTATTCGGTACCCCTAATAGGGTTAAAATGGTAAAAGACTAATCTAATTAGAAAGAAGATAAGTCTTCCATCCTCGCTGGTAGATAAGCTCTCTGAAGATTTAACCTTCGAAGTCATACTCCGAACAAAAGCATGCATGGATTCTTCGAGCTTGATCATGCACTAGACTGGAGTTAATACTTGAACTTTGGTCTAATAAATTGTCTTTGTCTTATAACTATAGAGACCGTGGGGATGAAGTATTTCCCCCAACAGTAGCCCCTCGAATAGGCTTCTCCGAATGATCTGTAAAGTTAGGAGAGTAGTATACGCAAGAAAAATAATCATGCGTAGGGTTTAATAAAATGTACCAACCTTGGAAGCACTCAGAAATTTAGAAACTTCAAATCGACTTCCAAGAAGAGGTCTCATTTGAACAACTTCGAAGACAATTTTTACGAAGCTGAAAAGACCGTTAGACTCACCAAAATAGTCGTTATCCTTTTCTTTTAGAAAAAATTATAACGTTGCTTTGTTTTTGGAAATGATAACGGTATAGAAGACAGAACGTCGAGTATGAACGGTAAGAATCTACGAGTTCAGGCTATAAATAGAAGGGCAAAGGGGCATTAGAGATACTTTACTCACTGTTCTCGTGCAATCCTTCTTCTAGCTTCTAGAACTCTAGCTCCAAACTTTCCACTCCGTTCAATGGCAAAGACTAGCCACAAAGTGCCCGTAGCAGCTTCAACCTTGGCTAGGTAGCAATCCATGGCGGCGGAAGCAGCGGCGGCACCTGCGGGGAATCCCCTACAGGCCGGTCCCCACGACCTCCTCCCGGCATCTTCCAAGTACTCGGATCAGTCCTACAGCTTAGGGCCATCGACCTGCAAGAAGAAGACAATCGAGCAGCAATTGCGGAGAAAGTTAGTCCGAGGATCAAGGTCCTTCAGCCCAGTCAGGAAGCAATCCCCTCGCCTTGACCCAGAGAGGTGGTTGTATTCGAGGCATTCTTTGAAGCTGGGTTAGGGCTTCCTGCAGTAGATTTCTTGTCTGAGGTGTTGGAACTTTTCCATGTCACCCTTCCTCAACTGTCCTCGAATGCCATAGCATGTCTTGCGATCTTCGAGTGGGCGATGCGAGCCGAAGGTTGCGAAGGGAGAGCGGAGATCTTTGCAGCACTCCACAAGGCTTCCTGCCAACGGAAGACTTATCTGGGCTCCGAAAGAGAAAAAAAAGTAGTTGCATTTGGCAGTATCAACTTCTGGCTCCAGGATGAGTTGTAGACTCTATTCCCGGCGAAGGCCATCAATGCAAGATGGTATACAGATTGGATTCTTCGCTGGTTCTACACCAAAGTGGGAGTAGACAGCACTTTGGCCGGGCCTCTAAAAGACATATATTTTCGGAGGGAAGCCAAAGTTCATTCGGATCCGGGCAAGCTCGAAGCTTGCCTCAATCTGCTGCAAATAATAAGTCACCGCATGAGCATGCGGGACTTAGCGGAGGAGTTCATCGGGCTTCAGATTCCGCCTCTAATGGCTGACTATCCTATTAACTTCGAAGAGAATCCGGAGGGTGAACTCTGAGAAATCTCTTCGAGCACTACAGGTAACTTTGGAACCTGCAAAATGTTTTATATGCACTAATTCCATAAAAAATGATATGATTGAAATGATACCTGTTGTGTGGAGATTCACGGAATCAACGATCCACAGAAGTGACGGGGTTTTTTCTCTCTATCTTATTCTCCGTGAATCATCAGGTGAAGGATTAATCTGCTTAAAAATAATCACCGCCGCCATCGTTCTCTGTTTTCCCGGCGTGTTCCTGGCTTCTTTTTCCCTCTTGGGTTTTCATTTCTGTGCACGTTTCTTGAAGCAACAAAGCAGCGATAGTAGCTTGCACCTAGTGCACCCTAGTGCAGCGTGCAACTGCTTTGTGCAGCATCTAGGCAGCAGCCTACGCAGCACCTACGCAGCTAGCGTTGCTAGCGTGCTGCTCTAGCACAACTAGCCATAGTGTGCAGCTGCGGCAGCAGAAGTCGCATCGCAAGACGCACGTCATTCCTTGCGTCGGAGCTGCACGAGTGTGGGTCCCACAACACGGCGTCTCTAGCTTCGAATTTTCAGCGTCGCTGGCTTAGAATTACTTTTGCATGCTTCAGCTCGGTGGTTGTTGGGGGAAAATACTTCATCCTTAGGGTTATTATTACAACAAGACAAAGACAGGCTATTTGGCTGAAGTTCTTTAACGTCCAACTCCGGCTGCCCTGGGTCAAGTTCGAAGATTCGAGGCGAACTCTAGTTCGGAGTATATCTTCGAACGTAGATTCTTTAGAGAACCTTTTTACCAGCTAAGACGGAAGGCTTATCTTCTTTCTCATTAGATTAGTCTTTTATCATTTTAGCCCTATTAATGGTACCGAATAGTTTCCACTATGTCGGTTGTAATAGAGGGGTAAAAAGTTCTTTTCCTTAAGGTTTTGGCCTATAAATACCCCCCGTTTTACCCTGTAATGACGATCAAATACTGAGTTATTCAATACACATCTTCGAACTGTTTTGAGCTATTATCCACTTCGGAGGCTTGAAATAGTTTACTTCACAAACACTTCGTTTGTTAGTTTCTAATCTCTAGAAACCTGTTAGCGTAATCTTTTACTCCAACATTTGGCGCCGTCCGTGGGGAACTTAGTCCAAAAAACTTCGTTCTCTACCAAGTTCTCAAACCATGCCTCCCAAGTGGAGTTTAGGTGGTAGTCCTACTCGGAGGTCTCCTCGGACCTCTCGAGTAAGATCTTCAAACACAATCGAGGTCAGAGGATTTTCGGCATTTCCTCCACCCTAGACTCCCGAAGGAATTCCCCTTCCTCGAGCATACAGAGTTCTTCCCCCAACTCCATCCATACTTTGGCCAATCGGAGTCCCTCTTCCCCCTCAGATTCCGCTTCGAACTGACACGTACAGTTCTCAAGACCCGGAAGGTCCTTTCGGAGGAGATGAAGATGGTCTTGGCGACATGGCCGCCCAAATGGCTAGTCTCCAAGCTGAAGTGGCGAGGTGGAGGCAAGAAGCCACAGATAGGCTTCGCGCTCAGGCCACCCCGCTCATCCCCGAAGTGCCCCAAGACGACGAACTTCCTTATCCCGAAGCCCCGGAGAACACTTCCTTCGACAGCGAGTCTCCACTGCATCCCAAGCTAAAGAAAGTGCGCTTCGATCCTAAGTTTAAAACTTTGAAGCTCTTCAAATATTCTGGAGACGAGGACCCTGGGGAGTTCTCTCGTTCTTATGCGTTGGCAATTGAGGCCAATGGAGGAGTGCGAGACACCATGACCAAATGTTTACCTCTAGCTCTTGAAGGGGTGGCTCTGCGGTGGTTTTGGTCCCAAAAGCCAGGGTCAATTAGAACCTGGGAGCAATTAAGGAAGAAGTTCATAATTAACTTCCAGGATACCTTCGTACCCCCAATGTTTACAAGAAGTCTTTTCCAGGTGAAGCAGCTACCGGAGAGACTTTAAGGCAATTTTTCAAGTGCTTCGCCCATACGAAGTCACAAATTCGAGGGCTGACTACATCCTTCGTAGTTAATGCAGTTCGAGAAGGAGTTACCCATGCGGGCCTCCTTGATAAACTCCATCGGAAACATACATCTTCTGTTACTCAGTTGATGTCTTATTTCAAAGAATATGCCAGGTTAGAAGAAGGGTGGCTTCGGAGAACTGCTTCAACTCCATCAATCTTGCAAGAAGTCAAGTTGGAAGTGAAGACTTCAACACCTTTGCAGGGGCCTAACTTTGAAGTTCAGCATGGCAGGCGTTGGGGGCAAAAGCATCCTCGTTCAGAAGTCTTGAACATTGCACCTCCACAGAAATTTGCCCCTAAGACTTCGCAAGCTTCGGGAAGCAAGACCAGCGGTTGGAGGCCGCTAGGGAAGCTAGCTGGCAAAGCCCAGACTGTTGCGCCCTGATTTAACAAATCGAGACATTATTGAATTTCATAAGAAAAACAATAATACAAGAGGTTCATCATACGACAATCGTACATACGACAGTGTTCATGGTACGCAGACCATATTTATTACATCATTGTTTTAATAAAAACAGTAAAGTAAAACAATTAGAAAACGGCATGACGAACATCTTCTTCAGGATTTTTCTTCCCGACTGGGTCGCTACTCCAGACCGTCTTCGTAGTAGGCATCCTCTGTGGGGTCCAATGGGTATGAGTACAAAAGTACTCAACAAGCCACCGCAAATGCAAATAATAATGCAGGATAATAAACAAGGAAGGATAATGGCTAACATTGCGGAAAAGTGCAGTTGCAGTTATTGCATTTAGTGTAATCATATTTTAATCATGCGGAAAGTAAACATGAACATCATCAACATCAACTAACTCGAGGGGTACAGTCAGCCCCACCTCGCTCAACAGTCCTTACATGTCAATCCATCATGCACATACATATTCAAAGTAAGCTAACTGGGGGATGTCACGCAACCCGCCCTTGACCGCGGGCTCGGCTTTTCGAAAAGATTTAAGACTCTGATCAGAGATGTACTACTGTACCCACAAGGCACGCACTCATCCCAAACGAGATGACCCATACCACGGGAACTCGTGCCAAAACCTCAATATGAGATGTTCCAAGCGATAACCACCCGCTCTAGGTTTCGCCGGCGCGCCGGGCCGCATCCCGGCTAACGTCGCACCCCCTTTTGCGCCACATTGGTACAAGTCACCCGCAGGTGCAACTTGACCCATCTCCAAATGGTGGCCTCGGTTTGGAACAACCCATACCTTAGTTAGGACTTACCCACTAGACTTGTGGTTAGTACGTAAGTGTATTGCAATGGATCCCTCAGACCGGTCCTTATAGTGCCCCGGGTGCTACCGACCAATGCCCTAGCTTGCACCCGGAACCCACCATGCATACACTCACAACCATAACTCATCACCAACAGAATTTCCAAGGATAAGAAGTAACAGGGATCATATAATAGAACCATTTTGCTACGACTCATTTTTATCCTATAGCGATCGTGTCAATACATTGGACACTAGCTAATATCATAGATCATGTGGTGCCAAGGAGGTTAGGCGAGATAGCATGGCTTGGGTTGCACATCAAGGTCGAGGGATCCTAAATAAATATAATGTAAGGGTTCATTTGACTAATGCATATATAACCTATGTGTTTTAGCGATAGTTTAATCAAATATGGGTTCAATATGCTCAAAAGATTGGTTTGGTGACTTGCCTTGTTCAGCGAATGGGGAGGGAGGAACTTCCGGGAAGTACTCCGGCTCCTCGGCGACGTCGTAGTCTTTTTAATATAATAAAGCAAAATAAAAAGAACACATTCAATCAAACAATATAACATTACATTAATAGCACATAAGTTACTGTTGGTTTGATTAAAAGTAAAATAATTTCCATTGTTAAGGTTCTGAAATTTATTTCATAAATAATTTTAAAGGGATTAAAATGAAGGGTTGTCCTTTTTAGAAAACAAATGTTTAAATGTGAATAGTCCCATATTAAGTTCCCTAATAAGTTTTGAAATGAAAAGTTCATGGTAATTTAGTGTTTTGCAGTATATGAATAGAAAGGAATAAATATGAATTTTTCTGAAGTTCAAACATTTGAATTCATATTTTAATCCTAAAGGCATTTAAATATTTATTTGAATAAACATGAAAATGTTAAAGTAAACCTACTGTTTTTATTGCATAAACATGTAGAGAATAATTTTATGAATTTTCTGAGATTGGAATGGTAATTTTTAGAGTTCAGATGCATTAGATATGAATTTTACAAGTTTAAAAGTATTTCTGAAATTCATTTTCAATTTTTAAACTCCTCGGGTCCACAGTGAGCCAGGCCCACGGTGAACCCGCGCACTGTGCGCGTGCGCCGGGTCGATCTGGACCGTCGGATCCATATCCGACGCGCGAGGGCGAGGCGGGACGCGTTAAAGTGACGTGGACGGCCAGGATTAAAACGTTTGAACCGGTACGCGATGGACGGCTTAGATGCGATGCGGGGTTTTAAAACTAACGGACGCACGAGATTAAAACGTACCCCTTCGCCGAGATCTAACGGATCAGATTAAACCGCACACGGGGATTAATCGTCACCGTCGGATCCAGATCGCACGATCGTGCGTGAATCCGACACGGCACGGGTACTCGACCCGTGCCGGTCGTCTTCTCTGACGACGGCGAGCGGGCCAGCGGCCACGGCGAGCGACGGCGATCGAACCTAAGGCCTAAAACGGAACGAGGGTGGCATGGGGATCATGGGGGTACCTCGGCGGTGAGAAAAGGTCGACGGGGTGAGGCCGGCGACGAGCGGAGGCGGTGGAGGCGTTCGGGTCCTTGGCGGCGATGGTGTTCCGGCGATCTTCTTGACCAACGGAGGCGTGGCCGAGGTAGGGGTCGTCCTTGCGGTCGCGTTGGTGGCGGAGGCACGGGCGGAGGTGGTCCGAGGCGATGGCGAGCGGTGGCCGGAGACGAAACAGGGGGATGGCGCTAACAGGCGACGTGCGGGCGCTCTGCTTGGTCTAAGTGCGAATGAATGCGTGAACCGAACGCGGTGGAGGGCAACGGTTTAAATAGGGGTGCCGGCGGGGACAGGGAGGGCGCCATCGGGGGAGGGCAGTGAGTTAACGCCGGCGAGCGGTTTCTCTGCATGCGGGCGACAGTGGGGGGGGGATTACGCGTGGGATTAAAGGGGAAACGGGCGACGTGATCCGGGGGTTTTAATGCTGGCGAATAATGAAGGGGAGGGGACCGGCGACGAGCGGATCCGAGGGAGTAAAGGTGGCCGGCGAAGTTTGGGGGCGACGGCGCGAGGTTGAAGGCGAAGCTGACAGGTGGGGCCTACTGGCCAGCGGGCGCGAGCGAGCGGGGTGGCGACTGACGGGTGGGGCCGCGGTGTCAGGTTCGCGCGCGAGGGGAGGAATTTGGCGCCGACAGGTGGGGCCGGGTTGTCAGTCTAAGGCGCGCGATAGAACGGGCTGGGCCGGCCGGGAGAGAGAGAAAGGAGGGAGGGGAGCCCATTACTGTTTCCCAAGGTTTTCTGATTAAAATAATTGCAGAAAATAGTTTAAACCTTTTGGGGCATTTCCAAAGTGGGTAAAAATCTGTAAAAATTCTCAAAAACATTTCTTGGCCTTGGGAGTCTATACAAAAATTTTCAGCTCCTGGTTTGGCCATCTACTCTATGTTGTAGTTCAAAAGGGTATAAAGGAGTATTAAAAGTATTTTCAGAAATAATAAATTCCAAGAAATTGAATTTAATGATATTTTTATTGTTTTGAAAATTTGGGGTGTTACAAACCTATCCCCCTTACAAGAATCTCGTCCTCGAGATTGGAACGCTACTCGAATAACTCGGGGTATTGGGCTTTTAGATCGTCTTCTTTTTCCCAAGTGGCTTCTTCGGCGGGATGGTTGTTCCATTGGACTTTGCAGAAGCGGACAACGCGACTTCTGGTTACTCTCTCCTTGGTTTCCAAGATCTTGATGGGTCTCTCTATGTAGGTCAAGTCTTCTTGGACATTAAGCTGTTGAAGGTCGGCTTGCTCGGTGGGTACACGGAGGCACTTCTTCAGCTGTGAGACATGGAACACATCATGAACTCCTGCTGTTTTACCGCGATGACACCGGCGGGGACATGGGCGGCACGAAAAGCGATGGTGAACTCTGCCCAAGTCACCACGTGGCCCTCTGGCTGGGACTCACGGTAGTTGTCCCACCATTCTGCGGCGGGACCCTGGAGCTGGTGAGTGGCGAAGGCCACCCGCTCCCGGTCGGTGCAGGGGAGGAGGTCGAGCTTCTTTCCGATGGTGCGAAGCCAATCTCCGGCCTCCATCGGGTTGGTGGTGCTCGAGAAGATGGGCGGGCGCACGCGCAGGAACTCGGAGAGTTGCGGAGCGGGCGCGGGTGCTGGTGCGCGAGGGGCGGGCTCCCCGTTCTGCAGACGGTCCAACTGAGCCTGTTGGTTCTGCATTTGGGTGAGGAGGGCGGTGATCAGGTGGTTCTGATTCGCCATCATCTCCGCCAAGGTGGGGTGGTTGGCGGAAGGCGACCCAGAGTGACGCGGGCCCGTTGCACCCCAGTTGGGTACAACACCCTCGGGCGCATCACGGCTTCCTCCTGCTCCATTGTTAGAACCGGTGTTCTGGTGGTCGGCCATCTTCTGAATATACATAGTGATAAAGCAAAAGATGACGAAACAATAATACAACCAAAAATATCATATAGAGTGGTATGAATTGTTCATTACATCCAAGCTCTTATTCCATCTACAACCCAACTCGTTGCAGACGGCACCACATACAAAATTATGATTTTTATTTAAATAGCGTCTCCTAACGCCTACTCGCCACCGGAGGCGGTCTCCGTGCTCTCGGAACCACGAGTGCGCGGCTCCAGAGAGATGGTGGGCTCGAGAAAGTTCTCGATGATGGAGTCGGAGACGAGGCCGGGGCGTGGAGGAGGGGCGCTGGTAGAGGGCCTGGCGGGGGAGGGTCGTGGCGGGATCCTCTTGGGGCGAGGGAGGGGCTCACGGATGGGCTTCTTCTTCCTTGGAAGAAGAGGAACCATCTCCGCGATATCCTTCTGCAGCTGCATAATCTTGCGCTGCAACTCGCCGTTCTGCTGGATCAAGTTCTTCGTTTCTTCACGAAGGAACTCAACCGCCTCATGGTGCTCGTCGGCGTCGAGCACCGCCTCGGTGTGGAGATCATCCATGGCCTGTAGAAGACGCGACTGCCGGGCCATGACCGGATCACGCACGTAGTGAACTCCGAGGTAGATGCTACGGTGGGCTCCGGGAGTACGCTTCGGCACGAGCCGGAAGGACGAGTTCTGAAGACGATCATCGTAGATCATTCTCAGCTCCATGAGGGCCTGGAGGGTGACTCGTTGGCACGCGACGTCGAAAGTCGGGCCCCCAAGTGCGGTGGTGTAGGGCGGCAGGTGTTCTCCGGAACCGTGGACGGTGAGGGAGACGTCGCAAGGCCCGGCGAACTCGTCGGGGTACACTCCTTGGAATTCGGGTTCGAAGAGGAACCCGAGGAAGGTGAGCATCATACGGAGCTCCCGGACGAAGCCCTCGTAGTGGCGGCAGTAGCTGTGGACTTGGTAAACAGGCATCTACAAAACAGCAAGTTGAATAAAAGTGAGGAGAGGAACAAAGTTTATGAAGTAGATTTTTCGAGAAATAATTTCCTGTGGCTAATGGCTAGGCGGGTCTGTTTGGCTTCCTACAGTCGAGTCGGCTCTGATACCATCTTGTTGTGCCCCGATTTAACAAATCGAGACATTATTGAATTTCATAAGAAAAACAATAATACAAGAGGTTCATCATGCGACAATCGTACATACGACAGTGTTCATGGTACGCAGACCATATTTATTACATCATTGTTTTAATAAAAACAGTAAAGTAAAACAATTAGAAAACGGCATGACGAACATCTTCTTCAGGATTTTCTTCCCGACTGGGTCACTACTCCAGACCGTCTTCGTAGTAGGCATCCTCTGTGGGGTCCAATGGGTATGAGTACAAAAGTACTCAACAAGCCACCGCAAATGCAAATAATAATGCAGGATAATAAACAAGGAAGGATAATGGCTAACATTGCGGAAAAGTGCAGTTGCAGTTATTGCATTTAGTGTAATCATATTTTAATCATGCGGAAAGTAAACATGAACATCATCAACATCAACTAACTCGAGGGGTACAGTCAGCCCCACCTCGCTCAACAGTCCTTACATGTCAATCCATCATGCACATACATATTCAAAGTAAGCTAACTGGGGGATGTCACGCAACCCGCCCTTGACCGCGGGCTCGGCTTTTCAAAAAGATTTAAGACTCTGATCAGAGATGTACTACTGTACCCACAAGGCACGCACTCATCCCAAACGAGATGACCCATACCACGGGAACTCGTGCCAAAACCTCAATATGAGATGTTCCAAGCGATAACCACCCGCTCTAGGTTTCGCCGGCGCGCCGGGCCGCATCCCGGCTAACGTCGCACCCCCTTTTGCGCCACATTGGTACAAGTCACCCGCAGGTGCAACTTGACCCATCTCCAAATGGTGGCCTCGGTTTGGAACAACCCATACCTTAGTTAGGACTTACCCACTAGACTTGTGGTTAGTACGTAAGTGTATTGCAACGGATCCCTCGGACCGGTCCTTATAGTGCCCCGGGTGCTACCGACCAATGCCCTAGCTTGCACCCGGAACCCACCATGCATACACTCACAACCATAACTCATCACCAACAGAATTTCCAAGGATAAGAAGTAACGGGGATCATATAATAGAACCATTTTGCTACGACTCATTTTTATCCTATAGCGATCGTGTCAATACATTGGACACTAGCTAATATCATAGATCATGTGGTGCCAAGGAGGTTAGGCGAGATAGCATGGCTTGGGTTGCACATCAAGGTCGGGGGATCCTAAATAAATATAATGTAAGGGTTCATTTGACTAATGCATATATAACCTATGTGTTTTAGCGATAGTTTAATCAAACATGGGTTCAATATGCTCAAAAGATTGGTTTGGTGACTTGCCTTGTTCAGCGAATGGGGAGGGAGGAACTTCCGGGAAGTACTCCGGCTCCTCGGCGACGTCGTAGTCTTTTAATATAATAAAGCAAAATAAAAAGAACACAGTCAATCAAACAATATAACATTACATTAATAGCACATAAGTAACTGTTGGTTTGATTAAAAGTAAAATAATTTCCATTGTTAAGGTTATGAAACTTATTTCATAAATAATTTTAAAGGGATTAAAATGAAGGGTTGTCCTTTTTAGAAAACAAATGTTTAAATGTGAATAGTCCCATATTAAGTTCCCTGACGACGGTCGTCTTCTCTGACGACGGCGAGCAGGCCAGCGGCCACGGCGAGCGACGGCGATCGAACCTAAGGCCTAAAACGGAACGAGGGTGGCATGGGGATCATGGGGGTACCTCGGCGGTGAGAAAAGGTCGACGGGGTGAGGCCGGCGACGAGCGGAGGCGGTGGAGGCGTTCGGGTCCTTGGCGGCGATGGTGTTCCGGCGATCTTCTTGACCAACGGAGGCGTGGCCAAGGTAGGGGTCGTCCTTGCGGTTGTGTTGGTGGCGGAGGCACGGGCGGAGGTGGTCCGAGGCGACGGCGAGCGGTGGCTGGAGACGAAACAGGGGGATGGCGCTAACAGGCGACGTGCGGGCGCTCTGCTTGGTCTAAGTGCGAATGAATGCGTGAACCGAACGCGGTGGAGGGCAACGGTTTAAATAGGGGTGCCGGCGGGGACAGGGAGGGCGCCATCGGGGGAGGGCAGTGAGTTAACGCCGGCGAGCGGTTTCTCTGCATGCGGGCGACAGCGGGGGGGATTACGCGTGGGATTAAAGGGGAAACAGGCGACGTGATCCGGGGGTTTTAATGCTGGCGAATAATGAAGGGGAGGGGACCGGCGACGAGCGGATCCGAGGGAGTAAAGGTGGCCGGCGAAGTTTGGGGGCGACGACGCGAGGTTGAAGGCGAAGCTGACAGGTGGGGCCTACTGGCCAGCGGGCGCGAGCGAGCGGGGTGGCGACTGACGGGTGGGGCCGCGGTGTCAGGTTCACGCGCGAGGGGATGAATTTGGCGCCGACAGGTGGGGCCGGGTTGTCAGTCTAAGGCGCGCGATAGAACGGGCTGGGCCGGCCGGGAGAGAGAGAAAGGAGGGAGGGGAGCCCATTACTGTTTCCCAAGGTTTTCTGATTAAAATAATTGCAGAAAATAGTTTAAACCTTTTGGGGCATTTCCAAAGTGGGTAAAAATCTGTAAAAATTCTCAAAAACATTTCATGGCCTTGGGAGTCTATACAAAAATTTTCATCTCCTGGTTTGGCCATCTACTCTATGTTGTAGTTCAAAAGGGTATAAAGGAGTATTAAAAGTATTTTCAGAAATAATAAATTCCAAGAAATTGAATTTAATGATATTTTTATTGTTTTGAAAATTTGGGGTGTTACACAGACCTTCTCCTGCTGCGTCCATGGTGAGAATCGAAGTCACGCAACTGATGCGTGCAAGTCTATACTCGCTTTAAGAGGTGAGTACCTTGAAAGAACCTCGGGTCGAGGCGCTACTGACCGAGTTTCTTCCGAGGTGCGTCCGGAGCCTGTCCAAGCTGTGGCACGTATAGAAAATTTTGACCCTGCAAGGCAACCTCTGGTGGTCAATATTATGCCACCTCCGAAGCAGGAAGAGGGTCATGATCGAGGGAAAAGAGTAGTCCTCCCTATTTCCAGAGGAGGGACTCTTGGTAGTATGTCAAAAAGGCAGAGAAGAGAATATGTTCGAGAAGTGGGCCATATTGGAACTTCTTCGTTCGCAGCTGCCATTCCTGAATGGTCCCATGTGCCGATATCTTTTTCTGCAAATGATGCAGTTGGCATAAAGTTTCCGCATGCAGATCCACTTGTCATCACTGCCGACATAGCAGGGACTGAAGTCCGGAGAGTACTGATTGATGGAGGGAGTTCAGCATATATTATCTTCGTCCAAGCCTTCGATCAACTCTGTATCTCCAGGAAACATCTTCTCCCAGCAGCTCGTCCTTTGCAAGGCTTTGCAGGACCCCCTCTCGATGCCCTCAGCCAAATAGGTCTGGAGGTCACCTTCGAAGAGGGGCCACTGGCCAGGACGGAGGAGATGATTTTTGATGTTGTGGATGCCCCGTATGCATATAATGTTATCTTCGAGAGGGGCATGTTGAATCAGTTCGGAGCTGTGGCGCATCATAATTATTTGTGTATAAAATGCCCACACAATCGAGAGTGCTCACTGTTTTCAGAGATCAGGCTACTGCGCGAAGAGTGGAGTATGGTCATGGCCTCCCTCTTGACCTGAGACAAGTGAACAACGTGCAAAGCAACCCGGAGGATATCTCCGCTTTAGGTAAACCTTCGAAGAAGTTCTTCCCAAGGCCAAGCCTCGAAGGAGAGATTGTAACGAAGGTTATTGTCAAAGACGACAAAGATTATTCATTTCAGTTCAGCAAGGATTTGCCCGCAGAAGTCGCTACTTCGTTAGAAAAAGTAGTTGAAGAAAATTTAGATGTCTTTGCATGGTCTAATGAGGACATTACCAGAGTCAGTCGGGATATTATCGAGCATAGTTTGCTTGTGAACCCGAGGGTTCGGCCTATCCGACAAGGACTTCGGAAGTAATCTGCGGAGAGGGCCATCCTTGCTAAAGCTGAAGTGGAAAAGTTGCTGAAGGCTGGGATTATGAGAGAAGTAGCTCATACGGAGTGGCTAGCCAACCCAGTCTTCGTCAGGAAGAAATCTTCCGGGAAATGGCGCATGTGTATTGACTTTACATCTTTGAATAAAGCATGCCCCCATTACCCCTATCCCATGCCCCAAATTGATCAATTTGTTGACTCCACTACTGGTTCAGAGTTATTAAGCTTCCTTGATGCGTATTCCGGCTATCATCAAATCTGGCTAAAGCGCGAAGATGAAATCAAAACAAGCTTTGTAACTCCTTCGGGAGTCTTCTGCCATGTAAGAATGCCTTTTGGCTTAAGAAATGTCGGGGCAACATTTTCGAGTTTAATTGCTAAGGCTTTAGGTCATCAAATAGGCCGCAATGTAGAAGCCTATATGGATGACATTGTAATAAAGAGTGCTCTAAAGCACCAACATAGCCTAAACTTAGCAGAAACATTCAATAGCCTTCGGGCATGTGGAGTCCATCTTAACCCCGAAAAATGTATCTTTGGGGCTCAGGCTGGAAAATTGTTAGGGTATCTAGTTTCAAGCAGAGGGATCGAAGCTAGCCCTACTCAAATAACTGCGTTGCAAAGGATGGCTCCTCCGGAAAATTTGAAGCAAGTTCAGAAGTTAACTGGCCGCCTTGCAGCACTTAGCAGATTCCTAGCAAGGTTTGCGGAGAGAAGTTTGCCCATTTTCAAAGCATTGAAAGGGTCCGAAGATTTTGCATGGACACCGGAGTGTCAAAAGAGCTTTGATAATATTAAGAATTATCTCAGTAACCTCGTTATACTCATGGTACCTGTTGTGGACAAAACCCTACTCCTTTACCTTGCGGCTACTGGCTCCACAGTCAGTGCAGTCCTTGTCAGAGAAGTTGATTTCAATGGGAAGTTGGTACAAAATCTAGTCTATTTTGTATCCGAAGCATTGTTTGGAGCAAAAACAAGATATTCTGAGGTTGAGAAGTTCACCTATGCTCTGATAATGGCTTCGAGGAAGTTAAGGCATTATTTCCTAGCACATAATGTGATTGTACCAACTTCGTATCCCTTGGGAGATATGCTCCGAAGTAAGGATTCCACAGGAAGAATTGGGACATGGGCTATTGAATTAGCACCCTTCGGCATCTCCTTCGTGGCAAGGACAACAATTAAGTTACAAGTGTTGGCAGACTTTGTGGCAGAATGGACTCCCCATGCAGTATGGGCTCCGGAGAAACAAAGTGAAGGAATTTAGACCATATACTCCGATGGAGCTTTCCAAGCATCTGGAGTAGGTGTCGGAGCGGTAATAATTTCGCCTTCAGGGCAAAGAGCAATGTACTTCGCTAGGCTCAACTTTAAGTCCACTAATAATATAGCGGAGTATGAACGAATTTTGTTAGGACTTCAAAAGGCACGTGCTTTGGGGGCTACAAGAGTTGTTATTAAAACAGATTCTCAAATTGTAGCAGGGCACGCAGATAAGAGTTTTCAAGTTCATCATCCACAGCTTGCAAAATATTTGGAAGAGATCCGTAAGATTGAAGCAACATTTAAAGGGATTTCCATTCGAAGTATACCCAGAGCTGAAAATATGAAAGCTGATACCTTGGCGAAAGCTGCAGCCAGAGCTATGGACATTCCAGAAGAGGCTTTTTACGAAGAGCTCAATTTACCTTCGGTAACACAGATCCCTTCTGTGGAAGTTCTTTGCATTCCAAGTACAAATTGGCGGAGTTCAATTATGGAATTGCTGCAAGGAGAAGCAACTTTGCCTGAAGGGCCATAACTTTCGAGGTTAAAGCTCAGAATTCGAAATTATCATATAATCAATGGTATTCTGTACTAGGCCAGAGTATGTTCCCCTCTGCTCTGATGTATATCTCAAGCCGAAGGTCAGGAGATTCTCCGAGAAATTCATGAAGGACTTTGTGGTAGCCATCTGGTCCCTCGAGCTTTGGCAGGAAAAACACTTCGCCAGGGGCTTTATTGGCCTACAATAGTAGCTAATACGGAGAGCCTAGTCCGCACATGCCAGGGTTGTCAATGGATGGGAAGAAGAAGTCATCGTCCGCCAACAACTCTTCAAGTCATTGCCCCAGTGTGGCCCATGGCCAGATGAGGCATGGACCTTATTGGCCCCTTCCCAGTAGCAAAAGGAAATTTGAAATTCGTAGTGGTAGCAATTGAGTATTTTTCCAAGTGGGTCGAAGTAGAGCCCTTCACAACTATCACTTCGAATAATGTACAAAATTTTTTCTAGAAAAGTATTATATGCCGGTTCGGAGTGCCTCGGCAACTCACAGTTGCCAATGGGACACAGTTTGATGCAGAGCCCTTCAGGAAGTTTTGTGAAGATCTCGGCATACAAATATGCTTCGCTGCAGTGCGCCATCCTCAGTCTAATGGAGCAGTTGAAAGAGCCAATGGTAATATCTTGTCAGGGTTGAATCAAAGAATAGTAGGATTGGCAAAAGGATTGTGTACTGAAGAGCTCCCAAAGATTTTATGGTCCATTCGGACCACTCGAACAAGGTTCACAGGTTTCACTCCTTTCAGACTATTATTCAGAGATGAAGCTATGACACCAACGGAGCTTAAAGGAGGATCCCTTCGCAGCACCGAACCGGTCCTTCACTCCCAAAAAGGAGCTAGGAGGGGGAGGATGGATAGAGCCCTTTGATCATCTTCGTTGGGCGAAGGGTCAGAGCGTTGCGCTACATCTTTGGAGACCTCGGTGGATTGGCCCCCCTCCATAGATTGACCTTCGTCTGTTGATTCAGACGGAGTTAATCCTGAGTTCGGAGCAGGAAAGGGGTCCATTTTGCCTTTACCTTTTCCAGGTCCATCTGTACAGCTTCTGGAACCGACCCCGGAGATGTCGAGTTCCCAGGAGGAGTATCTTCGGGAGGAGTCACCTCCATGGGAGCGGACCCTGCCGAAACAAAGGTATTATATATTGCATAATTTTGCAGAATGAAGGAAAAGGCAGTTCAAGTGAGGTTTACCTCCGAGGTCTTGTTGGCGGATGAGTACGGGGCTACTCGGAGGGTCGAAGGAAACTTCAAAGTCATCATCGGACTCGACGTCTGAAACTGAAGGGCTGACTGTTGGAGCCTCTCTTGGAGCAACAGTCACCACTTCATTCGGAATCGAAGCTTATTCAGCTGTAACTTCAACTACGCCTTCAGCAACAGGGTCTTGATGCGGCAAGTCAGGCTGGACGCTTGAGGTCCCAGCCTGTCCGGAGCTACCTGGAGCATCTGGCACGCTGGCTGCGTCGCCAGTCTCTACAATGTTTGCTTGTGCTTCATATTCGGCAATTAGGTCCACGAGGACCCTTCCCTCATCATCAGATGAATCGGAGGGCGAAGGCACAGGTCTTGAAGGAGCCACATTCTTCGGCTTTCGGGCTAGTTTTTTCACTGGGGTCTTGGCCAGAGCCGAAGTCCCAGCATCCGCTTTCCTCTTCTTTGGCCCTTGCTCAGAAGGCACCCAGTCCGGAAGAGGGGGGACTGCAACTCTGAGTACGCCCCATACTCGGTTGAGTCGCTCCCAACTACCCACTAGCTTCATTCTCCTCTCTTTTTCGGCTGGAGTTGGAGCTCCCAAAATCTTCTATGAAGCTCGAACAACTTGCTCCAAAGTCATAGGGGCTTGAGAAGCTGAAAGATAAGTCTGCATTAGTCATTTCATCAAACAATCGTATATGAAACATGTTGTTTTTCAAAGCTACCTGCAGGGCTTGAGTTCGAAAAAATTTTACGGAGTCCACCCTCCAGATCTCCTTCGAAGATGATAGGCTAGTTGGCCATCAGAGGTGGAATTTGGAGCCCGATGAACTCCTCTGCTAAGTCCCGCATGCTCATGCGGCGACTAATCCTTTGGAGCAGGCTAAGGCGACCTTCGAGCAGGCCGGGGTCTGGGTGAACTTGGGCTTCTCTTCGGAAGTGTATGTCTTGTAGAGGTCCGGCCAGACGGCTGCCTGCTCCAACTTCGTCATATAACCACCGGAGAATCCAATATGTGTACCATCTGGCGTTGATGGCTTTCGCTGGAAATCACAGTTGGAATTTGTACCGGAGTCTGAAGTTGATACTGCCAAAGGCTACTACGATTTTCTCCCCTCCGGCGCCTTGGTAAGTTTTTGGTTGGCAAGATGCCCTGTGCAGTGCTGCAAAAATTTCTGCCCTTCCTTCGCAGCCTTCAGCTCGAAGCGCCCATTCGAAGATGGCCAAGCGCGCTATCGCATTCAGAGATAGCTGAGGAAGGGTAACATGAAACAAATCCAATACCTCCGATAGGAAGTCCACTACTGGGAGCCCTAACCCCGCTTCGAAGAAAGCCTCGAAGACCACAACTTCTCCGGGTCGCGGTGATGGGATGGCCTCCTTTCTAGGTTTCCGGATGATCACCTCCGAGCTAATCTTCCCCTCTACCACCACTGCGATCGTCTCCCTCTTGCAGGTAGATGGCCCCAGTGTGTAGGACTGGTTTGGATACTTCGAAGAAGCCGGGAGGAGATCATGAGGACCGAGCTGTTGGGGATTCCCCGCCGGAGTTAATGCACCGCGTAACTTCTGTTGAAAGGAAAAGGCCAATGACTATTTCTTCTAAGTCTAAAAGGCTTTCTGACTTCTTAAGTTAATTCTGGAATTGTTCGAATGTAACTTCCTTAGGAATCAATTCGAAGTTTTGAATCTTCATGTATTTTGGAGGTTGATTAAATCCATTAACCCCTACGCATGATTATTTTTCTTGCGTATACTGCTCTCCTAACGTTACAGATCTAGCGGAGAAGCATATTCGAGGGGCTACTGTTGGGGGAAAATACTTCATCCTCAGGGTTATTATTACAACAAGACAAAGACAGGCTATTTGGCTGAAGTTCTTTAACGTCCAACTCCAGCTGCCCTGGGTCAAGTTCAAAGATTCGAGGTGAACTCTAGTTCGGAGTATATCTTCGAACGTAGATTCTTCAGAGAACCTTTTTGCCAGCTGAGATGGAAGGCTTATCTTCTTTCTCATTAGATTAGTATTTTACCGTTTTAGCCCTATTAAGGGTACCGAATAGTTTCCACTATGTCGGTTGTAATAGAGGGGTAAAAAGGTCTTGTTCTTAAGGTTTTGGCCTATAAATACCCCCCGTTTTACCCTGTAATGAGGATCGAATACTGAGTTATTCAATACACATCTTCGAACGGTTTTGAGCTATTATCCACTTCAGATGCTTGAAATAGTTTACTTCACAAACACTTCATTTGTTAGTTTCTAATCTCTAGAAACCTGTTAGCGTAATCTTTTACGCCAACAGTGGTCTTCGCTTCAAACATTTTAGTCTGAACAGACAGGCTTCGCCTGGCTTCGAAGTCTGCTCACTTTGAAGTCAGCATGCTTCGAAGGCTGCAGTGAGGCTTCGAGCAACTACTTTGAATCAGACTTTGGCAGACTTCGAACAGGCTTCGAAGTATACGACTATAGGCTTCGCACGATTGCTTCTCATAGGCTTCGACGAGTATCGTACTAGAGACAAGTTTGAACAGTAAGATACTTTCTCATTTGCGTGTACTCAAGTTAAATGCCTATGATGATTAGTCTTTATGATGCTTGAAATGTCCATGTTTTGAATGCTCTGCTAATCTGCCTTTAAGCATTGTGTTGGTGTCTTTTTACTAGGCACCGGTCGTTTTTATGCTAGAATATTTTTGGACCTATGAAATGTTTTTGGTTCTGTTAGTTGTCTTTTGAGGTGCGTTGGGTATTGGGAGAAGGCCATTAATTCAAAAGAATTTTTTAGGCGCCCATTCACCCCCCCTCCGGTCGCTACTTTCGGTCCTACAAGTGGTATCAGAGCCTGGTTAGGGTTTTTCCATACCTTAACCAGTTCTAAACCCAGGTAGTGATCATGACTTCTTCTGGAAAGGTCTCGTCCCTGGAAGCTTATGGCTATACTTATTGGAAGACTCGCATGCGAGCCTATCTCATGAGCCAGAGCGCGGACATTTGGGACATTTGTGTTCACGTTACTTTCATCATATTGCCTGTTGCTAAGCGTACATATGTTGATATTATCGCCCAACTCTAGAACAACAACAAAGCGGTGAACATTTTGTTTTCTGGTTTAGGTCCCACTGAATTTGAGAGTGTGAGCCATCTCTACACTGCTAGAGAGATCTGGGCTACCCTCTAAGCACACCATGAGGGGACAGCCCAGGTCAAGGCTCGACTCTATCAGACCTACCGGCGTGAATATGAAAATTTCACACAAAAGCCGGGTGAATCTGTTGAAGCCTTGTTTGGTCATTTTCAATCGATCATCAACAAGCTTCGGGCCAACAAGGCCGAGGGAGTTCAGATGGTCTCATATCATGAGCAGGCGCTCAAGGTTCTTTATACCATGGACCCTAAGATCTAGGAGATCAAAGTATCCTCTATCATTGAGAGCACCTCTTATGATACCTTGAAAATTTCTGAGTTGTTCAGCAAGCTCAAGGCCATAGAGGTAGATATCCAGTTGAGATCAAATCTCACTGGCTCTGTATCAAAAACCCTGGCCCTTGCTACACGTTCTGCTGACCCCTCCTCTATGAGCTATGCTGGGTTCTCCTTGATGTCTATCACTGAGGACCAACTTGAGTCGCTAGGAGATGATGACCTATGTCTGTTTAATAACCGGGTGCGTCGTGTCTATGATAAGCGAATGTTCAAAAGACACGGCACAAAATCCGTATGCTGAGTGTGTTGATCCAGGTCACTTCATCGTCGACTGCCCCAAGCACAATGGTCACAAGAAGGGTACCGATGGTGGCTTCTATGACTCCGGCAAGCACGACAGATCCTCCTTCACAAAGGCAAGCCCAATACAAGATTCTTCAGAAAGGCCCTAAAGGACTACCGGTGTGAGAACAAGAAACGAGACAAGGCCTTCTTCGCCGAGATGGAGAAAAGCTACTCCAAGCGGTCTTCGTCTTCTTCCTCATCACCAAGCTCAAGCGATGAGGAGATCATGATTAGGCGGGCCTCTGCTTCATGGCCTTCGGGGACAGGCCGAAGAGCCACTCATATCACCGCCGAAGATCCCGCAAGAGCTTCTACTCAATGGCTCTTGGGGATAAGGAAGAGAAGGGCTCCCCCAATGAATCCGACGACGACGACGATGAAAAGGTATCTTCCTATAAACGCGAAATCATTGATTTACTTGAAGAGAACCATCAGTTGATGAGATATTGGGAGAAACCGCTTAGAGGGGCTAAGAAGAGGATAGATGAGCTTGAGAGTGAGCTTGTCGTGGCCAACGGCAAAATTGAGAGCCTATCTTCTTCCCCTTGCTTGGGTGGTAGCAGCGAGTGCCCAAACTGTGAGGTGTTACTGTGTGACCTAACAACTCTGAAGTCTAGGTACACAGAGAGGGTAGATGAGAGGGACGCTTTGGCCACTAAGCTTGAGAGCTCTCAGCTAGAGCTAAAAGATGCTCATGCCACTTTCATCGTGCCCTGTGTTGATTGCCCATCTCATCTAGCTAGTTTAGCTGAGCTGAAATCCAATGGTGATGAGTAGTTGGGCGAGTTGGAGAGAGTTAGAGCTGAGCTAGAGCAGACTAGGCTAGAGCTTGAGACACTGTCAATTCCACCCACTGTTTTTGAGAACTGCTTGTCTCTTAGATTGGAATTGATCAACCTGAAAGTTGAGAAGTTTGTCCAAGTCGATAGAGAGTGTGAGACCTGCTTGTCTCAGGTGGAGGTACTAGCTTCCTTGAGAGAGGAGCTAGCTGATGTTCAGAATGAGAACTTTTACCTCCGTCAGATCCTGCGTTGGGTGAGTGCTAGAGAGCCATAGCTCGGCATGATGATCCAACAGTTTAAGAGGCAAGATGGGTTTGGGGTAGGTTACACCTACACCAAGGCTGATTTTGAGAGTGCCATTAGCCGGGTAGTGGAGTGGAGTAAAATGACTCCTGAACAGAGATATCCCAAGACTCACTCCACTGAGTCTTTCCAGGCTAGTCAGCCCAAGGATGGAGTGTTTCAAGAGCAGCCCAAAGCTCCACCCAAGAAGCCCATCTGGATCCCAAAGCCCAAACATCTTCACACTTCTTTAGACTCTCTACCTCAATCCTCTCACACCAAAGAGTCTACACCCAACACCACCAAGCCCAAGAACCCCAAGCCTCAACCACATCCCAAGAAGCTTACCTACCACTATGGGTACTGTCAGAGAGACGGGCATCTTGAGGAGTTTTGCTTAAGGAGGAAGCGGGTTGAGAGAGCAGAGAGAGCTCGTGGTGGGCAAGAGCATTTCTACCAGCAGGGTGGTAGCCTGAGAGTTCGTCGATGCGGGGAGAGGCTAGAGGCCAGGCCACGTCGTGTAGGTGGTGGTAGAGGAGACGACTTTCATTCTCATGCTCCGGAGGATGGTGTTCGCTTCGGGAGAGCTCCAGGTCATTTTGGATACGGCTTTGGACCTCGTGGCCAAGACTTTAGGCATAACCAAGGACCGCGCTTTGAGCCGCGTTTTGGTCCAGACTCTTATGATGCCTTCTTCTTTCCTTCCTTTGAGCAGATGGCTCGACACTAGATTAGCTCTTTTGCTAAACCTGGTGCCGGATCTTTTGCTCCTTCTTACGACCACTGATCGTACAGGATCGAGGACTGGAGGACGTGTGGATCATTGATTCAGGATGCTCTCACCACATGACGGGACATCGCAGATGGTTCTCCAGTCTCTCTCCCCCGAGCTCCAAGGAATACATCACCTTCCGGAATAGTTGTCAAGGGAAGGTACACAACATTGGCTCAATTCGCATCTCTGACCATTTCTCTTTGAAGAATGTTTCTTTGGTTGGAAATTTGAACTTCAATTTCATTTCTATTTCACAACTTCTTGAGGATGGTTTGGAGGTTCGCTTTAAGAAGGGCATGTCTTCTGTGGTTGATTCTGGATGGTCTTTGGTTTGCCAGATCTTACCTTTTGGTAAGGTTTTTCAGATTGACTTCTCCAATTCTTTTGGCCCTTCTCGCTGTTTGATTGCTGGATCCTCCTCTGAGCTCTGGAAGTGGCATAGGAGGTTAGGTCATTTGAGTTTTGATCTGCTAGTCAGATTGAGCTCTATGGACCTCATCCGAGGATTGCCCAAGCTTAAGATGGAGAAGGATCTAGTTTGCCATCCCTGTCGTCACGAGAAATGGTTGCCGCTTCTCACTCACTTGTGACTCAGGTGATGACTTCGTACCCGGGATAGCTATTACATATGGACACGGTTTGTCCAGCTCAGGTACGCTCAGTCGGTGGGAAGTGGTACACGCTTGTGATTGTTGACGATTTTTCTCGATTCTCGTGGGTTTTGTTCTTGGAGTCTAAGGATGAGACTTTTTAGTTTGTTCATGACCTGATTTTGAAGCTGAAGAATGAGAACAATGGTTGGATGCAAGCCATTCGCTCTGATAACAGGTCTGAGTTCAAGAACTCTCAGTTCGTCAACTTCTGTAGTGATCAGGGTCTTGGTCATCAGTTTTCTGCTCCTTATACTCCCTCACAGAATGGCGTTGTGGAACGAAAGAACCGCACACTAGTCAAGATGGCTAGGATGATGCTCGATGAGCACAGGACTCCTAGGCGCTTTTGGGCTGAAGCCATGAACACGGCTTGCTATCTGGCCAATCGTATTTTTCTTAGAGTTAACTTAGGTAAGTCTTCATATGAGTTGCGGTTTGGCAGATAGCCCAAGGTGAGCCAGTTGCGAGCATTTGGCTACAAGTGCTTTGTGCTTAAGAAGGGATGGTATTTGGACAAGATTGAGTCTCGTTGCTGGGATGGAGTTTTTCTTGGTTTTGCTTTGATTTCTTAAGGTTTCCATGTTTGGAACCTCGACTCCCAGCAGCTTGTCGAGACTTATGAGGTTTCTTTTGATGAGTCCTTGCCTTCTTTGACTCCTTCTTTTGAGTTTTCTGGAGATGATGAGATTGGAGAGTCCATCTTCGAGGAAGATCATGACGCTCCAGCTTTTGATGAGGGTGGGCCTTCTGCGCAGCCTACAGAACCCACACCTTCTGAGACTTCGACTGAGGACGAGAGTGGACCTTTGATCACTTCTTCCACGTCGATTGAGCCCCCTCAGTCGAGTCCAGAGGTGCCAGCTACTGACTCCGGTGAGGTGTCTTCAGATCACCTAGGATCCCAAGAAGTTCAGCGTGATCACCCCTCAAAGCTCATCATCGGTGATCTTACTAAGAGAACTTTGCACTCTTCTATTGACTCGCTTGCTGTGTTTGCTGAGTCTGCGTTTGTTACATCTTTTGAGCCCAAAGACGTTTCTCATGCTCTTTCTGATTCGAATTGGATTAATGCCATGCGAGAAGAGCTTGAGAATTATGTCCGCAATCGGGTTTGGACACTGGTTGAGATGCCACCCGGATGCAACCCCATAGGCACCAAGTGGGTGTTCAAAAACAAGCAAGGTGAAGATGGGGTTGTGGTGCGCAACAAAGCTCGATTAGTTGCCCAGGGTTTTTCTAGAAGGAGGGTATTGACTTTGAGGAGACTTTTGCCCCTGTTGCCCGTCTTGAGTCCATTCGTATTCTTTTAGCTTTTGCTGCTTCTAAGGGTTTTAAGCTTTTTCAAATGGATGTCAAGAGTGCTTTTCTGAACGGGTACATAGAGAAGGAGGTCTATGTTAGGCAGCCCCCCGGTTTTGAGAACCCTAAGTTTCCTCAACATGTTTTTAAGCTGCAGAAAGCTTTATACAGTCTGAAGCAAGCCCCTAGGGCTTGGTATGACCGGTTGAAGCAGTTTTTGTTGGGGAAGGGCTTTGTGATGGGTTCTGTGGACAAAACTCTTTTCTTGCTCAGAGATGGCTCGGACTTCTTGATTGCTCAGATTTACATGGACGATATCATTTTTGGTGGTTCTACTGATATGCTTGTGTCCAAGTTTTCTGAGTAGATGCACAACGAGTTTGAGATGAGCCTCATGGGTGAGCTCAAGTATTTCCTAGTGCTCCAGATCAAGTAGACCAAGGATGACAAGTTCATCCACCAGAGTAAGTACACGCGGGACATGTTGAAGAAATTTGACTTTGGTGGAGAGCTGAAGCCTCAGATGACCCCAATGGGTACATCTAGGGACCTGGACAAGGACGAGAGCGGCGTCAAGGTCAACAAGAGAGAGTTTTGAGGGATGATCGGTTCATTGTTGTACTTGACGGCGATGAGGCCAGACATTCAGTTTGCCGTGGGACTCTGTGCGTGCTTCCAGTCTTCACCATGCGCGTCTCATCGGCAGGCTGTCAAGCGCATTTTCAGGTACCTTACCTATGCTCCCGATCTTGGTCTCTTTTATTCAGCATCATTGTCTCTTGATTTATCTGGCTTTTCGAACGCTGACTTTGGTGGGTGCCGGTTCGATCGCAAGTCGACTTCCGGTACTTGCCAGTTTCTTAGTTCTTCTCTTGTCTCTTGGTCTTCTTAGAAGTAGTCTGGAGTTGCACTTTCTACAACTGAGGCTGAGTATGTAGCTGCTGCTAGCTGCTGCTCACAGTTGGTTTGGATGATTTCCACATTGCGAGACTTTGGGTTGTTCTTTCCTACCAGAGTTCCTCTATTTTGTGACAACACCAGTGCGATTAGCGTAGGAAAAAACTTGTGTCTCCATTCAAAAACCAAACACATTAATGTGCGCTTTCACTTTTTAAGGAATCAATATGAGAAAGGTGTCATTGACCTTGTTCATGTTGATACCCATCATCAGTTGGCTGACATTTTCACAAAACCCCTATATCAGTCTACTTTTGAGCGTTTACGAGGGGATTTGGGTGTTGTGTTTCCTTTTTAGGATATTTTGAGTCAGTTTTTATTTTTCTTTACTCTTTTCTTGAGTCTTTTTGTGTGTGTTCATATCATGCATATTCACATATCACACTTTGAGCTTGCTTCTGTTATATGATTGATCTGCTTTACTTATTCTAGCTGGTACATGCTTTTGATTACCTATCGATGATCATGCTTTGCTTCAGTTCATAAGATATGTCTGATTTCTATCATATGCATGACTTTTATGCTTTAAAATTGAAAAATGATCACCATTGCTTCTGGTAACTAGCATGTGTAGGCTGAATGCTTTTGCTATCTATTACATGCCTTGTAGCTAGATCCTTTCGTAGATGCAGATATGCAACTTGGTCATCTATATGCTTTAACATGGAAAATGTGCTATAAAAATGATAAAAATCCGAAAAATGAAAATTCCATACCTTTTTATGCATAATTTGAAAAGATCTAGGTGGGTTTGTGTTGTCGCATTGCATTGTTCTAGACTGCTTAACATAGCACTTTGGTATGAACTAGGACAGTGTAGTGTATGCCATGACTAATGTCTTAAGCTTCTGATGGTCCAGTTCTGGCCTAGGCTTGACTTGGTCGGTTAGCATAAGGTTTGACATGCAAATAACCCCTGACAAAAATGAAAAAGGAAAAGAAAAAGCCTGAAATTAAAAATAACAAGTTTGCTAAAGCACTTTGTTCTGTAATTTGCTTATCTTGGTAGATATTAGTTAGCTTTTGCATCTCATGCTTTACCTTGCTTATCATCTAGAAAATGTGGTCTGAGTGGTGATGCTTTTATTTGTTAAAATCTGAAAATGCTTGCTCATGCCTTTTGTTTAGATCGTATTCATCTGATTGTTTCATATAGTACTTTTAGACAATGTTCAAGGCAAATATCTGTTTGTACTATAATTGAGATTGCTCATGTTTGAGAATCTTGCATCTATACTCTACCCTTACACCCACCCCTCTTTGCATCTTTTTATCATCTTGATGCTTGAATTGCCAAATGGGGAGAAATGGTTTACATGATGCTTTTGGATGATTGCTTTGTTAAGGGGGAGTAATGACTTTCATGATGCATTGATGCTTCTGCCAAAGATAGGGAGAATGCTTTGCATGAGTTTTTGTCCAAGGGGGAGATCTTTTACCAAGTGACATGTTTTGGCTCTTTTATGAGTTTTTATGGTCACTTGTGTGCTTAACTTGAAACTTTTATCATGTTTCTGTTTGGGTTGTCAATGCACTCATCAAGGGAGAGATTGTGAAACCAAGTGAGATCGCACTATGGTTTTGGTCTGTATGATGAGTGATTGACAAGGTTCCTCGATATGGTGTGATGAGCTGGAGTGATGAGTGAATGGTGGTTTGATTGCATCAATGGGATCAATGTGTGGATATGGAGAGTGGATGCCGAGGGGATCGGTGTGCGTCACATTTTGTGTTTTGGCTTGTCTCATGTGTGCAGGGTGGAGATGCTAACCAACTATCAATGACGGGTGATCAAGGGTCAAGCAGGAAGCTCGATGCCAGAGGATCAAGGATGTTGGGTGAAGAAGCTCGATGGCATTTTGGTGATTTATTTAATGGGCTTGCCTATATAAAGGACCCAAAGGACTAGGGTTTAGGTGTCTCTTTCACCAGAACATTTTGGGGGCTACCAACGACAATTTCTATTTTATTCTAGACTTTTTTGTTCTTAATTTTGTGCTTAGTGTTAATCATTCGGATCAATCATAGAACACATCTAGGAGCTTTCAGCGCAGGTACTGTTCATCCTTTTCATATTCACTTTTGGAGATGAGTTTTGAACTCTTTTAATGTTGTTTTTGGACCCGAGTTCTTCACGACTTTTGCTGTACAAGTTTCTAGGTTTCCATTTTTGAAGTTTGCAAAAGTTTTTGACAACTTTTGCATATATTTTTCTGACCAACAAAGTGCCTAAACAGTTCTGGAAACTTCTGATTTCTGTTGATTGAGTTCTGTCTTCAGTTTGGATTCAATCTTTGATCTGTTTTGGTACAGTTCTTGGACCTGCGTTCTACGTAACTTTTGTTTTCCAAGTTTCAAGGGTTCCATGTTTGAAATTTTTAAAAGGTTTCGATCACTGCTGATTTCTGCCAAGTTCTGTTTTCAGTCTGGATTCAATTTTTGAGGCGATTTTTGATCGGTTTTGGTTCTATTTTTGGACTTGAGTTGTACATAACTCTTGTTTTCCAAGTTACATGGGTTCCATGTTTGAAGTTTGCAAAAGGTTATGAACACAACTACATATAGTTTTTGGCTCATCTAGATGCTATAAAAATTTTGGAAGGTGGTCCTTTGCTGAAAATCTTGAATTCTAAAAGTTGAATCTAGAAAGATTTTTCTCCCTTATTATTCTTTCTCAGCTTGCCGATCATGTGCTGCCGTATGCAGTGATGCTTTTTGCCATTAACAACTGCATGTACTGCCGAGCACATTTTCCACCAAGGCCATTTTGAAATTGTTTTTTATGTGAGTATTTTGTATAGAACAGAAAAGGTTTCAGAGATATTTTTAAAGTGTAATCTTTGTGTGTGCTAATTTAGTGTTTGTGATCCCTCAATCTATCATTTGACATAATATCAGATAGGAGAGTGATAGCATCTGTTTTATCAGAGTCTTTATTACATCTGCTTCCGCTTGTTCATTTAGAGGTGTGTTGGGTGATTTGAAAAGGCCATCATATTCGCAATAATTTGTCGAGGTGCTTATTCACCCCCCTCTAGTCACCATTCCGAACCCACAAAGCATCTACAGCTCGACTTGGCCGGCCACCCGCCTGACCGTCAGCTCGAAGCCCATCATCGTCACCGCCACCGTCGCGCAGCCGTTTGGAGAAACTCAAGCCTGTCCCCGATAGGATATTGGGGATTTGTTGGGGGAAAATATTACATCTTCAGGATTATCGCAGTAACAAGACAAAGACAAGAAATTAAGTCAAGAGATTCCGACATATACTTCCAGGTGTACGTTGAAGGCAGTTCGAAGTATGATGACAGACTTTAATTCGGAGTATATCTTCGAACATGGACTCCTCTGAGAGCTTCTTTGCCAGCTAAGATGGAAGACTTATCTTCTTTCTCATTAGATTAGTCTCTTACCATTTAGGCCCTATTAAGGGTACCGAATAGTTTCCACTATGTCGGTTGTAATAGAGGGGTACAAAGGTCTTTTCCTTAATGTTTGGGCCTATAAATACCCCCGTTTTACCCTGTAATAGGGACCAAATACAAGTTATTCAATACACACTTTCGAACTATTTCTAGCTATTATCCTTTCGGAGGCTTGAAATAGTTTGCTTCGCAAACACTTCGTTTGATAGTTTCTATTCTTCAGAAACCTGTTAGCGTAATCTTTTATGCCAACAGTTGGCGCCGTCCGTGGGGAACTTAGTCCAAGAAACTTCGTTCTCTACCGAGTTTTCAAACCATGCCTCCTAAGCGTAGTTCAGATGGTAATCCTACTCGGAGGTCTCCTCGGACCTTCGGAGCTATATCCTCAGATACAGTTGAGGTCAGAGGACCTTCGACTTTTCCTCCACCTCAAACCCCGAAAGGGATACCCCTTCCCCGAGTATACGGAGTTCCTCCGCCAACTCCATCTATACTTCGGCCCGACGGAGTCCCTCTCCCACCTCAAGTTCCACTCCAAACTGATCCCTACAGTTCTCGAGACCCGAAAGATCCTCCGGAGGAGATAAAGATAGACTTGGTGATATGGTTGCTTAGATGGCCAGTCTCCAAGCCGAAGTAGCGAGATGGCGGCAAGAAGCTGCAAATATGCTTCGCTCTCAATCCATCCCGGTTATTCCCGAAGTGCTTGAAGACGACGAACCTATCTATCCTGAATCCCCGGAGAACGCCTCCTTCGATACTGAGTCTCCGCTGCATCCTGAACTACAAAAAGTTCGCTTCAACCCGAAGTTTAAGACTTCGAAGCTTTGCAAGTATGCCGGAGATGAAGACCCTGGAGAATTTGTTCGATCTTATGCTTTGGCGATTGAAGCCAGTGGAGGAGTGCGGGACACCATGGCAAAATGTTTCCCCTGACTCTTCAAGGAGTTGCTTTGCGATGGTTCTGGTCTTTAAAACTAGGATCAATCAGTTCATGAGGGCAATTGAAGAAAAAGTTTGTGAGTAATTTCCAGGGCACCTTCGTGCCTCCGATGTCAACGGGAAGTCTTTTCCAGGTGAAGCAGCTCCCTGGAGAAACCTTAAGGCAATACTTAAAGCGCTTCGCTCATACGAAGTCGCAAATTCGAGGGTTAACTACATCTTCGGTAGTTGACGCAGCTCGAGAGGGAGTCATTCATCCAGGCCTACTTGATAAACTCCACCGGAAAAGCATATCTTCTGTTTCTCAGTTGACGTCCTATTTTGAAGAATATGCAAGGTCAGAAGAGGGCTGGCTTCGGAGAACTGCAGCTACTCCGTCCATACTGCAGGAAGTAAAATTGGAAGTGAAAACTTCGGCACAGCCGCAAGGACCCATCTTCGAAGCTCAACATGATAGGAGAAGAGGGCAAAAGCATCCTCGTTCAGAAGTTCTGAACATTGCACCTCCGCAAAAGTTTGCCCAGAGAGCTTCACAGCCTTCGGGAAGTAAAATCAGCAGTTGGAGGCCTCCCGAGAAATCGGCCGGAAAAGGCAAAACTTTCTTCTGCTGTATTCATGGTGAAAACTGAAGTCACGCAACTAACGCGTGCAAAGCTATACTTACTCTGAGAGGAGAGTATTTATAGAGAACTTTGGGTCGAGGTACTACTGACCGAGTTCAAGCTGAAGTGCATCCAGAGCCTATCCAGGCTGTGGCGCGAATAGAGAACTTCGATCCAGCAAGGCGCCCTCCGGTGGTCAATGTTATGCCACCTCCAAAGCAGGAAGAAGGGCAAGATCAAGGAAAAAGAGTAGTCCTCCCAATCTCCAGAGAAGGGACTCTCGGAAGCATGTCAAAGAGACAAAGAAGAGAGTGGGGCATATTGGAACTTCTTCGTCTACAGCTGCTATGCCTGAATGGTCCCATGTACCAATATCTTTTTCTGCGGAGGATTCAGCTGGCATTAAATTTCCACATGCAGACCCACTTGTCATTACTGCCGACATTTTAGGAACTAAGGTTCGAAGAGTGCTAATTGACGGAGGGAGTTCGGCAGACATTATTTTTGTTCAAGCCTTCGATCAACTATGCATCTCCAGAAAGCACCTTCTTCCAGCGGCTCGTCCTTTGCAAGGCTTCGCAGGACCTCCGCTTGATGCCCTCGGCAAAATTGGCCTGAAAGTTACCTTCGGAGAAGGGCTGTTAGCCAGGACAGAGGAAGTAATCTTCGACGTTGTGGATGCTCCATATGCATATAATGTCATCTTTGGAAGAGGCATGTTAAATCAGTTCGGAGTTGTGGCGCACCACAACTACTTGTGTATGAAGATGCCCACACAAGCGGGAGTGCTCACTATCTTCGGAGATCAAGCTATCACCCGAAGAGCAGAGTATGGTCATGGCCCCCTTATTGATCCAAGACAAGTGAATAGTGTGCAAGATAATCAAGAAAATTTTTCTGCTCCTGGTGAATCTTCGAAGAAATCCTTCCCAAGACAAAGTCCTGAAGGAGAGATTGCAACAAAGGTTATTGTTAAAGATGGCAAAGAATATTCATTTCAATTTGGTAAAGATTTGCCTCCAGAACTTGCTACCTCCTTGGAGAAAGTAGTTGAGGAGAATATAGATGTCTTTGCTTGGTCTGACGAAGACATCACCGAAGTCAGTCGGGATATTATTAAGCATAGTTTACTTGTAAACCCAAAGGCCTGGCCTGTTCGGCAAGGACTCCGAAAAATGTCTGCAGAAAGAGCTGCTCTTGTCAAAGACGAAGTTTAAAAATTGCTGAAGGCTGGGATTATCAGAGAAGTGGCTCACACAGAATGGTTAGCCAACCCAGTCTTCAGCAGGAAGAAATCTTATGGGAAGTGGCGCATGTGCATTGATTTCACATCCTTGAATAAAGCATGCCCTCGAAACCCCTACCCCATATGCCCCGAATTGATCAATTGGTCGACTCCACTGCAAGTTCGGAGTTATTAAGCTTCCTTGACGCGTACTCCGGCTACCATCAAATATGGTTGAAGCGCGAAGATGAAATCAAGACAAGCTTCGTAACTCCTTCAGGAGTCTTCTGTTATGTAAGAATGCCCTTTGGCTTGAGAAATGCCGAGGCTACTTTTTCGAGGTTAATTGCTAAGGCTCTAGGTCATCAATTAGGTCGCAATGTAGAGGCCTACATGGATGATATTTTAATAAAGAGTGCTTTAAAGCACCAACATAGCCTAGACTTAGCAGAAACATTTAATAGCCTTCGGGCATGTGGGATCCGTCTTAACCCCAAAAAAGTGTATCTTCGGAGCTAAGGCTGGAAAGTTGTTAGGGTATTTAGTTTCAAGCAGAGGAATTGAAGCTAGCCCTACTGAGATAACTGCATTGCAAAAGATGGCTCCTCTAGAGAATTTAAAGCAAGTGCAAAATCTAACTGGTCGTCTGGCAGCACTTAGCAGGTTTTTGGCAAGGTCGTCGGAGAGAAGTTTGCCCATCTTTAAAGCCTTGAAAGGGTCCGAAGATTTTGCTTGGACACCGGAGTGTCAAAAAGCTTCGAAGATATTAAAGAGTATCTCAGTAATCTTGCTACACTAACGGTGCCTACTGCGGACGAAACCCTACTCCTTTACCTTGCAGCTATAGGCTCTGCTGTCAGCGCAGTCATTGTCTGAGAAATGGATTTCAATGGAAAGTTGGTACAAAATCCAGTTTATTTTCTGTCCGAAGCATTGTCAGGAGCGAAGACAAGATATTTTGAGCTTGAAAAGTTTACTTATGCTTTGATAATGGCTTCGAGGAAATTGAGACATTATTTTTTGGCTCATAATGTAATCGTACCAACTATGTCTCCTTTGGGAGATATGCTCCGAAGTAAAGACTCCACTGGAAGAATTGGAAAGTGGGCAGTCGAACTAGCACCCTTCGGCATATCCTTTGTGGCAAGGACAATAATCAAATCACAAGTCTTGGCAAACTTCGTAGCAGAGTGGACTCCCCCTGCAACGTGGATTCCGGAGAAGTCAAGTGATGAAATCTGGACTGTTTATTCTGATGGGGCTTTCCAAGCATCCGGAGCAGGTGTTGGAGCAGTTTTAATTTCGCCTTCAGGGCAAAGAGCAATGTACTCCGCAAGACTCAACTTTAAGTCTACCAATAATATAGCGGAGTATGAAGGGATTTTACTGGGACTCCGAAAAGCACGTGCTCTAGGGGCTACAAGAGTTGTTATAAAGACAGATTCTCAAATAGTAGCAGGGCACGTAGATAAAAGTTTTCAAGTTCGGCATCCACAGCTTGCAAAGTACTTAGAAGAAATCTGTAAGATCGAAGCACAATTCAAGGGTATTTCCATTCGGAGTATACCAAGAGTAGAAAATGTGCAAGCGGACATCTTAACAAAAGCTGCAGCCAGAGCTACGGATATACCAGAAGAGGCTTTTTATGAGGAGCTCAGTACACCTTCGGTGCCACAAATTCCCTCTGCAGAGATTCTTTGCATTCCAAGTGCAGATTGGAGAAATTCAATCATGGAACTTTTACAAGGAGCAACAAATTTGTTTGAAGAGCCACAGCTTTCAAGATTGAAACTCAGAGCCAGAAATTATCAAATAATCAATGGTATTTTATACAAGGCCGGAGTATGTTCCCTTCTACTCCGATGTATATCCCAAACCGAAGGCCAAGATATTCTTCGAGAAATTCATGAAGGGCTTTGCGGTAGCCATCTGGCCCCTCGAGCTTTGGCAGGAAAAACACTTCGCCATGGGCTTTATTGGCCTACAATAGTAGCAGATGCGGAGAATTTAGTCCGCACATGCCAAGGATGTCAGTGGATGGGTCGACGGAGCCATCGCCCACCAACAGCTCTTCAAGTTATTGCTTCGGTATGGCCCATGACCATATGGGGTATGGATTTGATTGGTCCCTTTCCAGTAGCTAAGGGAAATCTAAAGTTCGCAGTGGTAGCTATTGAATATTTTTCTAAGTGGGTAGAAGTAGAGCCCTTAACAGCTATCACTTCGAACAATGTACATAAATTCTTTTGGAAGAGTATCATTTGCCGGTTCGGAGTGCCTAGACAACTCACAGTTGATAATGGAACACAGTTCGATGCAGAACCTTTCAGAAAGTTTTGCGAAGATCTAGGCATCCAGTTGTGTTTTACTGCAGTGAGACATCCTCAGTCTAATGGAGCTGTAGAAAGAGCCAATGGAAATATTCTGTCAGGGCTAAATCGAACGATAGTAGGATTGGCAAAAGGACTGTGGATCGAAGAACTTCTGAAGATTTTATGGTCCATTCGGACTACGCAAACAAGGTCCACAGGTTTCACTTCATTCAGACTGCTATTCGGGGATGAAGCTATGACTCCAACGGAGCTCAAAGGAGGATCACTTCGCAGCACCGAACCGGAGATTGAAGGAGAAAGACAAGCTTCGCTGGATTTAACAGAAGAGACAAGACTTCGAGCTGTAGCCAATTTGACGAAGTATCAACAGCAGACGAAGACTTGGTTCGACCCGAAAGTCAAGATCAATGAGCTTAGACCGGGTCATCTCGTTTTACGAAGCATCATAGCGCCAGGAAAATTAGGAAATAAATAGGAAGACCCATAACTAATTGTTCGTTCAGTACGTCCTGGCTCTTTTAAACTAGCTAATTTAGAAGGTGAAGAGTTAGCGCATACTTGGCATGCGGAGCACCTAAAGCGATACTTCGCATAGGAGCTCCTTGTAATCATTTGTAATCATCTTCTGAATTAATAAAGCATATGGTTCAGATAGTGCCTACCCCTCATAAACTCCCAGCTTCGGAGTGGACGCATTGGAACCGTGGAGTTGACCGAGAGGGAAGTGTCATTAATTTGAATCATATTTTCGGACTTCGAACCATTGGTTCGAAGTTTCCGACATGGGGGCTGACATAATCTGGAGTCCAAGCCACCGGCTTGTAGGCATCCGTAAAAGAGCCCAAAACCACATCATACAGAGTCCAAGCCATCGGTTGGTAGACATCCGTAAAAAGAGTCCAAGGAGACCAAATCATGCGGAGTCCAAGCCATCGGCTGGTAGACATCCGTAAAAAGAGTCCAAGGAGACCAAATCATGCGGAGTCCAAGCCACTCGCTTGTAGGCATCCGTAAAAAGAGTCCAAAGAGACCACTGTGAACTCCGAACCATTGGTTTGACAGAATTCAC
Organism: Zizania palustris; assembly: GCA_019279435.1. NCBI lineage: Eukaryota > Viridiplantae > Streptophyta > Magnoliopsida > Poales > Poaceae > Zizania > Zizania palustris. The sequence goes on along the minus strand of JAAALK010000085.1, from coordinate 37,370,859 downwards.
AAAAAGAGCCAAAGGAGGCCAAAACAGAACAGAGTTTGAGCTATGAGCTTCGAATGTCTGTTAGAAAGTCCAAAGTGACTAATCATTTAAGACACCAAAGTGTTCGGAAAGTTATCCATAGTGATTTCTTTCAAAACATGAGGTACTAAGTTACCAATATTCAGACTTCGAATAGTCGAAGACATTTTATAAGATTTTAATCGATCTTTAAATTGCTGAGGGGCTCCGAACCCCCCAAATTGTACTCCTAAGTTTTTCTTTGCGCCTAACAATCTTCGAATACAGTTCGAAGTTGCTTACGCTCAAAGAGGGGCTAGTAAATAAGGAGACAATGTTAAATCTATATTTATTATTTGAACAATATAATTACATCATGAAAAATCGGTATCTATACTAAGAAGGAATTGAAGACCCCTTCGGTCTCTAGAGCTAAGGTTGGAATGACTAGTTCCAGAGCCGGGAGTTCTAACAACTTTGCGTTTAACTCTCTTGCCTCCCTTCGAAGCTCTAAAGTCTTTTTGCTCTTGTTGAAGCTCTGCCCAAGTTCGAAGTCATTCGGGGCTCCTTTCCCAGCTTCCGAGTTCTTCAGGCTTGTTACTTTGAGTTTCATCTTCATCTCCGTCTTCGGACCATACAACGTTTTTGGAGGATGAAGTATCCAAGTTGACTTCTTTTTCTTCCTCTTTAATATAAGATAATATATCTTTGCTTACTTTGAACGTAATCGCTCCGGAGCTATCTCGAGAAACTAGAAATCGAGGGCGCTTGTTAAGTTTTAAGATATCAAAGGTAGCCAATAATAAGCGAAGTTCGTCGTTAACATCTAATACTTCGACATCTTCCATATGAGGCAAAGCCTAAAAACATGATAAGCAAATTTTCATTCATAAATGAACAAAAGCATGATTCTTTACATAGTTAAAGATCCTAAGTTTTTTCTAAACCTGCGGGTCTGACGGAGGCTGACTGCTCGAAGCTTGAGACCGAGCTTGTTTCTGGTGTTGCCCTTCATCAATCCAAGCCTTGATCGCAGAGCGACCTTCGGCTCTCCATGAAGTTTGAAAGGCTTGCCAAGCAACGGCCAGACCTTCGGAAGGAGTAAGAAGTTGGTCATCATCGAAGGTAATGGGACCCCCTTCTGTGCTCGGATTTATCGATTGGCCCAAATCTTCGTAGTAACGAAGAATGCCGATAGCAGCCACTTGACCGGAGATTTCTCCATATCAAATGCCTGTTGTCTTCATTTACTTCGCTGCTCCTTGAATTCTTTTTAGCCGGCGCAGTAGGGAGACGTTGTCATCTGAAGGAAGCGTTCCAGTAGTACCAAAGTACTCCAGAACACTTAACAATTCGTTCATGACCTCCACAGCTACCTTCTCCAATTTCAATTTGTCTTCATTCAAAGCATCCTTCACCGAAGTCAATTCTATTATTACCTCAGAAAGCCTAGCCACCTCTGTAGCTAAAGAATTCTTTTGATGGAGCAGTTGGCTAGCTTATTCTTCGGCAGTTTTGGTTTTTTCCTCTCGGAGCTTGACAAGCTCAACCCCCGCAGCAGCATGCTTCGCCCGCATCTTTTCAATCTCCGCTCGAAGCACAATTTGTTCTGCTTTGAGCTCTTTGTTCGCAGCTTCTAAACCTTGTCTGGCCCTGCGCTCCGTTGAAACCATAATGTCCAAGTGAGTCACTCGACCTTTGGAGATGGAAAGATTTCGTTGAAGAGTTGCATTTTCCTCTCGAAGACGAGCGCTTCCACGTTCACTTGAGATGTTCGCAGCTCGGGCCAAGACTGTTTGCTGCGAAAAAAGAAAACCAAGGTGAGAAATTATTTGTATATCAATTCGATGTTGTTTTGCAGATAATTCGTACCTGGTATGCTGCACGCTCCATAGCAGCGTTAAGCTCTGAACTCTCCGCTTCGCTCAAATAGCCACCAAGTCTGTCTCCCCGACTTCGCGACTAGCTCAATCCAAAGGCTCGAGCAAAGTCCGAAGCCCAGTTCTTCGCTCCAAGAAAGGAGCTAGAAGAGGGAGCAGGCTCAAGCTTGCTGGTCATCTTCGCTTGGCGAAGGCCCGGAGTGCTGAGCTGTGTTTTTTGGAGCCCTAGTAGACTGGTCTCACTTGGTAGATTGGCTCTCGTCTGTTGACTCAGACGGAGTTGATCCTGAGCTCGGAGATGGGAGGGGGTCCATCTTCCCTTTGCCTTTTCCTGGCCCCATTTGAGCGGCCCCTGGAATTGGCTCCGAAGCTGTCGAAGGTCCAAGAATTACATCTTCGGGACGGACCTCTTCCACGGAAGTGGATCCTACAAAAGCAAAGGTATTATACATTGTATAATTTTGCAGAAAAGAACAAAAAAATTATGCGAAGGTTACCTTCGACATTTTGGTGACGGGTAAGCATTGGACTGCTTGGCGGGTCAAAGGCTACTCCAAAGTCTTCGTCGGAGTCGACGGTCAAATCTTCGATTGTTGGAGCATCTTCTTGAGCAGTCATTGCTGCTTCGCCTGGAATCAAAGCTGCAGTAACTTCGACTCCGCTTTCGTCCACAGGGGCTTCGTCTTGAGGTAAAATTTCTTGAGCGGCCGGAGTCCTTGCTTGCTTAGGGTTGACTTGAGATTCCGGCACGCTCGCAGTATCTTCGACATTTTTTTCTATTTGGTCTGTGTCTTTTTTGATCAGGTCAATCAACATCCTGCCATCATCCTCCAAGGATTCAGAACCCGAAGATCTAGGGCTCGAAGGTGCAGGAACTCTTGGCTTTCGAGCCACTTTCTTAACCGGAGTCTTGGCGGAGCTCGAGGCTCCGACTTCAGCTTTTCTTTTTGAGGGCCCTTTCTCCGAAGGCACCCAATCCAAAAGAGGAGGCGGAGCAATTTCGAGTAACCCCCATACTCGGTTGGATCGCTCCCAAGTACCGACTAATTTCTTCCTCCATTCCTTTTCGGTTGGAGTTGGGACGCCCAAAATCTTCTCCGAAGCTCGTATAATTTGCTCCGAAGTTATAGGGTTGAAGAAGCTGGAAAATGAGTTAAGTTGATTATTTCTTTGAATAAATATGCATGACATATGTTGTTTTCGAAGTTACCTGTAGGGCTTGAATTCGAAGAAATTTTGCGGAGACCACCCTCCAAATCTTCCTCGAAGGTGATCGACCAGTTGGCCATCAGGGGAGGGATCTGAAGCCCGAGGAATTCTTCAGCTAAGTCTCGCATGCTCAAGCGATGACTGATTTTTTGAAGCAAGCTCAGACGAGCCTCAAGTTGGCCTGAATCCGGGTGCACAAGGGCTTCCTTTCGGAAGTGAATTTCTTGCAGAGGTCCAGCAAGGCGACTACTCGCCCCAACTTTGGCGTAAAACTACCTCAAGATCCAATCAGTGTACCATCTAGCATTGATGGACTTGGCCACTACTAACTTCTCACCTCTGGGGCCTACGAAGGTCTTAGGTTGGCACGAAGCTCTGTGTAGCACTGCGAAGATCTCCGCCCTTCCTTCACAACCTTCGGCTCGCAACACCCATTCGAAGATGGCGAGACGTGCTACCGCATTCGGAGAGAGTTGGGGGAGAGTGACATGGAACAAGTCCAATACCTCCGCTAAGAAGTCGACCGCCGGAAGCCCCAAACCAGCTTCGAAGAAGGCTTCGAAAACAACCACTTCTTCGGGTCTTGGTGACGGAATGATTTCCTTCCCAGGTTTGCGAATCATAACCCCATAACTGATCTTGCCTTCCACTGCGGCCGCAAGTGATTCTCTTTTGCAGGATGAAGGTCCGAGTTGGTAAGATTGATCCATGTACTTTGTCGACGTCGGGAAGAGATCTTGATGGCCAACATTTTGGGGATTTCCCCCCGTCGCCGCCATTGCTGCCGCTGCAGGTGTCGGAGTCATCGCCACCAATGTAGCGGCCGCCGCTGCTGTCGCAGCCTGCTGCCGGGCCAAGGTTGAAGCCGCTCCGGGACCTTTGAAGCTGGTCTTCGCCATTAGATCTCGTGGATTGCTTCAAGGGAAAAGAGGAGGCTAGGGCTCGAGGGATGGTCTGTTTGCACGAAAGCAGTGGAATGGTACTTAAGAAAGGTCTGGGCCCTCTATTTATAGCCCAGACCCCAATTTTTTACCGTTTGCTTATGCTGTTTCGCATTCTTGACCGTTACTTTGTTCCTGAATTAACGCATTGCGTAACTTCCGTAAGAAGGAAAAAGCCAACGGCTATTTTTTTTTCAAATCTAAAAAGACTTTCAGATGTCCCGAATTAGTTCTAAGATACTTCAAACGTGATTCTCTTAGAAAATAATTCTAAGTTGCATCCCTATACATTTCAGAGGTGTATTAAGTCTGCTAACTCCTGCACATGGAAATGTTTTCTTGCGTATACTGCTTCCCTAACATCATAGATTTAACGGAGAAGCATATTCGAGGGGCTAATGTTGGGGGGAAATATTCCATCTTCAGGATTATCGCAGTAACAAGACAAAGACAAGAAATTAAGTCAAGAGATTCCGACATATACTTCCAGGTGTACGTTGAAGGCAGTTCGAAGTATGATGACAAACTTTAATTCGGAGTATATCTTCGAACATGGACTCCTCCGAGAGCTTCTTGGCCAGCTAAGATGGAAGACTTATCTTCTTTCTCATTAGATTAGTCTTTTACCATTTAGGCCCTATTAAGGGTACCGAATAGTTTCCACAATGTCGGTTGTAATAGAGGGGTACAAAGGTCTTTTCCTTAATGTTTGGGCCTATAAATACCCCCCGTTTTACCCTGTAATAGGGACCGAATACAAGTTATTCAATACACACTTTCGAACTATTTCTAGCTATTATCCTTTCGGAGGCTTGAAATAGTTTGATTCGCAAACACTTCGTTTGTTAGTTTCTATTCTTCAGAAACCTGTTAGCGTAATCTTTTACGCCAATAGGATTGAAGTCCGGAGCCCGACACTCTGCCCCCAAACGCTCAAGGAGTTCGATCATGCTCGAGGTGGCCTTGTCGACCCCTCGGACCACGAAGCCCTCCACAGCTTGACCGACGGCTCAAATATCGGAGCACTTCACCGCTAGCTTTGCCCTAGCATCCTCCGAAGTCCGAAGTGCTTCCCGGAGCCTCTCCGTCTCCAAGGTCATTGCCTCTAGTGCTTCTTTTGCCTTGGCCGCCTCCAATGTCGCTGCCTCAGCCATAGCTTCAGCCTGTTTCTACCTCTCGATGGCCTTCGAAGCCTGTTGCCGAAGGGTTTCACTTTCTTCTGCCAAGAAGGTTTCCCAATGGCCAACGAAGGCCGCTGCCACAGTAGTCAGCGCGAAGGATTGACAAGATTCAAGAAATCTATAGTATTGCTAAAGAGTCAAGTACTGCACGAAGCCTGTGCGAAGCTTCGCTCACCTGAAGGAGGGCTTCACTTTTGTTTGCGAAGAGGTCGAGTTGACTGACGCGGCTGAGATGCTCTACCAAGTCCCCCCTCGTCGAAGCCACACAACCATCATAGAAGGCGTCGATGGCCGCCTCCGTCGCAGGCCCCCTCGGAATCAGGTGCCGGGAACACAGGCCCCACCATATTAGGGATCCAGTATACTACATTGACCTCTTCTTCCTGATGCTCCTGAGTGGTCCCTCCGCCGTGGTTGTCCCCTCGTCTTCTTCGGACGAAGAGCTCTCTTCAGACCCTGAGTTGCTGCTGTCTCCATTGCGTCCGCTGCTATCGGAGGTCCCCTTTGCATCTACCACGACACGCCTCGCATCATCGCCAGCGCCTAAAAAATACAAGTCAATACACACAAGTATAAGGAGAAGTGTGATCCAAGAATCTACCTCCGCCAGCTTCCTCTTCGCCCGAAGAGATATCTTCAAATGTCGCGGGAGCGATGTGTGTCCCCTAGTCCCTCTACTGGGCTGGCTGGGTCATAGGCTCCGTACTCAAAGGGGACATCCCCGAAGCCTTCGGTGACAATACTTCGGTCGACGTAGCAGCCTCCGGTGCCAGTGCTTCGGCCGTTGCAGCGGGGCATCCACTGGCTCCCCTCTAGCAGTGAGGTCCAGAGATACATGCTCCACCATGCTAGGGCTTCATCTGCCGAGGGCTCCGAGCAAACCCTTGAAGATTCTGCAGACTTCGAGGTCTTGGGCTCCTCATCATCCACCCTCTTCCTCTTTGAGCCACTCGCCGATGGATCTGAGCAAGTGAAGTTTGGAAGTGCCTGGACCCCCTCGGTGGCGAGCCAGGTCCACACACGGTTCCATCTCTCCCAAGACCCCACTAGGGCGAGCCTCGGATTTGCTCGTCTGGTGTTAGAGGTCCCACGACGCGTTCGGTGGCCACTATAGCCTCCTCCAGAGACCGCATGTCGCGCGCAGCCTTACCCAGTCAACATAGGTTAAACATCAACAAGTACGAAGGCAAAAGGGCTTGAAGCCTTACCAAGACGCTCTACTGACACTTCGCTCAGACTCTCTAAGCCCGAAGCCCAAAACAAGTACTCCAGCCAGGATAGTGCAAGGGGGCTAATCCGAAGGGTGATGAACTATTCGGCTAAGTCTCGCATGCTCATCTTCGAGGCCACCCTTCGCAGCAGCAGGATCCTCGATTGGAGTATCTCAGAGCTCGACGACACCTTACCTTCACGACGGTAGGAGATGAGCGTGTTGGTACTCTGAAGAGGGGAGTCCACACCCACCGAAGCATAGAACCACTCCCGGTCCCACCTCGAATACCATCGGTTGTTGACTGCCCTCGTTGGGAACTCATTGAGGAATTCTTTGCAGAGGTGGAAGTTGGCGCTCCCGAAGGCCAAGGACCTCTCGATGCCATCTGGCCCTTCCTCCCCTACGGCTGGCATCTGGCGTTGTGAAGGGCGGCGAAGACATCTGCTCGCCCTTCACAGCCTTCGGCCCTCATTGTCCACTCAAAGATCGCAATCCTCACCACTGCATTCAGATACAAGTGTGGGAGCTCGAAGTTGTAAGCCTTTAACACCTCGCTTAGTGTGTCCACCGCTAGCAGCCCATGCCCTGCCTCAAAGAAAGCCTCGAAGACAATGACTTCGTCAAGCCGAGGCCTTGGGATTTTTTTCTGACTTCTTAGGGACTCGAAGATAGATCTCTTCAGCAATCTTCCCCTCACATATCCGCCGAACAGACTCCTCCATCGAAACCAAATCCCGTAGCTCCAACATCTGCTCGAACCTGTCCGATGTCGACCAGAGGTCCCTCGGCTTGAGGTGCCTCGTCGTAGGCTTCATTGCAGCCGTGACCGCCACTTGGGCTTGAATAGAGCTCGAGCCCACGCCTGGAGCCAATGCCTTCTTCAATGATGCTTTCTTCGGCATCTTGCGAAGGGTTTTGGCGCAAAGGATGCTAAGGGGCTTCAGAGCGATGTGCGCATGAAGCTGAAGGTGGAGGACAGAAGACAAAGGTGGCTAGAAGCGCGAGAAGGAAGCAAATGAAAGCATCAGCGGCGCCGTGGTACGTCAAGCCCCTTTTTATAGGCGATAAAAGGCGACTGCGCGCCCCGCACCAAGATTTTTTCACCAGTTGTGGGATCGGAATGGCGACTAGAAGGGGGGTGAATAGGTGCCTCGACAAATTCTCGTGAATTACATGACCTTTTCAAAACACCCAGCGCACATCAAAATTTCAAATTCATAATTTAACCAATCAGTGCATTAGAACAACATAATTTTTCCAAATTCAGATTTCAGTCTTGTTCGGAGATTGAAATGTCAAAATACTCTGTCGATGAATGATATTCCGAACTACAATGAGTAGATCAACAACTGGATGATCGATAGAAGTAATCGGTGTTCAAAACTCTGAGACAAACCAAAACTTAGAAATCTTCTCAAACACTTGCTCTTGCCACTTTCTGCCAACACTTGATGGAAGGTTGATCTAATTTAATACTTATAGAATCAGTTCAGCCATGCAAAAGATTTCAGATCACTTCAAAAGATTTTAGTTGAAACAACACTACTTCTAAAAATTTCTAGATGATGAATAGTTCTAGCAAATTCACTTCAGTATGCCAAATTTCAATTCAAACAGACTCAATTGAAAATACAGCTACTGAAATCTTCAAGATGATGAACAGTATCACAGTATTACTTCAGCACACAGATAAATATTTGCACAACACTAGAATAGGCTAAAAACAGAAATGCAATTAAAATTTTTCTGAAGAACTGGATGAGGAATAGTGTTCAGCTCAAAACAAATGAATCAAATTACAGAGATATTTAGTTCTGTTCAGAAAACTTGACAGTATTAATCTAAACCTGTATCAAAATACAAGTAAACAGAAAGTTTCAGCATTTGTTTTGATGTCTCAAGGCACAAAACTCTTTACAGGAAGTCACTAATGCAAAAACCTAAACAGATGAACAGGTAGGACTGCAATGTTAATATAGTTCAACTATTTATAAGGAACAAGAGCATCAATACAATTAATTGCATAGCATCAGAATTAGAAATCAGCCTTTTAGCTCAAACAGACTAAACTTCAGAGTTCAATAAATTTCAGACCCAAAACTTTGCTGCTGCAATTTCAAGGTGAATTCAAATGTTAATCTGAACAAACTGGAAAGTGAACAGTAAATACACATAAGATAATTCACATTTCAGTGTACAAGAATTTCAAGCACAAAATTACTCACTGTACATTCAAAATAAGTTTGAGTGAAAATATGATCAAAACTGGATGGTAAACAGTTTTCAAATAATTACTGTTTTGAGTTCATTTCTATTGAAATGATACCATCCAACCTTAAGACAACAAAGGATCACATAGAATAGCAGGAGCTCTGATTGTAACCAGAAACTACAGAATAACTCATTGCAGATTTCAGCTCTCACTTGAACAATATAGCAAATTACAGATGTGACAATATTTTCAGTAGAAAGGTAGTAACACAAGCAAACTGAAGAAGAGTAGCAGTACCTTTTATCTGAACTTGTTCTGTGACTTTATGCAGTAAAGATCAAATTTAACAGAGTCCTTGTGTTGCTTTTGTCACTAGGTTTTTTTAGCAATAAGACGATACTTGAGTAGCTGTTGTAGATGATCAAGTATTGCATGAAAATTGGACATCAATTCAGTAAACTTGAGCTGACACAGACTGAACAGAAACTAGAACAGACTGAGATTCTTTTAGAATTTTTCCAGACAAACACAGGCTGTGAAGGAACCATGTATTTGAAGGAGGAATCATGATTCAGATAGAGATATATACTGCAGAAAAACACATTTCAAATCCAAGTTCAACAGGAAAACTTCTGAATCAAAATGTCTAACTAGTTCAGCAGAAAGTTCTTACAAAAACTGAAAAACCAGAAATATGTGTACATGACCAGAATACTTTCAGAACTATACTTCATCCAAAATATCATAGTCTATCAGTCATCAACAAAAGGATACAGAAACGTATCTTTGTATGAATTATCAGCTCAAAGGTCTACTAAAGATTAATAACTTTTACTTCAATACAAAAAGACTGAATCAACAGTACATGACCTTTTCAGCCACCTAACCAGTCTGTTAGAACAACACAAAGTATAGAAGTGGATACCCAGGAACTTGAACAACAACAAGTAAAGTAGTGAATATTCAGTAACTCATCGCAGATTCAAGGAAAGAAGAAATCACCATACAAAGAAGTGATGTTGAACATCTGGTGACAAAACAATAAAACTTCAGTGTTTTATGGATAGATCAGAATAAGAGATTAGAAGCAGCGCACAGAAACACTCACAGCTGAGGACAGAAATTCTTCAGCAAGACAAAATAAATAGTGCTTCAGGGCACTATTCACCGTAAGAAGTAAACAACTACTTCATCAAGCAAAACTTAGTAGATATCCAACAGAACTAACATGTTCTAGGATGTTCATCCATGGATTGGATGCTCAAAACACATGATTAGATGTTCCAGGAGGTTCCGGCAAAACAAAGATGAAATCAAAAGCCTCCAGTGCTGAAAAACAGACTCAATATTACGAGCTACAGTGGCGCTAGCAACCCTGTTGCGGATCGGGAAGTTTCATCCGAACTGCATCCTCTTTTTGTATTTTTGTTAGCAAAAATCTTGATCAAAATGTTCAGCCAAAACTTAGGGGATAAGATCCCTTAAGTAGGCACATTCTAGAAGAACCTTTTACAAAAAGACCCTTGGGTAATTTCATAATACAATATCCTGAAAATTACCCCATTTAGACAATGAAGAAAATACAACTTGACTCAATCTTTTAATATATTTTTAGAACTTGACAATTCTAAATATATACCAAAAGTTTACACTATTAAACTGAAATACTCAAATAAAACTAAACTCCTATTTATTGAATTTAAAACATTTAGTGATTCGACGATTTTCAGCAAAAACTAACAAAGCCTCTTAACACTTTGACTCATGACACCACTTTGTGACTCCAAGCGCCAGCAAGCCTTTTCCGCTCTCGATACCCTTGAACCGCCTGATTACTTGTCCTAGCCTCCCTTTCGCAGACTCGGTCGTCATGCCATCGCAACCATCCGTCCGTCCAAGTCTTGCTCGCTCTTTTCGTGCACTCCTGAGATCTTCTCCAACTTCACCCGGCATCCCTGATCCTCCGGCATCATGCTCCCCGCTTGACCCTGGATAACTCCCCGTTGACAGTTGGTCAGCATCTCCACCCTGCACATTCAAGACAAGCCAAAACAAGAATGCAACGCACCACTGAAACCCTCGGCACACAAACCTCGTTCCTGCATCGAACCCTTCGATGCACACAACCCAACACTCAACCGCTCATCCTTCTCAATCACTCATCATATAGACATAAACCACCCTTGGTTTCACACCAATTACCCGACCCCCGCAGTCTCTGACCGCTAGGTCCAGGGTGAAATTTGAAGCGAACCGTCGTGACCCCCGCACTGTAACGGCTCAAATTTCGACGGTTGCTGGTCCACTTGGACTACCCGAGGGTGTCCAATAAACTCTATACAGGCATTTATTGCCTACACAGTTCGAAGCTAGCCTTTGGCCCTGGGCTCCGAAGGCTTGCCATCCCCGAAGCATCATTTTTTCGGTGTCATTTGCCCCAAGGCGCACGCACCCCTTCGCTGCGAAGGGCTCCGTTCGAGGGGCTACTGTTGGGGGAAATAGTTTTCCCTAACACAAGGGCCAATTGACGTCAGCCTCCGAAGGACTCGGGTTCAGAGCCCGTCAGCTAGCGAAGCCTAAAGATGAACTCTGGTCCCCTTTATCAAAGATTACTCCAAGTGCAACAAGATTTACTCGACTAAAGGCCAAGCCTCCGTGCTCCCCCCTAAGCCTAGTGCTTTGGGACACCTCGGGGCCCCTTCGGAGGCAAGTGCTGTAGGACCCCTTCGGGCCCCTCCAGAGCCAAGGTTCTGGGGCACCTCGGGGATCCCTCCGGACTACTCTCTGGAGCCCTCCTCCGGGCTCTCTTTGGAGCCCTTTCGGAGCCCTATCTAGAGACTTTCGTAGTCCCCTCCAAGAGCCGCTTCGGAGTCCACTTCAGAGCCCTCCTCGAGGTCTCCTTCGATGTCTATTTTGGAGCCTCCTCAATGTGCTTCAGCCAATACCCTCCGATAGGTACTACGGTCCAGAAGAAATATCCCACTACTGCTACAGTGTAAAAGCCATAACGGGGGCCCCATCCACTAGTATGTCGTATACTTACTCTTGAAGTGATGTATATCTGCCACATTTGTAAAGTTGTATGTACAGTAGCATAGCTTTTTTCCCCTATTACCCCTATAAAAGACTACGTCCTGTAGGCAGTATTTGGGTCTTTTCCATTGGCCCGTGTGCCTATAAAAGTAGGGCCATGCCTTTGTAATGGACGCATGCTTAGTAGAGGCAAAACTATACCAAATCCACTTTAAACTGGATTTAGGGTTATTAACCCTTTTGGGAGGCCCGAACCAGTATAAACCCTCTCTCCCTCTGTGAGAACCTATTGACACAAAAACATGTCCCCGCACTTCGGTCAGTTCGATGATACGAAAGTGTGCGGATACTTAGAGACAAGCCTAAACGTAACACAACACTAACGTCGCGTTCCGACCACCCTTAACAGTGGCTAGTGGAGGGCTTCCAAGCAAACCCACGAAGGTTGCAGAAAGGTAAATAAAAAGTAAATATACGGTTCAAAGCTAGAGCTTTGTGATTGATTTGTGTTGGGGGTTTCATGAACCGGCCTCACCCCTATATTTATAGGGGCTAGTCTTCTTATCTCTAAGATTAATTTGGTAGGATTCGACCTAATAAAACTTAGGGATAAAATTAGCTAGAATCAGACTCAAACTCTATCTCTAGAAATCAGCCCAAAGTGGGCCTTCAGCAAGGCCTGCCGAAGCCTGCTCCTCAGGCCGAAGCTTCGGCGGGGTAGGCCTCTAGGCCGAAGGTAGCAGGCTTGCTGGATGGCTTTCGAAGCCTAGGCCTCGATGGGCATTCAGCCCTATAAGGCTTCGGCCTGATCCAGGACATGTGTATTTTTAGCCCAAATTACAAAAATTAATATTTTGGCAATCTTGACCATCAATGCCATTTTTTGCTATCAACACATGCCCCCTGCCTTTTAGTGAACTCAGTGAACTAAAAGCATAACGGATTAAGGATGATACCTCCCATATCGGCCTTTTGACACTATCATACACTTTGCCACACACTGGGGAAGTACTTTTTTAAGTAACTTCCATTCAAAGCTCTTCGAAACAGCTCTCCATGTAGAGATTCCAACACATAGGCATTACATGGAGTGATTTTGGCTATTTTGAAAGGTCCTTCCCAACTAGGTGACCACTTACCAAATTTGGGGCTCTTAGTGCCTAAGGGACAAATCGTCTTCCAAACCAAGTCACCAACTTTAGGACCGAAAGTAGCGACCAGAGGGGGGGGGGTGAATGGGTGCCTAAAAATTTCTTGCTAAACTATTTTCTAAACCCAACATCCAAACGAAATTAACCAAACAAAAAATATTCGCAAAGCAAATTATACGAACTAAAGTTGTCTATCCTAAAAATGATCGGTATCTCAATTTAAATGATATTTAAGATAAACTAAATACAATTACTACAGTAAATAAAAATATCTAGATAAAATTCAATATATTAATGTTTCAGTCTACAAATAAAATACTAATTAAATTAATAAAAACTTGGATCATTAAAATTAATTCAGAATTAAACCGAAAATATTTCATGTAAATGTAGAACAGAAATATTACTGCGACTAGATAAACATATATATATATACGTGCAGATGAAAAATACTTAATTAAAAGTATGCGAACACTATTAATATTTTGACAGATAAAAATTAATCTCGATTTTTCTAAATAGATCTGCAGCTAATTAGGAAAAAGATAGAGACTAGTTTAATTTAAACTACTGGAAAATAGGGGATTAAAGAAACTGCTTACCTTCGCCATTGCCGCACGCTTGCCGCCGTAGAAAATTTTTCCCGTCGCTCTGACCTGTGCGCCACAGGAGGAACAACAAAACAACAATTTTGTTTCTTGACAACAGTAGCCGAGGGAGATCCCGCCAGTAGCAAACAATCACACGTCGGCTGTTTTAATCACGATGGGTCCCACGCTGAAAAGGAAGCTGCAGCTTTGTGTCACGCCAGGAGAAAATGAGACGCTGTGGGGCCCGCCGCGTAAAGTTTTTTCACGCCTGCCGGTGAAAAGAGAAGCCAGCCGTGGACCCCGCCGAAGTGTGGCAATGCCTTGCTTTGCCCGCCGCGTGAAGAAAACAAATTACTGCTTGATGCTTCGGTTCCTGCTGCCAGCGAGCTGCGGCCAAAAAAGAACAGGCTACTGATTGTGAGAATAGCTAAGACGCCGGCGAAACTTATCTCAGAAGAAACAGAAGCATTTTCGGTGAAGGACGAAAGCCGCACAGTACAGATTGGACTGTAGATTGATCTATTAAAAATGGTCATCTATCCCCAAGGGGATAGGGGCCTATTTATAGGCAAATCCTAATACATGAAAAGACTAATTTACCCTCAGGTAAAATAAACTGACTCTAAAATAAATTCCGAAAATTACTAAAATATTCTTAGAAAAATCACCTGTCTTAAATAAAAATATTCTAAACTTAAAAACTAAATATTAATATCCTAAAAACGAATTAAACATAGATTGTCAGTTTTACGCCAAAACTGACAAAGCGTTCACCGTCTTCGCACTGGGTACCCGGATTGGGCCGACCCGACGCCGTAGCTTCCTCAGCCCGGCAATCGCTCGCCGCCCGTGTACCTGAGTCAAACCCAGTCAACAGACCAGTGGATCATCTGCGGCTCCTAGCCATGTACCCGGATTGGGCCAGGCCGACTCCGCGGCTCCTCTGCCCGGCCGTCGCTCACTGCCCGTGTACCTGAGTCACATGCGCCTCAGACTCGACAGGTCTTCACATCTCCCTTCCTTTGACTTCTGTTGACAATCACTCATCACATCTGGAATATCAAAACCATATTCTTCAACATGGTTTATCAATCTCCCCTTGATGAGTGCATTGTCAACACCCTTTTCAGCTCATCTCCAGATCCTGCAAAACATGTGGAAACAGGAAAAACAAAAACAAAAGAAAATAGAAGAAAGAAAATAAAAGTTTAACCCTAATGACCAAAAGCCAAACAGAAGCAAGAAAAATGGTCATTATGGTTAACCAAAAATAAAGCCTCAAAAACAAGTCCTCAAAAACAAGTGCAAAACTCAGAATTACCAAAAAGAATAAACTCCCCCTGAAATAAATCCCAGATAAAGCCAAAAATATATCCAAAATTTTCTCCCCCTTGTTGACAATTGGACTCATCAAGTGAGACTAAATGCACTTTAAAGAGACATAAACACAAACTCCCCCTGAAATGCAGCTCCCCCTCAGAATATGCCATGAATGCAGGTGGGGTGCAGGTGGAGTGTGAAAAGCATGCTTCTTAGATATGATTGACTGCTAATACAACGTCTAACAAGTATAGCAAAAGATATATTGTCTCAGATACATGACATGATTAGTGCAATAGATGATATCTTAAGAAAGTCATTAGCACGCATTTTTTCGATTTTTGCAAAACAAAAGCATCACCATATTATCTAGTTGACAAGCAAAGTAAAGCATGAGATGCAAAAGCTAACTGATATCTACCAAGATAAGCATTGTCCAAAACAAAGTGCTTCAGCAAACTTGTCATCTTTTTTATTTTTTTTTCATTTGTGCCAGGGGTTATTTGCATGTCAAACCTTATGCTAACCGACCAAGTCAAGCCTATGCCAGAACTGGACCATCAGAAGCTTAAGACATTGGTCTCGGCATACATTACACCGTCCTAGTTCATACCAAAGTGCTATGGTAAGCAGTCCAGAACAATGCAATGTGACAAAGCAAACCCACCTGGATCTTTTCTAATAATCATAAAAATGCATAATTTTTTCATTTTTCTGGATTTTTATCATTTTTATAACACATTTTTCATATTTAAAGCATATAGATGTCCAAGTTGCATATCTGCATCTAAGTGAGGATCTAGCTACAAGGCATGTAAAAGATAGCGAAAGCAGTCAACCTACACATGCTAGTTACCAGAAGCAATGGTGATCATTTTTCAATTTTAAAGCATAAAAGCCATGCATATGACAAATATCAGATATATCATGTGAACTGAACCAGAACATGATCATCGACAGGTAATCAAAAACATATACTAGCTAGAGAAAGTAAAGTAGATTAATCATATAACAGAAGCAAGCTCAAAATGTGATTGATGATTATGCATGATATGAACGCACACACAAAAAGACTCAATAAAAATACAGAAGAAGGAAAAACTGATACCAATTAAAAGCTGACTCAAAATATCCAAAAAAGATACACAGCTCCCAAAACACGATCAATAATCATGAGTGGGACCAAACGATTCAATGCCAGGTTTAGTAAAAGCGTTGAACTTGTGTCGAGCCATCTACGCGTATGTAGGAAAGCAAAAGGAATCATATGAGTCTGGACTGAAACGCGGGTCAAAGCGCAGTCCTCTATTCTTCCTAAAACCACAGCCGCGAGATCCAAAACCGTATACCGAACGATCTAGAACTCTCCCGGAACGAAAACCATCCTCCGGAGCACGATCATAAAAACCGTCTCCAGTACCACCACCTACACAACGTGACCTAGCCTCTAGCCTCTCTCTACATCGAGGAACTCTCTGTCTACCACCCTGCTGGTAGAACTGCTCCTGCCCACCTCGAGCTCTCTTTGCTCGCTCAACTCGCTTCCTCCTGAAGCAAAACTCCTCAAGATGCCCGTCTCTCTAACAAAACTCACAGTGATAGGTAGGCTTCTTGGGATATTGTTGTGGCTTAGGGTTCTTACGCTTGGTGGTGTTGGGTGTAGCATCCTTGGTATGAGAAGGTCCAGGTAAGGAATCAAGAGAAGTGTGGAGAGTTTTAGGCTTTGGGACCCAGATCTGCTTCTTAGGTAGAGCTTTAGGTTGTTCTTGGATCACTCCATCCTTGGGCTGACTATCCTTAAAGAAATCAGTGGAGTGAGTCTTGGGATATCTCTGTTCGGGAGTCATCTTACTCCACTCCACTGCTCGGCTAATAGCACTCTCAAAATCAGCCTTGGTAAAGGTGTAACCTACCCCAAACCCATCCGGTCTCTTGATCTGCTGAATCATCATGCTGAGTTGTGGCTCTCTAGCACTAATCCAACTCAGGATCTGACGGAGGTAAAAGTTCTCGTTCTGAACATCAGCTAGCTCCTCTCTCAAAGAAGCTAACACCTCCACCCGAGACAAGTAGATCTCACACTCTCTATCAATATCGACAGACTTATCTGCTTTTGGCTTGATCAGCTCCATTCTAATGGACAAACAGTTCTCACAAACAGTGGATGGAATCGACAAGGTCTCAAGCTCTAGCTTAGTCTGCTCCAACTCAGCTCTCACTTCAGCTAACTCGCTCAACTGCTCATCACTATTGTTTCTCAGCTCGGCTATACTAGCTAAATGAGATGGACAGTATACACAAGGTGTGACGACAGTGGCATGAGCATCTTTTAGCTCCTGCTGAGCGCTCTCAAGCTAAGTGGCCAACGCATCTCTCTCATCTACTCTCTCTGTGTACCTGGACTTAAGAGTCGTCAGATCACACAACAGCACCTCACAGTTAGGGCACTCAACACTATCACCCAAGCAAGGGGAAGAAGACAAACTCTCAATCTTGCCATTTGCCGTGGCAAGCTCACTCTCAAGCTCATGTATTCTCTTCTTAGCTCCTCTAAGCAGTTTCTCCCGATACTTCAACTCCTGACTGTTCTGTTCTAGTAAATTAACAACTTCTTTTTCATAGGAAGATGCCTTCTCATCGTCGTCATCGTCGGAGTCATCGGAGGAGTCCTTCTCTTTCTTCTCCCCAAGAGCCATTGAGCAGAAGCTCTTGTGGGGTCTTCGGCTGTGACGTGAGCGACTGTTCGGCTTGTCACCGAAGCCCATGAAACAGAGGCCTGCCGGATTGTCCCTGTCCTTCCCTTTCTTGATCATGACCTCTTCATCACTTGAACTTGAAGACGAGGAGGAATACAAGGATCTCTTGGAGTATCTTTTCTCCATCTCGGCGAAGAAGGTCTTGTCTCGCTTCTTGTTCTCACGTCTGTAATCCTTCAAAGCCTTTCGAAAAAATCTTGTCTTGGGCTTGCCCATTGTGGAGTTTTCATACTTGCCGGAGTTGTAGGAGTTGTCGCCGATGCCCTTCTTGTAATTCTTCTACTTGGGGCAGTCGGCGATGAAATGACCTGGGTCACCACACTCAAAGCATCCGGATTTTGTGTCGTGTCTCTTAAACATTCGCTTATCATAGACACGTCACACCCGGTTGTTAAACAGGCACAAATCATCATCTCCTAGAGTATCAAGTTGTTCCTCGGAGATAGACATGAAGGAAAAAGCAGTACAACTCATGGCATTAGGATCAACCGATGGTGTCGCAAGCGCCAAAGTCTTTGAGCCAGAATCAGTGAGATTTGATCTCAACTGAATATCGATCTCTGAGGCCTTGAGCTTACAAAAAAGCTATGCGAAGGTCAAGGTATCATAAAACACGCTCTCAACAATAGAAGAGACCTTGATCTCCCAGATCTTAGGATCCAAGGTATGGAGTACCTTAAGCGCCTACTCATGATCCGAGACCAGCTGATCACGCTCGGCCTTGTTAACGCGAAGGTTGTTAATGATCGATTGAAAACAACCAAACAAAGCCTCAACAGTCTCACCCGACTTCTGTGAAAAATTTTCATACTCACGCTGGTAGATCTGGTAGAGCCTAGCCTTGACCTGAGCTGTACCCTCATGGTGTGCCTGGAGGGTAACCCAGATCTCACGAGCAGTGGTGAGATGGCTAACACGCTCAAACTCACTAGGACCTAGACCAGAAAATAAAATGTTCACCGCCTTACTATTGTTTTGATTCTGGGTAATTACATCAGCAGTAGTATCCGCAACAATAGTCATTATGGTGAAACTAGGATGAACAGAAATCTCCCATATGTCTGAACTCTGGCTCATAAGGTATGCTCACATGCGAGTCTTCCAATAAGTGTAGCCAAAAGATTCTAGGGATGGGATTTTACCAGGAGACGTCATGGTCACTACCTAGGTTTTAGAATCGGTTAAGATATTAAAAAAAACATAACCTCGCTCTGATACCACTTGTAGGACCGAAAGTAGCAACCAGAGGGGGGCGGGTGAATGGGCACCTAAAAATTCCTTGCTAAACTATTTTCTAAACCCAACATCCAAACGAAATTAACCAGAAAAAAAATATTCGCAAAGCAAATTATATGAACTAAAGTTGTCTATCCTAAAAATGATCGGTATCTCAATTTCAATGATATTTAAGATAAACTAAATACAATTACTACAGTAAATAAAAATATCTAGATAAAATTCGATATATTAATGTTTCAGTCTACAAATAAAATACTAATTAAATTAATAAAAACTTGGATCATTAAAATTAATTCAGAATTAAACCGAAAATATTTTATGTAAATGTAGAACAGAAATATTACTATGACTAGATAAACATATATATACGTGCAGATGAAAAATACTTAATTAAAATTATGCGAACACTATTAATATTTTGACAGATAAAAATTAATCTCGATTTTTCTAAACAGATCTGCAGCTAATTAGGCAAAAGATAGAGACTGGTTTAATTTAAACTACTGGAAAATAAGGGATTAAAGAAACTGCTTACCTGCGCCGTTGCCGCACGCTTGTCACCGTAGAAAATTTTTCCCGTCGCTCTGACCTGTGTGCCACAGGAGGAACAACAAAACAACAATTTCGTTTCGTGACAACAGCAGCCGAGGGAGATCCTGCCAGTAGCAAACAATCACACGTCGGCTGTTTTAATCATGGTGGGGCCCGCGCTGAAAAGGAAGCTGCAGCTTTGTGTCACGCCAAGAGAAAATTAGACGCCGTGGGGCCCGCTGCGTCAAGTTTTTTTCACGCCTGCCGGTGAAAAGAGAAGCCAGCCGTGGACCCCGCCGAAGTGTGGCAATGCCTTGCTTTGCCCGCCGCGTGAAGAAAACAAATTACTGCCTGATGCTTCGGTTCCTGCTGCCAGCGAGCTGCGGCCAAAAAAGAACAGGCTACTGATTGCGAGAATAGCTAAGACACCGGCGAAACTTATCTCAGAAGAAAGAGAAGCATTTTCGGTGAAGGACGAAAGCCGCACATTACATATTGGAGTGTAGATTGATCTATTAAAAATGGTCATCTATCCCCAAGGGGATAGGGGCCTATTTATAGGCAAATCCTAATACATGAAAAGACTAATTTACCCTCAGGTAAAATAAATTGACTCTAAAATAAATTCCAAAAATTACTAAAATATTCTTAGAAAAATCACCTGACTTAAATAAAAATATTCTAAACTTAAAAACTAAATATTAATATCCTAAAAACGAATTAAACATAGATTGTCAGTTTTACGCCGAAACTGACAAAGCGTTCACCGTCTTCGCACCGGGTACCCGGATTGGGCCGACCCGACCCCGCAGCTTCCTTAGCCCGGCAATCGCTCGCCGCCCGTGTACCTGAGTCAAACTCAATCAACATACCAGTGGATCATCTGCGGCTCCTAGCCATGTACCCGGATTGGGCCAGCCCGACTCCGCGGCTCCTCTGCCCGGCCGTCGCTCACTGCCGTGTACCTGAGTCACATGCGCCTCAGACTCGGCAGGTCTTCACATCTCCTTTACTTTGACTTCCGTTGACAATCACTCATTACATCTGGAATATCAAAACTATATTCTTCAACATGGTTTATCACCAACTTGAAACGATTTTGGTTTAATTTTCTTATTGTAGGCTAGAGCTACTCTTTTATCTTTTTCTATAGCTTCTAAAGCCCTTAACCTCTTATTAGTCACTTCTTCTAAATAGTCTTTCAAAAGAGTTTCATATTCATCGACCGATAAGCCATCTTGCTTTAGAACTCTTAAAGAGCCAAGATCCACTTCTATGGGTAGAACGGCCTCTTTCCCATATACTAACTCATATGGATTAACTTTGGTAGCACCGTGCTTCGCAACTCTACAAGCCCATAGTGCCTCAAAAAGCAGTTCAAGCCACCTCTTAGGGAACTCTTCGATTTTCCTCTTTATGAGCTTAATCACGGTTTTATTACTAGACTGGACATGACCATTGGCCTAAGCATAATATGGTGGTGGGTTTATTAACTTAATAACGTAAAATTTGGAAAATTCTCTCACTTCTTTAGCAACAAATGAAGTACCCTCGTCTGCAGTGAGAGTTTGGGGAATACCAAATCTATGTATAACGTGCTTCAAGATAAAATCAGTTACCTCATTGTGAGTCATATTCTTGAGAGGCACGGCTTCAGTCCATTTGGTGAAATAGTCTGTCGCTATCAACATGAACCGATGCCCTTTTGAAGGAGGATGAATTTGGCCGATGAAGTCTAAACCCCAACCTCGGAACGGCCATGGCTTGATAATAGGGTTAATTGATGAAGTAGGAGCTAGCTAAATATTACCAAACTTCTCACACGCTTCACACCCTCTATAATATCTAAAACAATCCTCAGTCATAGTCGGCCAGTAGAAACCTGTTATTTTGAGCATCCAACTCATTTTATGGGCCGACTGATGAGTGCCACAAAACCCTTCAAGGACTTCTCCTGTAGCTACTTTGGTTTGTTCATCATTTAAACAATTTAAAAGTATTCCATCAATGATTCAGCGATATAATACATCATTTAACAACACAAATTTAAATGTTTGTCGCCGAACATTCCGATCAATCCTTTGACTGGGATTTCTTAAATACTGGACGATTGGAATTCTCCAATCATCCTCGCAGACATCCGGATGGTTTGCTAACTCATTTTCTAGAGTGATGCCTAAATTGCTAATTTTTGAGTGCCCCCGGGTCTTTCCTGTTGCAGTCAAGGCTGACTAGATCGGCCGTGTGGAGCTGACTAGACCAAAGCCTCCTGCTGGAGGGGTTCAGCTCCTGAAGACTTTTGCTATCCAGAAGGCTTCAGCGTAGGGGCTCCGGCGTGCAAGACCTTTAGGCGGATGAAGTGCTACGGCACGAGGACTGCGGCACGTAGGGCTCTTCGATGATCGGAGGGGTCTGATCCGGAGGATCTAGCAGGCCTTGCACTAGCCCGAAGTCCCTGGCTTCGATAGTGAGTTCAAGCATTGGCCTTTCCTGTATGGAAAATTTTCCTCTCCTGACTTGATTGCCAGATGCTTGCTGAACAAAATCATTTGCAATTGAGTTGGCTTCTCTTGATATTTGGGAAATTTTAAAGTTGTCGAAAGTAGCAACTATGTTTAAACATTTATCGAAGTAACTATTTAGTAAGCCATTAAAACATTGAGCACTTTTAGCTACTTGTTGTACTACTAACAAAGAATCACCATATGCATGGACATGTTTAGCACTTATAGATTCTAGTAATCTAAGCCCTAGCAACAAAGCTTCATATTAAGCTTGGTTATTACTAGAGGGAAATTCTAAACGGGCCAAGGTTTCAACGTGCATTCCACTAGGTGATATGAGAACCACCCCAATACCTTGGCCATTCTTGCAAGCTGAGCCATCAAAATAAAGTTCCCATGGCAATACCTCAATTAGAGCAATATCGTTACTCCAATTGACATCTATGCGGTGGTCAACTATAAAATTAGCGACAATTTGGCCTTTCATAGCTCTTAGAGGTTCATAGGCCAAATCGTACTCAATCAAAGCGTAAGCCCACTTTCCGATTCTTCCACTTAGAATCGGCTTTTGCAACATGTATTTTATGACATCGATTTGGCAGGCGACAATACATGTAGTGGGGAGAAGATAGTGATGTAATTTGGTACATGCGTATGTGGGATCGGAATGGCGACTAGAGGGGGGGTGAATAGGCGCCTCGACACTTTCTTTTGAAGTGATTGTCTAAACAAATCACCCAACGCAACTCTAAAAACACAAATTTCAATTTCAATTCAACACAATACAAAGATTGATCTTCTCAAGATAGAAAATCACAAAACAACTTTGATTCAAACTTCTCAAACCATAACTATCAGAACATTCACACTAGAGACCAACTCAAGTGTAAAAATTTAAATCAGAACGATTTAACTCAATCACAATTGAGAATCAACTACTTCTGAAATTTTTCGGACTGTGAATAGTAAACGAAAATTCAGCAAGGTGTATTTGACAAATTTAGTTTCAGATTGCAAGTTTCCTTCTCAATTTCACCTCAGCTCAGCAAAAACAACTTCAGAATATGATAAGCATTATGGATAATGAAAATTCACACATCTGATCATGAAATTCAGAGTTCCTGAAAATTATTCTAAATGACAACACTATTCCTTATCCGACAACATCCAATACAAAACAGATTTTCACTGCATATATACTTTCAGACTCACAGAATTGAGTGACTAAACAGAGTATACTTAGTATTCAAGTGCAGTTGAGGTTTTCAATTAGGTTTAGAATAATCAATGAACAGATTTAAATCAACTATACATGTTGAAAACATATTGCAAAACAGTTCAAATTTAGGAGGCTGATCAGATTTTAGTTTGCTACACAAGAGTAATCATTAAAAACAGTACTAAAATGACACCTTCAGCAGTTGAAACAACAGAACCAGATTACTTTCAATACATATCAAGACTGAAATCAGACATTTCTTGATGTTTAAACAGTAACAACAGCAAGCCTTAATTCATGTCAGAAAGTACTTCAGAATTCTATTTCAGTATACACACCACAGTTCAAGGGCAAAAGTCTGAAATACTACACATGGAAGAATTTAATCAATAGCTATTGATCAGAATAAAACATTCTTCATATTGCATCTAGACTCACACAACAACCATACGTCTGTAGATTGCTTCAGCATAATTTTGAATCTGAACAAACTACAAGCCTGAATAAACTTGAAACATGCAAGAGGATAAGCAAAACCTACTAATTCAGAAGAGATTCAGAGAGAGTTGAAACAGGAACACCAGCAATTAGAGATGATAGACAATAACTCAGCTAAAAGACATCCACAATTCTCAAGACTGATTTCTCAAAATATTTCAGAACAAATACAAAAAAGGTTTGCTAATTACCCAAAAAGATATGCTCAGATTCTAACCAAACCCATTCAGTCTTCCCTTCAAACTCTCAGCAGAACAACAAACATGTTTCCTGTGAAACTGATTTCATATGAAACTAGAAACTAAATCAAACAATCAGTGAGAGGTAAACATATTCAATCACCAAGACAATACTGTAGATAAATTAATCACAACCAGAGAGAATCAAACACATATTATCTCAGATCATCGAGACAATTAAAGAAAAATATAGGTGAAAATTACCTGGACAAAATGCTGAGAATTCCTTGTTTTCGAACGATGAACAGCAGTCCTTGTCTGCAACCCTGTAGCGATCCGGCAAGAATGTTTGGCGCTGTTCATGATCAAGTGTTTTTCAGCAGGAAAAACTTCTCGGTTGAGCCAGAAGGATTGCAAAAGGAAAAACTCTATTTGATTTTGTGTTCTCTCGAAAGTTCTCTAGAGAATTCTGTGCGGCCAGGAATTTTATATCCACCTACTCCACATTCTAGAAGGCATATTTTGCACTAAGCCCCCTAGAAAAGACACTATTTACAAAACTGAAAATACAAATTGAAAATCCCCTTTTACAAAAGACCTCTCTTTAGAATATTTTCAGAATATATATATTCCAAAAATACTCTAAAAAGTACACTAAGGCACTAAACATTTTAAACTAAAACATGACTTCAATTTTATTGAATTAGTAAAAACATTAAATGTTTCGACGGTTTTTAGCAAAAACCGACAAAACCTCTCCCGATCGTCGACGCCCGTCGTCAGTCCGCGATCTCGACTGCCAGCAAGTCTCTCCCGCTCTCGATCCCTCGAGCCGCCTTGTCACTTGCACTGGCTTCCCATTCGCTGACTCGAACGACGCTTCATCTCGATCAATCTCCAACTCGACATCCCGTCTGACCTCCATGCGTACATTCGAGTCCACTCTCGACTTCGACTGACACCCTCGACCATCTAGCATTAGATTCCCCGTCTAACCCTAATCCCATGCCCTCAACAGTTTACGAATAACTCTAGCCTGCACACACCAGACAAACACAAACACACACACACCAACTCCAGTATACCCAGACTCAACTAATGAATCCAACCTATCAATCACTCATCATTCCTTTGAACAATAGTGACACAGCTCACTATGTTCCTCAATCTCCCCGTTGATGAGTGCATTGACAACACAATATCCAAACCAGAGTAAAAGAGAAGTTCAACACACAAGTGACCATGAAAAGCTCTAAAGAGAGCAAAAATGAGAAAACATGTCACTTGCCAAATGATAAAGCAACGCAAAGCTCAAACACTCAAAAAAGATCGCTCAAAAGATCACTAATTCATCAAAAAGCTCCAAGTCCTCCAAGCACTCTCCCCCTTTGGCAATGCAAATATCAAGATAGCCCCATGAGTGGAGAGAGTAAAGTGACCATGCAATGCTTCCAAAATATGAAAAAGTCCAATTACAGTACAGATGCTTCATGTGACTCACAATCTGTACTGACTAAACTGCATGACAAGCTTTGAATGACCATAATCTAAATATCCGTATGAGCAAGCAGTTTGAAGTTTAGGCAAACAAAAGCATCACTACCCAGACTGGTGAACTAGACATGGCAAGGTAAGAAGTATAAAAGCTAGTCACAAACAAACTCAAAAAGCACATCCCACTACTAGGAGCAGCAGCAAACACTACTACAAAGCGACACTGTAGCGGCGGGCAAAACCGACCTGTAGTGGCGGGCATCCAGTCCGCCACTGCTCTAACGCCACTGCTATCCCTCGTTAGCAGTGGCGGGCAGAATGCCCGCCACCGCTGTGTCAACATCAGTGGCGGGCGCGCTGACCTCATCTGCCCGCCACTACTATTGATAACAGTAGTGGCGGGCAGATGAGGTCAGCTTGCCCGCCACCACTGTGTCAACAGCAGTAACGGGTGCGCTGACCTCATCTGCCCGCCACTACTGTTATCACTAGCAGTGGCGGACAGATGAGGTCAGCGCGCCCGCCACCACTGTGTCAACAGCAGTAACGGGCACGCTGACCTCATCTGCCCGCCACTGCTGTGTATAACCCATAACACACAATGCTGTGATCCATAATTCACAGTCCCACAAACCAAAACACAGAAATTATATGCTTCACACAACCATCCACATACACAGCAGCAAAACATCCATATATCCACATACACATCCACAACAGCAACAGCAACACATCAACACAACGACAACCGATCTAATCAATTTAATTTGCAAATTTACAAAGTTTACATTTCATCACACATCAAGTTTAAAAAGTTTACATCTATCAAAATTTCAAAATTAACCATTGTTTCAAAAATACATGCTCATGCTCATGCATCTTTTTGTTCTTCTTGCCTGCTTGGTCTTCCGGTCCAATCATACAAAGTTGGATGTTTGGCCACTTCACCCTCAGGATCAAAGAATACTCCTTCCTCATGAAGAATTTCATGCATCGTGAAGCGGCACATCCTTGATACGATTCCATACATTTTTGATTCTGAGAGTTCGCCCTTCTCGGCAATGGTTGATGGACCTGACGCCTGCATACATAACATATAAGTACATACATTGCAAGTTATATTAGATTAACACACAATAAATCAACTTACTTCTTTACTGGGGTCAGAGATTGTCCGCGCAAATTTTCCTAAGCCATTGAAAATGAAATCACACATGTAGTACCCGCAATGCACCGAACCAAGAGCTTGTTTGTGACACTTCAAAATAGACAAAGTTCGAATGGTATATAGTTTGGCTTTATCAATTGAATTAAGAAATTTCAAAATATAATATTACCGGATAGTTTGTTCTGATTAGCATATCTTTCGGCCTCTGTGGATCATGTGGGCCACCTAACCTTTCCACGTAGTATTTGTATGCACTCTGAATAACATTTAATATATCTTGATAATCTTTTTTGGGTTTGTCGAGAGAGTCGAGCACATAAACCCTTGAGTCTTTCGGCTATATCAGAAGTGCAATCCAATGATCACTATCGAAAGAAGTAATATATGATTATGTTAGTTTCATAATCGATAAAACATGATTAAGTGGATATAGTGAGTATACTTACTTAAAATTATATGCCCCACTTATCATTTCTCTGTCACTCCATTTATGCATGCATTGCGCAATATACAACGCGGCACAATTCCTTTTATTCTTCTTATGTGCGTCTTGGTCTTTATTGAACTTCTTTTTTTGAAATTTTTTCCAACCGGCGGTCCAGTACTTGTCATTGTCCTGGTTTAGTACCGGGTTCAGTGTACTTTGGCTTATGAATGATGGGTTCAAGTACCCATATTTATTAGAAGTGTCACCACATGCATTCAAACTGCATATGTTATGAAACAATAGTCAATATAAGACATGATTAATTTTTGCTTTGTATTGACAAAGTATAAAGTACTTACAGGCACCAGAGTATCATTTGTGTGATGTCGATTCGCTTTAGACGGAACATCCGATGGAAGTCGTCGAAAAATAGTGCAAGAGTAAACTCTGGGCAGTTGAATATTTGTTTTGGAACCTTCACTTCTATGTGTGTAACACCTAACGCAGACGCTTTGAGGTACCAGTCATGAAATGATACCATCTGCCAAGGCATACTCTTAAGTACTCGTTGGGGTAATAATGGTTTGCCTGGTTCATATTCAATATAATCCTCGTCTCCGTAGGTCCATTTATCAACAAAAAGTGAGGCCGCCTGCTTTTGTACTGGAGCCTTTATGGGAGCCTCTACGGGCGAAGAACGTGTTTGCCCCACAGTACTAAAAAATTTAAGCATTTCAGATTTAGGCGCAGAACACTGCCCAACTTGAACAATTGTCTTGTGGATTGCTGGCTTTGGGTGTGCATCGTGTTTTTCAGGCTCGGCCACTGGCACTTGAGGCTCAGCCAGAACTGGCACTGGAATTTGATCTGGCTCTGACACTTTTATGTTGGGCTCATTAGTGGGCTCAAGCACTAGCATTGGCTCTGTCACTTGAGGATCAGGCTCAGTCACTTTTGATTCTATCACTTCTGCCACTTTATCGGGCACTGGCTCTTCCTCTGCCTCTTCCTCTATCTCATGCTCATCAACAAGTGATAAAGATCATATATTTTGCACATCCTGAGATGAAAGATATGTGGGGGATTGTGATGAGACAATAGGTGATTTACTCTGAGAACTTGTCTGCAGTAATTTGATATCTCGGCTCGCCCATAGGACAAAGTTATTTAGAGCATCTCCAATTGTCTCAATCCCCTCATCAGGCATTGGAAGATCCAAGGGGTCATTAATAAATCTGTCGTTGGTGATCTCATTGACCTGAACCTTGGTATAGTCAGCAGGAATAGGCCGATTGTGAAATAAATCCCCAGGCATAGCAATGCCTCGTGCAGCCTCTTGGGAATGCCCTTTGCGCCCTATCGGTACATGCAGGCTGCATGGTGTGTCCTCTTTAATATAATTTACAGGAAATTTGTCTTGTACTGAGCCAACACTGCTTGGTACGTCGAGTCGTACCTCTGGCACAATTATTTGTCCCGCTGCAGCCTGCATTATGTTTGGATTCTCGTTAATAAATTCAAAAAAGTGTCGCTTCCACTCTGCACGGCGCTCTGCGGCGTCGTCTGTGCGTGCTTGACGCTTCTTGTATGTGGCACCCTCCTGTTTCTTGAAAGTATTTTTCCAAGGTGCTATAGAAGAGACACCTCGGGTGCGCCCTCGATGTTTCTCGTTTCCGAGAGCAGATGTAAGATGGTCATTACATCCCTCGGGCTTGAACTTTCCAGTCTTCTCCAACTCAGCGATTTCCTGTGCTTTCTGGAATACTTCACTAGTCCGTGAGTCGGAGAGCATATATTGGCCCTCGGGTGTTTTTTTAGCTCGACCTAGGAGCCATCTCTTAGTGCGCTGATCAGCACCTGAAAACTGTTCAGGTAACCCAGCCGCACGGTCCTCATCCTCCTTTCTACTCCACTCATCCTCCTTGGCCTTATATCCACCTGGCCCAAGTTTTTGTGGGAACTTATTCTTCTTATTAAGTTCTTTGAACATGGTGCTCTCTTGTTTGGCTTCTTCCGAGCAATGCTGCATTTTGAATTTGTTCCATTCATTTGGCGTTATAAAGCCGTATTCGTTGAGTGGCGACTCATCTTTCTGAAGGTATTGTGTGTTCAGTTTAGTCCTAAATGTACAGAGAGCCTTCCCGATAATCTTCAATGTGGCAGCTTTAGCGTCTTCTAAGCGGTCTTCCGGGAATTTATAATGTGCTTTTATATGCTGCCACAATTCGTTCTTTGTAGCTTCAGGGACAGTCTTCCAATTTTTCCAAACTATCTTACATCGCTCCCTAGCGAGACATCCACAGTCGTTACGCCACTTCGCTGTGATTTCTTTTGGCTTCTTTGGAGCCCCATCAACATGCACTTCTTCAAACTCATAGATAGCTGTATGCAGCTTGTTCTTCTCCCGTTTCTCTCTCCTCTTCGCATTTGCAGACGATGTTGTGGCAGCGGGCTCAACATCTGTTCGCTCAGCTGACTCAATAGCTGGGACAATAGTTGTCCTTTTCTCGACTTGGAATAATCGACGCTTGCTTCCTCGCTTTGGACGATCCTACGATGATAGACAATGTGAGCTTCAAGAATGTAATTCCTCGGTTAGAAGCTGCTCTGACTTGTTACTAACATAATAATTACCTCCGCTTGAGCTTCAGGAATGTAATCCTCATCGGCGTCTTCTCTCGTTCTCTTCTTCCTAGGCTCCATTGGATGTTCATTCTCCGGAGAGTGGTACGAAGATTCGCTATCGGAGGATCCTTCAGATGAACCCTCTTTATTTGTTTTTGCGGGAGACTTGTTGATGAGCTCCTCGATGGAACGTCCTTCTTCCGCCATAGATAAACTATTCATAGTTAAGAGGCTAATGTATCACAATTTTGGTTATGCAAAAAAGGTCTGCTGTCATATTTTCATAGTTAAGAGGCTATTACTTCCGAAGCCACTATACTAATCATAGTAGCCTTAGAAGTAATAACAGTAGTAAACTGATCACAGTGTTGTTGAGGCCTCAGCATATTTTGTGTTGTTTTTCAAAATGTTCATGGCTGCCATGGAACCATGAGCACATCCATTCCCTGTCAGCAACACGAGAAAGAAGAAGCTGTTGACGGGAATAGATGTGTCACATGGCTTGATGACATACATGAGATAACTCAATAACAATTTGCATCATAGGCCTCTAAAAGGAATTGCGGAATCTAATGTTGGCCTTCAGCCAGATGAACTTGAGGATTAGTATAGTAGCCTTAGAAGTAATAACAGTAGTAAATTGATCACAGTGTTGTTGAGTCCTCAACATATTTTGTGTTGTTTTTAAAATGTTCATGGCTGCCATGGAACCATGAGCACATCCATTCCTTGTCAGCAACACGAGAAAGAAGAAGCTGTTGACGGGAATGGATGTGTCACATGGCTTGATGACATACATGAGATAACTCAATAACAATTTGCATCATAGGCCTCTAAAAGGAATTGCGGAATCTAATATTGGCCTTCAGCCGGATGAACTTGAGGATTAGTATAGTAGCTTTAGAAGTAATAACAGTAGTAAATTGATCACAGTGTTGTTGAGGCCTCAGCATATTTTGTGTTGTTTTTCAAAATGTTCATGGCTGCCATTGAACCATGAGCACATCCATTCCTTGTCAGCAACACGAGAAAGAAGAAGCTTTGACAGGAATGGATGTGTCTCATGGCTTGATGACATACATGAGATAACTCAATAACAATTTGCATCATAGGCCTCTAAAAGGAATTGCAGAATCTAATGTTGGCCTTCAGCCGGATGAACTTGAGGATTAGTATATAGTAGCCTTAGAAATAATAGCAGTAGTAAACTGATAACAGTGTTGTTTAGGCCTCAACATATTTTGTGTTGCTTTTCAAATATGTTCATGGCTGCCATGGAACCGTGAGCACATCCATTCCCTGTCAGCAACACGAGAAAGAAGAAGTTGTTGACAGGAATGGATGTGTCTCACGGCTTGATGACATACATGAGATAACTCAATAACAATTTGCATCATAGGCCTCTAAAAGGAATTGCAGAATCTAATGTTGACTTTCAGCCGGATGAACTTGAGGATTAGTATATAGTAGCCTTCGAAGTAATAATAGTAGTAAACTGATCACAGTGTTGTTGAGGCCTCAGCATATTTTGTGTTGTTTTTCAAAATGTTCGTGGCTGCCATGGAACCGTGTGCACATCCATTCCCTGTCAGCAACACGAGAAAGAAGAAGCTGTTGATGGGAATGGACGTATCACACGGCTTGATGACATACATGAGATAACTCAATAACAATTTGCATCATAGGCCTCTAAAAGTTGTTCTAAAAAAGTGGTAATGTTCCGATAGAGGGAGAGGGAAAGGGAGAGGGAGAGAGGAAAGAGGGAGAGGGAGAGAGGGAAGAGGGAGAGAACCTGGTGGAGGGCAGCTATCTATAAGCATAGCTTAAACTTAAGTCGAGACGTGACAATTCTCCGGGGATGCAGTAGGGTTTAGAGAAGAAATGACTGAGGTTTGAAAACAAAATCGATAGTTTCTCCCTTAGTTTACCGTAAAATTTCTCTTTTTGTGTGTGTTTTGTTGTAACCCAAAAACTGGTGACTCTTTTGCTTTGCATTTGCATGAAGGAGCTAATTCTATGAAATATCGAATATATTTGCGGAATTTTATATCTAATATAATGCACATCCTTAGATGTGAAATTTTATATCTAATTAGTCAAATATCATTATCCTTTACGACTATATATAATAGTATATATGTGTTACAGAATTGTAACCAAAATTTCTGTTTGCATTGATTCCATGCACTTAAAATCAAACAATCAGATTATATTCCCTCATAAACAGATTAATTTTGTGACAAAAAACAGATTAACTTTGTGCACATGCATGTACTACACTGATTAATATAGTTAAGTTGTTGAGAGAGGAAAAAAGAATCTCGATTAAATTAGTATGCTTGATCTCCTATTTATCAACACAACACTTTAATTTCTTCTCCATTCGATATCAAATATAATGTCATGTAGTCTACCACTACAGTGCCAATGAAAGCTCCACGAGTCTTATCAAGCCATTTTCAAGTTGGAATCATGCATGTATAGCTATAGCCACACTTTAATTTCTGTTGCTACCTTTCTCTATCTATATCCATATACAAAGTATATATATATATATGCACACATCACACAATATATCGGCTCAATCTCGTCGGCGCACCGCCCCATCTCCGACGACGGTTGTTCCGATAGAGGGAGAGGGAAAGGGAGAGGGAGAGAGGGAAGAGGGAGAGGGAGAGAGGGAAGAGGGAGAGAACCTGGTGGAGGGCAGCGAGGATGGGCGTCGACGGGCTTCGGGGATGGAGGCGACGGGCTCCGGGAGCGACGGGCGGAGTTCGACGACGATGGGCTTCGGGGACGATGGCGACGGGTGGAGTTCGGCGGTGAAGGGCTTCGGCAACGACGGCGATGGGCTTTGAGGGTGTCGCGGGCTCCAGGAGTGGCGGCAACTGGCGGACGACGGCGCGCGAGTTAGAAATGAAACTAGGTTTTCGGACGGCGGGAGCGAAAATTTTATATAGGAGGATTAGCAGTGGCGGGCATGCTGATGTCATCCTGCCCTCCACTGCTATTTTCTCTTAGTAGTGGCGGGCATGCTGACGTCACCAGTCCGTCACTACTAATCCGCCCGCCGCTGGTGCTCGATGCTACTACTAAAAGGAATAGCAGTGGCGGGCTAGTGACGTCATCATACCCGGCCGCCACTACTATTAGAGGTGGAGGTTATCTAACATACGTTGCTATACTTTTCGAGAAACACATTGTAGCGCAGTGGTGCGGGGGTTGCTTTGGTGCCATGCGGTTCGAGGTTCGAACCTTGCTGCCGACAGGCGGTTTGAGGTTCGAACCTTGCTGCTAGCATCCAAACATTTTTTTACATTTCTGTTATAATTCTCTTTTTGTGTTTGAAACCTCATTTGAACTTGATATTTTTAACAATAAAAATACATCATAACTTATCAAATTTAAAAAAATGGTATTTTTCTGCCTCACTTTACTTTTTTTATTTCATTAAGAAACCTGAGATTCTCCGGGGATGCAGTAGGGTTTAGAAAAGAAATGACTGAGGTTTGAAAACAAAATCGATAGTTTGTTCTTCCTTTGAAATTGAAACTTTTTGTACAATAAAAATACAACACCAATATTCTAATTGCAAAAATTGGTATTTTTCTCCCTTAGTTTACAGTTTTTATTTCATTAAGTGTGTTTTTATGATCAAAGTCAAAATAAGTTCAATTTGAACTACAAGACATGAAATAATTCACCAAAATTTATATAAAAACCATATTCATATTTTGACTCTATAATTAGTTATTATCCAGTAAATTTAAAACCATCATAAAAAATGTAAGTTTCCACAACACTCGATCGACTTGTATTTAAAACCTCATTTGAACTTGATATTTTTTAACAATAAAAATACATCATAACTTATCAAATTTAAAAAGTTGGTATTTTTCTGCCTCACTTTACTTTTTTTATTTCATTAAGAAACATGAGATTCTCTGGGGATGCATTAGGGTTTAGAGAAGAAATGACTGATGTTTGAAAGCAAAATCTAGTCTGAACTTGATTTTTTTAACAATAAAAATACATCATAACTTATCAAATTTAAAAAATTGGTATTTTTCTGCCTCACTTTACTTTTTCTCCCTTAGTTTACTGTTTTTATTTCATTATGTGTGTTTTTATGATCAAAGTCAAAATAAGTTCAATTTGAACTACACGACATGAAATAATTCACCAAAATTTATAGAAAAATCATATTCATGTTTTGACTCTATAATTAGTTATTATTATCCAGTAAATTTAAAACCATCATAAAAAATGTAGGTTTCCACAACACTCGATCGACAACTTGTATTTTTATAGTTTTTTAATCCTCAAAAAATAAAATAAAGTCTAAATTACAACACCAATATTCTAATTGCAAAAATTGGTATTTTTCATTAACAGAAATTGGTATTTAAATTCAAAAAAGTCCACGTAGAGGTAGGGATTATCTAGCATACACTGCACAAATAGCTGAGAAATACTTTGTAGCGCAGTGGTGCGGGGGGTTCTTTGATGTCATGCGGTTTGAGGTTCGAACCTTGCTGCCGACAGGCGGTTTGAGGTTCGAACCTTGCTGCTGGCGCCAAAGCAACATTTTTTCTGTTTTGTACTTTTTTAAATTTTCAGCACTTTTTTATTGATGTTTAAATCCTCGTTGAACTTGAATTTTTTTAACAATAAAAATACATCATAATTTATCAAATTTAAAAAGTTGGTATTTTTCTGCATCAGTGTACGTCACTCGACTTAGTGGTGGCGAGCCGATGACATCATGCGACCGCCACTACTCAAAGGATAGCAGTGGCGGGCTGGTGACGTCATCATGCCCGCCACTACTAATCCGCCCGCCACTAGTGGGGTTATCTAGCATACGTTGCCACTCATGTCGAGAAACACTTTGTAGCGCAGTGGTGCGGGGGTTGCTTTGGTGCCATGCGGTTCGAGGTTCGAACCTTGCTGCCTGCAGGCGGTTTGAGGTTCGAACCTTGCTGCTAGCATCCAAACATTTTTTTACATTTCTGTTCTAATTCTCTTTTTGTGTTTGAAACCTCATTTGAACTTGATATTTTTAACAATAAAAATACATCATAACTTATCAAATTTAAAAAATTGGTATTTTTCTGCCTCACTTTACTTTTTTTATTTCATTAAGAAACCTGAGATTCTCCGGGGATGCAATAGGGTTTAGAGAAGATATGACTGAGGTTTGAAAACAAAATCGATAGTTTGTTCTTCCTTTGAAATTGAAACATTTTGTATAATAAAAATACAACACCAATATTCTAATTGCAAAAATTGGTATTTTTCTCCCTTAGTTTACTGTTTTTATTTCATTAAGTGTGTTTTTATTACATGTTGTTACGATATGATCGAGACTTTGTAGCGTGGTGGTGCGGGGCTCGCTTGACACATCATGTTTATTTGAAAGCAAGTAAACAAACACAAGTCCAGGTTGGGGAAACCAGCTTACACATCGAAACGCACAACTGGTCAAACCCAAAAGAAATTAAAGATATGGTTTGGAGCTTCTTCTTCTTTCTCGGCACAAACCCAACCTATTTCTGGTTAAACAGATTAAAAGCCTCAACTTGCCAATCCTCAACCAACTCGGCATCATCAGGCAGTCTGAACTGCTCTCCATGTTCCTGAACAAGAAAATACACGCGGCGACGATAGTGAGAACAACTTATTATCAATGATTGAATTGGATGATAAAAATATAAAATTTTCATAAAAAGAGGATCTTGCCTCCTTCCTCCTCTTGCTGCCGCATTGCTCTACATGCTTCCCTTTTCCACCGCTAGCCTCGGCATGTTTCCCTCTACCACCGGTTGTCTCATCATTCTTCCGTATGCCAACACTTACCCTATCTGGTTGCAGCGATCGCGAGTCGTCCTCCGAGTCGGAGTCCATTATGAGAATCACTTTCTTCGCCAAACAACTGCAAACTATACCATCATGTACGTTATGTTTACCGCATTTGCAAACCTCACACACGCCACTTGATGTAGAGTCTGAGGATCCACTGTTTGGTTCAATCTTAGGAGGAGCCATCTGCAATTTTTTTGTCACATTGATATAACATTAAAAAACCCTAAGCTAGTAATATTATAGTACATTAAAAAACATTATTGTTACAGTGGAATTTTTTTTTCTCAGAAATTTTTTATAGTACATTAAAAAACATTATTGTTATAGTGCATTCTACTAGTAATATTATACTAAATTATATTACCACGCATAAATTAATATAACAATTAGAAATCAGTTTAACCCTAAGCTCGAATAAAATAAGATCAGGTTATCTAACAATATTTACTGACTGGATGGTGGCGACGGGCGGCGCCGAGATGGCCGGGCTCTGAGGAAGGCGGCGACGGGCGGAGGGTAGCGGCGACGTGCTCCGAGACGTCGACGGCGTCGATGGGAGGAGGGGGGCGACACGGGAGTTTAGGGTTTAGAAAATGAATCGGACGGCGGGACTGGAAAGTATATATAGGTGTATTAGCAGTGGCGGGCATGCTGACGTCAGCATGCCCGCCACTAATATTTCTCGTAGTAGTGGCGGGCGAAGACTTAGTAGTGGCGAGCGCTGACGAGCCCGCCACTACTAATAGAGGTAGGATTATATATATAACATACAATACTCTTCCTACATTGATGTGAAACACTTAGTAGCACAGTGGTGCGCGGGGCTTACTTGCGGCCATGCGGTTCGAGGTTCGAACCTCGCTGTCGTCAGGCGGTTTGAGGTTTGAACCTTGCCGTTGGCCCCAAAAATTAAATTTTTAAAAAATACGCACGCTAAACAATAAAATCCTCATTTGATCTTGAAAATGTTTTAACAATAAATGACATAATTGATTTTACAAATACGCACGCTAAACATAAATGATCTAGCCTTGCACTAATTTTCCATCGCCATTGGTGCCTAGATAAGGAATCACACTGCCA
Organism: Zizania palustris; assembly: GCA_019279435.1. NCBI lineage: Eukaryota > Viridiplantae > Streptophyta > Magnoliopsida > Poales > Poaceae > Zizania > Zizania palustris. The sequence goes on along the minus strand of JAAALK010000085.1, from coordinate 37,334,544 downwards.
AATGGCAGTTTTGCTTCAACCACATTGATCCTTGATATGTCAACGAAAAATGGCACCTCATCAAACTGATTGTATTCTTCTTCGTCTTCGACTCCATCAACTCCAACAATTCTTTGTTTTCCTGGAGCAACGATGTATTTTTTCTCATCTTTAGGATCAAGTATGTATAATACTTGTGCCACAGATTGAGCGAGTATCCAAGGGTCATCTTTATAAGCCACCTTATTAAGGTCAACTATCGTAAACCCGTAATCATCCACCTCCACACCTTCTGGATGTCTGACCCACTAGCACTTAAATACAGGGATTTCTATAGAGTTCCCGTAGTTAAGTTCCCATATTTCTTCGACGTATCCATAGTAAGCATTCTTTTGTCCAGTGCTATCTTCTGCTTCTCCTCTGACACCACTATTTTGGCGCTGACTCTTTTGATCCTTTGCTTTGGTATAGAATGTGAAACCATTGATGTCATACGCTTGCCATGTTTTAACCATGCTCAATGGACCGTAAGACAATTTATTTATCATCATCTCTTCATCGGTTTCTCCAATCGAAAGGTTTAGATCCCTCAGCCATGATGTGAAAGAAATTTTGTGTTCTTTCATAATCCATTGCTCATCGCGATCTTCATTCTTTTCACGAAGCTCTTGCAGGTGTTGTTCAACATATGGTCTCATAATCGCCAACTGATGCATTACACTGTAATGTGATTCTCTTATTGTTTGGTAACTATTGTCTCGTATGATTTTCCTGCCTTTAGTTCCTTTACCGGTGAGTCTTCCATGGTGCCGGGACACGGGAACTTCTATTGGTCTTCCATCTCTTATGTAATCTGCGTAGCACTCAATGACTTCCTCAGTCGTGTAGCCCTCTATCATGGAACCCTCTGGATAAGCACGATTTCGTACGTAACCCTTGAAGATAACCATTAGACGCTCATACGCATACATATTGTGCAGGTACGTTGGACCGAGAACAAAGATTTGGTCTGCTATATGTATCATATAGTGCTCCATAATATCAAAATATGAAGGAGGAAAGCACATCTCAAGCTGACACATAGTCTCCCTCATTTGTTTACGCAATTCATTTAACTCTTCAGTGTCGATCACCTTCTTTGATATGACATTGAAGAAGTGACACATGCGTGTTATCACCATCTTTAAAAATGAATGTTTGACTCCTCTTACTACGATGGCGAGGAATAGCCCAAGCATAACATGACAATCATGAGTGTTGTAGCCGCTCATCCTCAAATCTGCTACGGAGACAATATTCTTTATATTCGTTGAGAATCCTCAAATCATGATTGTTGGAACTCTAATTCCATGTAGACACCTGCAGATTGATCTTTTCTTGTCAATTGTGAGGTTATAGCTAGCAGCCGGAAGGAAAAATTTTCCATTGGCCCTTTCCTGTGGGTGAAGCTCGGGTCTAATTCCGAGAGTTTGAAGGTCCCTTCGTACTTTTAGTCCATCTTTTGATTTGCCCGGTATGTCTAACAAAATACCGATAGTGCTTTCGAAGACATTCTTCTCAACGTGCATTGTATCGATAGCATGACCAATCTCCAACTCCTTCCAATAAGGAAAATATCTAAAGAAGATCGACTGCTTTTTAAATGGAGCGTCCTTTGAAATTTTTTCAGATTTCTTCCTCTTCTTTCCGAAAACAACTTTGATATTCTTTACCATTTCGAATAGAAATTTGCCATCTCGATTTCGTGGAGGCTGTCCAAGCTCGATTGTACCGTCGAAATGGTTCCTATTTCTTCGATATTTGTGGTTTTTTGGTAAAAATATACGGTGTCGCATATATATCGTCTTAACGAATGATGGAAGATGCATAGATTTTGTCTGGTCCACACACACTACACATGCTGTCTTTCCTTTAACCTGTCCTGTTAGGGACATGCGTCCTGGGTTGTCAGCTATGGTGCAAAAGATTATGGCTCTTAGATTGAAGTGCTCTTTCTTGTGCTCATCCCACACACAGACACCATGTTCCCATAGACGTTTCACATCCTCCATCAAAGGTTCTAGAAAGATATCAATGTCATTGCCAGGTTGTTTTGGACCAGAAATTAGAGTTGTGAGCATAAGGTATTTTCTTTTATGGCACAACCATGATGGAATGTTGAATAAGCATAGAAAGACTGGCCACGTACTATGTGGGTTCCTCATCTCACCGAAGGGATTCATTCCATCCGTGCTAAGTCCCATCCTGATATTTCTAGGATCATCCGAGAAATCTGGATGGGCCAGGTCAAATGATTTCCACTGCCTAGCATCCGCAGGGTGCCGAAGTTTTCAGTCCTTCTTTTGCCCAACGAAATGCCAGATTAATAGTTCAGCATCTCTAGGATTAGAGAACATACGTTTCAAGCAATCAATCACCGGTAGGTACCACATTACTAAGGCTGGAACTTTCCTCTCCGTCTTTTTTCTAGGATGGTCTTCAATAACATTTTTATTCCTCTTCTGCAACCTCTTATTATTCTTCTTCTGGTGGTCATTGTAGTCCTCCACACAGTCATTTGTACGTTTGTATCGACTCGCGTTGCACTGCAGACATCTCTCTAACAATCCATACTCTTTTCGATATAGGATACAGTGGTTCGGGCATGAATGAATCTTCTGAACGCCCAAAGTCAACGGAAAAATCATCTTCTTTGCTTGGTACGTATGAGATGGTAAACCATTGGGTTTTGGAAAAACCTTTTTTAGGAGTTGTAAAAGATCTGAAATACTAGTGTCAGACCATCGATTGCTGGCCTTCAGTTTCATAAGCTCAAGAATTGTGTACAACACAGTATACTGCTTATCGCATCCGTGGCGTTCCTCATAAAGAAGGTTTTTTGATGCTTTGTCAAGTGCTTCAAAGTTATCGTATCCTTTGGTTGTAGTTCTTTGCAACAACACCTCAGGCGCAACATTTTGCATCAGTTCCTCCACATCAAAGGCGTCATCATCATCGTGTTGATCAACATCATCATGTGTTATGTCGGATGTATGATCACCACCTCTTCTATGTTGATGAGTATCTTGCGGCACATCAGAATCTTCAGGAGGATTTTGGCCCATCTCACCGTGTTTCGTCCATATATAATAGTTCTTCACGAAACCATTTTTCAACAAGTGAAATCGTATGGTTTCACGATCTGAACACGAATACATCGCTTCATTTTTACAAACTTTACAAGGACAATATATTACCTCTTCACTCTAACGGGAAGCATATTGTGCGGCAGCTTCAGTAAATTCAGTTACTCTGTTAAAATATGCCACCACATCTCCGTCGTTGGACGAGTACATCCAGGACCTATGCTCCATCTAAACATATATTATTTGAAAAAATATTAATAAATTCATTATTGTTAATTTTAGTAATTTACAAATTAGAAATATATTGATTTATTATGGCTCATAACAACATTAATTAAAAATGCATTAATTCAAACTATTTATTAATTAAGCAGAAAAAAATTATTAAATAAATTAACTATATTGGTTTCTCTCTCTCCAAACAACATAACCCTAGATCTATAATCATAAATCAAATTAAAAAAGAGATTAAAATGACGTAAATCAATATACAAGTGATGAATAATTGTGAGGAGGGTCATATTTGTTCATTTGGGAGAAGGAAACACTGTAAATGGAAGATTATTTGAAAATTTCTATTCACAAACCCTAAATTAGTAAAACACTAATAAATCATTGTATACATGATTAAATACAAAATAAATGTGAGATTCGGAATGGATTTACCTCCTAGAATGAAATCCTTCAAAAGAAACAAAAACAAAGCCTCCCCCCTCTTTATCTAGATTTTTGTCGCCATTGTACGGACAAACTTAAATGCGAACTCCGGTAGAGCTCGGGGAGGAAGAAGCTACGCATTTATAGCTAGAATAGTAGTGGCGGTCGCAAGTGATGTCATCAATACTTTAGTGGCGGCAATACTAGCAGCGGCGGGCAGCACCAGCGCCCGCCACTGCTATTGGTACAATAGTGGCGGTCTGGGATGATGTCAGCACCGACCGCCACTACTTTACCTCCATGTACCAATAATAGTGGCGGACGCTGGTGCTGCCGTCAGCACCAGCAACTGTAGTGGCGGGCATCTAATGGCCCGCCACTACAGTTGTTTTTCCCAACGCTACTACAGTGACGGTTTGTAGTAGTGAAACTTGATATGCGAGAAAAGTTAACTTTTATTTCATCATTCATTTTTTTAATGCCAGTGTTATTTGCAAGTCAACCTTATGCTAACCGATTAAGCCATGCCTAGGATAAACCATCAGAAGCTTAAGGCGTTGATCTTGGTATACACTCGATGTCCGGTTCAAACCAAAGTGCAATGGAATCTAGTCCAGAACAAAGTAGTGCGACTATGCAAACATGATCATTTTCATTTTTATCAACACTTAAGCACTTTTGATCCATTTTAAACATTTTCATTTTTTTCATTTTTCAATTTAGCATTTTTTATCAAACATGATCAAGTTGCATATGAGCATCTAAGTGACAAGGACAAAGCTATCATGTAAGAAATGAATAGCAAAAGCACCCTAGCCTATTCATGCTAGAATCCAAACTTTGTAGTGACCATTTTCAATTTTTCAAAATGAAAAGTCATGCTCAACACATATAGATAGATGAATCCATTCTAAGCACAATCAAATAGTGAAAGCAGGACAATATTGTAAAGTGCACAAGTAAGTCATGTACATGTAAAAGCAATTAATCATATTTTAGAAGCATATGCATATGTACACAAACTCCCCCTCACATGATGCCATAAGGATGACAAATGCCAAGCTCTCCCCTCAAAAACGCAAAGCGAGAAGCATCGAGAAGCTTGGTGAAAATATCTGCAAGCTGGTTTTGAGTGTCAACAAACTGCAATTCAATATCGCCCTTTTCATTGTGATCGCTCAAAAAGTGATAATGCACGTCAATGTGTTTGGTCCTAAAATGTTGTACTGGGTTGTTTGCTAAACTGATTGCACTTTTATTATCGCAAAAGAGTGGAACACGTGAAAACTCCAACCCAAAGTTCCGCAAAGTAGAAACCATCAACAAAATCTGTGCGCAACAGCTAGCGGCAGCTACATATTTAGCCTCAGCTATAGACTGTGCAACGCTAGACTATTTGCGTGAAGACCAACACACAAGAGAAGATCCAAGAAAATGACACGTCCCAGATGTACTCTTACGATCAATCCGGCAACCAGCAAAGTCAGCGTCAAAAAAACCTCTCAAGCATAATGAAGATGATGCAGAATACCAAATGTCGAATTCAAGTGTATGCTTGAGGTACCATAAGATGTGTTTGACATCTTGACGATGTGATTCCCTGGGAGAAGCCTGAAAACGAGCGCACAGACACACAACAAAGTGTATGTCTGACCTCGTAGCCATCAAGTACAGGATGGAGCCAATCATGCTGCGGTACAACTTCTGGTCCACCTCTTCTCCGTCTTCATCTAGATCAAGATCAATAGAAGTACCCATTGGGGTAGCAAGTGGTTTAGCGTCCGACATGTCAAATTGTTTAAGCAAGTCTCTCGTGTATTTTGTTTGATGGACCAAAGTTCCTTGTTTGTTTGGCTTGATCTGCAAACCCAGGAAGAATGTCAGCTCACCCATCATTGACATTTCAAACTCTCTGCTCATCGAATCTGCAAACTCAGCAACAAGTTTATGAGATGAACCACCAAATATTATATCATCAACATATATCTGAACAAGTATGAAGTCTTTGCCATGCATGAGCGTGAACAACATTTTGTCAACGGAACCCATCTTGTACCCATGCTCGATCAAGAACGTCCTCAGGCCATCGAAACAGGCCCTCGGTGCTTGTTTGATCCCATATAATGCTTTGTGAAGTTAAAACACTCTATGGGGGTACTTGGGATCCTCAAAGCCAGGAGGCTGCTTGACATAAACGTCCTCACCAATGAAACCATTCAAAAACGCGCTTTTCACATCCATTTGAAAAAGATTAAAACCGCGCGAAGAGGCAAACACAAGCAAGATCCTAATGGCCTCAAGTCGAGCTACCAGTGCAAAAGTTTCTCCAAAATCAATCCCCTCGACTTGAGTATACCCTTGCGCCACTATTCTAGCTTTGTTTCTCACTATTGCCCCGTCCTCCCCCTGTTTGTTTTTGAAAATCCATTTTGTACCAATTAAATGAATGTTAGGAGGTGGATCAACGAGAAACCAAACTTGATTTCTTTCAAAATTTTCAAGCTCCTCATGCATGGCGTTGACCCAACTCGCATCAGACAAAGCATGACTAACATCTAGTGGTTCAAAATCAGCAACAAAAGCAAAATCAACAAAATGAGCATGAGATCGGGTTACTCGTTCATTCAGCTCATCGATGATCTGCTCCGGAGGATGCATTCTTTGAACACGAAGCGGTGCTTCTCTTTGCGATAGAATCTCCCCCTCAACTCTTGCCGAAGTTTGCTCCAGACTCTCAGAAGTGGAATCTTCAAGTCCTATAGTTGAAGTAGTCGAAGCTTCTGGAGTCGCCGTAGAAGGAGGTAGTGGTACAGCCTCAGGATCTTCATCGTCTGATGGATCTTCTTCCTCAAAAAGCATTTCACTCATATCGTGTTCACTTGCAAATTCAGAGTTAGGACTAACACATGGAGAAGTTTCATCAAAAGTTACATCACAAGATTCAACCAATGTGTTAGTTTCAAGATTGAACACATGATAAGAGTGTCCATGTAAAGAATAGCCCAAAAAGATACCATCAGATGCGCGTGATTCAAATTTATCCAAATTACCTCGCTTTAGGATGAAGCAATGGCATCCAAACAATCTGAAATGAGTGACCTTGGGCTTCCTCCCAAAGCGTAGTTCATAAGAAGTCACATTCAGCAAAGAGCGCAAAAAAGATCCTGTTGGAGATGTAACAAGCTGTACTCATGGCTTCAGCCCAAAATTTTGTAGGAGTCCTGTGCTCATTCAACATCGTCCTAGACATATCCACAAGAGTATGATTCTTCCTCTCAACCACACCATTTTGTTGAGGGACTCTTGGTGTAGAAAATTGATGTTCAATTCCATGTTCACGACAAAAATCTGCAAAAGAGCTATTTTCGAACTCGGTGCCGTTATCGCTTTGAAGAGCCTTCATTGCACTAGGGAGTTCATTGAATAGCCTCAGCGCTAAGCTCCGAAAATGCATGGACACTTCATCCTTGCTTACGAGAAAGAAAACCCAAGAGTAACGAGAATAGTCGTCAACCACAACAAGCACATACCATTTTCTGCCTAAAGAGCTAACCCGGGATGGGCCAACAGTATCCATATGTAAAAGCTCACCGAGTCGCTCAGTCATCACCATATTTATGGGATAATGCGAGGCAACAACCATTGTACCAAGACGACAAGGGGCACAATTGAGGTTCTTCTCAATTTTTAGCTCGGGCAATCCTCGGATGAGTCCTAGGCCACTCAATCTCACAAGCAAATCAAAACTCATGTGCCCGAGTCTTCTATGCCACATCTAAAGCTCAGACGACGTTTTTGCTAAAAGACAACGAGAAGAACCAAAAGACTCAGTGAAATCAGCCCCAAAAATTATCCCTACTCTTATGATTTTGCAAATAAAAGCTCCATAGGAATCAAGAACAAAAGAAGCATCGCGACTGAAAATGAACCTCAAAAACCTCATCGAGCAATTGTGAAACAGAGAGCAAATTGTAACCAAAATCCTCAACCAAAGCAACATTAGATAGAGTGAAATTTTCATTAATTTTGATCATAGCTTTGCCCTTCACTCTGCTCTTGCGATTGTTTCCAAACGTGATGTTCTTGCGCTGCCTATCTGAGGTAAAACTGGAGAACCATGTAGAATTCCCGGTCATGTGTCAAGAACACCCGAAATCAATGATCTACTTGTCCTCTAGTCTCCCACGACTCCCCTAAGTAGAGAAGTAAAATCTCGAGTACTCAGCGCTAGGTTTAGAGATAAGATGCTTAGGTATCCAGCGCTGAACGACTCGAGGAGTATGTAAAGCAGGAGACTGTGTGTGATGAGAACCATACTGAACATGTGGTGTCCTCGCAACTTGCTGAGGTCTCCTAAAATAATTACGACCAAAATGCCTACGTGGTCTATCATCATACGATGTACAATATACACCACGATGAGCATAGTCACTCATATAGCTGTAAGGAGCCTCATAATAAGTATACGCATTATAATCATAGTCATGCATATAAAATGAAGAATAATCATGAGAATGTAAAGTATAACACGACGTTCATCTTTCATGCGTCTATAGCAAAAACCAACCAAGTGTCCTACACGATGACAATAAGTGCAATGGAAAACTTTCTTTGGTGTAGGTTTATGGGTTTCTGGTATAACAGGCCATTGATTCGAAAGAATTTTTAGGCGCCCATTCACCCCCCCTCTGGTCGCTACTTTCGGTCCTACAAAAAGCCAAAGATCCTCCCTATCCCAAAAAGATAATCATTTCTTCCCTCAAGATAGACTCGAAGCAAAAACCAAGAAAAACTGTGAGGTAAGAGCGAAGTCAAAGTTCTATCGAAGCCCTCGAAGAAGTTAGAATGAAGTCTGCCTCACGAAGATGAGGGACTTCGAACACAGAAGGGGGCTGTTGGGGGAAAATATCCAATCTTCGGGGTTATTTCCAGAACAGCATGAAGACAGCCAACCAGTTCGAAGATTGTCCGAAGGCCATCTTCGAAGGTGCTCGAAGCCTGGTTCGAAGCCCGAAGGCAGGCATTGGTTCGAAGTATGTCTTCGAACCAAAGCCCTTCAGGATCTTTTCTGCCAGCTAAGATGGAAGACTTATTTTCTATCCTATTAGATTAGTCTTTTACCATTTTAGCCCTATTAAGGAAACCGAATAGTTTCCTTAATGTCGGTTGTAATAGAGGGGTAAATAGGTCTTTTCCTTAATGTTTGGGCCTATAAATACCCCCCATTTCACCCTGTAATAGGGACCGATCAGAAGGATTCAATACACACTTTCGAACTATTCTAAGCTATTATCCTTTCGGAGGCTTAGAACAGTTTGCTTCGCAAACACTTCGTTTGTTAGTTTCTTTTCTACAGAAACCTGTTAGCGTAATCTTTTACGCCAACAGTTGGCGCCGTCCGTGGGGAACTTAGTCCAAAAAACTTCGTTCTCTACCAACCTTTTGCATCATGCCTCCTAAGCGGAGCGCACCTCGCAATCCCACTCGGAGGTCCTCTCGGATCTCCGGAGAGATACCCTTCGACACAGTCGAAGTCGGAGGGTCTTCGACTATCCCTCCACCTCTAACTCCGCAAGGGGCTTCTATCCCTCGAGGATACGAAACCTCTCCACCAACCCCTTCTACACTTCGACCGCCCGGAGCCACTCTGCCACCCTCCATTCCGATTCGAACTGATCATACCAGTTCTCAAGACCCGGAAGGTCCTTCCGGAGGAGATGAAGATAGCCTTGGAGACATGGCCACTCAAATGGCCAATCTTCAAGCCGAGGTAGCGAGGTGGCGACAGGAGGCTGCGAACAGGCTTCGCCCTCAAGCCACCCCAGCTATCCCCGAAGTGCACGAAGACGACGATCTTGATTATCCCGAAGCCCCGGAGAACGCCTCTTACGACAACGAATCTCCGTTGCACCCCGAGCTCCAGAAGGTTCGCTTCGATCCGAGGTTCAAAGCTTCGAAGCTTTGCAAGTATGCCGGAGACGAAGATCCCAGTGAGTTTGCGCGTTCTTATGCCCTAGCAATCGAAGCTAGTGGCGGAGACAGAGAAACTATGGCAAAGTGCTTCCCGTTGGCTCTTCAAGGAGTGGCGTTGAGATGGTTCTGGTCTTTAAAGCCGGGATCAATCGCTTCGTGGTCACAGTTGAAGAGGAAGTTTATAAGTAATTTTCAGGGCACCTTCGTGCCCCCCATGTCGACAGGAAGCCTTTTCCAAGTGAAACAGCTCCCCGGAGAAACATTGAGGCAGTACTTCAAGCGCTTCGCTCACACGAAGTCGCAAATTCGGGGGCTGTCCACATCTTCGGTGGTTGATGCGGCTCGGGAAGGCGTCAGTCATAAAGGCCTTCTGGATAAATTGCATCGGAAGAGCATCACCACAGTATCACAGTTGATGTCGTACTTCGAGGAGTACTCGAAGTCGGAAGAAGGTTGGCTTCGGAGGACTACTGCTACTTCGACAGTGTTGACAGAAGTTAAAGCAGAAGTGAAGGCTTCGGCTCCGCCGCAAGAGCCAGTCCCCGAAGTGCAACATGATAGAAGAAGAGGGCAAAAGCACCCTCGTTCTGAGGTCTTAAACATTGCACCCCCGCAGAAGTTTGCACCAAGAGCTCCACAGCCTGCGGGGAACAAGTCCAGCGGCTGGAGGCCGCCAGGGAAAACGGCTGGCGAAGGCCAGACCCTTTTTTGCTGTATTCATGGAGAGAACCGAAGCCATGCAACTGACACCTGCAAGGCTATTCTTACCCTTCGGGGAGAATACTTGGAGAGAACTTCGGGTCGAGGTAGTACCGACCAAAGTCCAGCAGCAGCAGTGCGCTCGGAGCCGGTCCAGGCTGTAGCGCGAATAGAAAATTTTGATGCTGCAAGACATCCTCCGGTAGCCAATGTTATGCCACCTCCGAAGCAAGAAGAAGGGCAAGATAGAGGGAAGAGAGTAGTTCTCCCTATCTCCGGAGGAGGTACTCTCGGAAGCATGTCCAAGAGACAGCGAAGAGAGTACGTTCGAGAAGTAGGCCACATTGGAACTTCGTCATCTGCAGCTGCAATGCCGGAGTGGTCTCATGTTCCAATATCTTTCTCTGCGGAGGATGCAGCTGGTATCAAGTTCCCGCATGCAGATCCATTGGTTATCACTGCTGATATTGCAGGGACTGAAGTCCGAAGGGTGCTAATTGACGGAGGTAGCTCGGCAGATATCATATTTGTGCAAGCCTTCGATCAGTTATGCATTTCCCGAAAGCATCTCCTCCCAGCGGCTCGTCCTCTGCAAGGCTTCGCAGGACCTCCGCTAGATGCACTTGGCCAGATAGGCCTGGAAGTAACCTTCGGAGAAGGTTTACTAGCCCGAACTGAGGAAGTTATCTTTGATGTGGTAGATGCCCCGTATGCTTATAATGTTATTTTCGGCCGAGGCATGTTGAATCAATTCGGAGCTGTGGCGCATCACAACTACTTGTGCATGAAGATGCCCACACAGTCAGGAGTTCTGACAATCTTCGGAGATCAAGCCATAGCTCGGAGGGCAGAATATGGTCATGGTCCTCCTCTTGATCCAAGGCAAGTAAACAGTGTCCAAGATAGTGGGCAGTAGAACTAGCACCCTTCGGCATATCTTTTCTGGCAAGGACAGCTATCAAATCTCAAGTCCTAGCAGACTTCGTAGCAGAGTGGACTCCACCTGCGAAGTTGACTCCGGAGAAATCAGATGACGGAGTCTGGACTATTTACTCCGATGGGGTTTTCCAAGCATCCGGAGCAGGCATTGGGGCAGTATTAATTTCTCCGTCAGGACAAAGAGCAATGTACTCCGCAAGACTCAACTTTAAGTCTACCAATAATATAGCGGAGTACGAAGGAATTTTATTGGGACTCCGGAAAGCACGTGCTCTAGGGGCTACAAGGATAATTATAAAAACAGATTCTCAGATAGTAGCAGGGCACGTAGACAAAAGTTTTCAAGTCCGACATCCACAGCTTGCAAAGTACTTGGAAGAAATTCGCAAGATCGAAGCACATTTCAAGGGTATTTCCATTCGGAGTATACCAAGAGCTGAAAACGTGCAAGCGGACATTTTAGCGAAGGCTGCTGCCGGAGCTGTGGATGTGCCTGACGAAGCTTTCTATGAGGAGCTCAATATACCTTCGGTGCCACAAGTTGCTTCTGCAGAGATTCTCTGCATTCCTAGTGCAGATTGGAAAGATTCAATCATAGAACTCTTGCAGGGAGGAACGAATTTGCCCGAAGAGCCCCAATTGTCAAGGTTAAAGCTCAGAGCAAGAAATTATCAGCTAATCAACGGTATATTATACAAGGCCGGAGTATGTTCCCCTCTACTCCGATGTATATCTCAAGCCGAAGGCCAAGAAATTCTTCGAGAAATTCACGAAGGCCTTTGTGGAAGTCATTTAGCCCCTAGAGCTCTGGCAGGAAAAACACTTCGCCAGGGGCTTTATTGGCCCACAATAACAGCTGATGCGGAGAGCTTGGTCCGCACTTGCCAAGGATGCCAGTGGATGGGTCGACGGAGTCATCGCCCACCAACAGCTCTTCAAGTCATTGCTCCGGTATGGCCTATGGCCAGATGGGGTATGGATCTAATTGGTCCCTTTCCGTTAGCAAAGGGAAATCTGAAGTTCGCAGTGGTAGCTATTGAATATTTCTCTAAGTGGGTGGAAGCAGAACCCTTAACAGCTATCACTTCGAATAATGTACAGAAATTCTTCTGGAAAAACATTATTTGCAGGTTCGGAGTGCCTAGATATCTCACAGTTGATAATGGAACACAGTTCGACGCAGAACCCTTCAGGAAGTTTTGCGAAGACTTAGGCATTCAACTATGTTTTGCTGCAGTGAGACATCCTCAGTCAAATGGAGCAGTTGAGCGAGCCAATGGAAATATCTTATCAGGGCTAAATCGAAGAATAGTAGGATTATCAAAGGGACTGTGGACCGAAGAGCTTCCGAAGATTCTGTGGTCCATTCGGACTACGCAAACAAGGTCCACAGGTTTTACTCCGTTCAGACTACTATTCGGAGATGAAGCTATGACTCCAACGGAGCTCAAAGGAGGATCACTTCGCAGCACCGAACCAGACATAGAAGAAGAAAGACAAGCTTCGTTAGATTTGTCAGAAGAGACAAGGCTTCGAGCTGTAGCTAACTTATCAAAGTATCATCAGCAGACGAAGACTTGGTATGACCCGAAGGTTAAGCTCAGCGAGTTAAGACCGGGTCATCTTGTTCTACGAAGCATTATAGCACCAGGGAAGTTAGGCAATAAATGGGAAGGTCCATATCTAATCGTCCGCTCGGGGCGCCCTGGTTCATTCAAATTAGCTAATTTAGAAGGTGAAGAGTTAGCACATACTTGGCATGCGGAGCACCTAAAGCGATACTTCGCATAAGGGCCCCTTGTAATCTGCTTGTAATCACCTCTAAATTAATAAAACATACACCAGTGGTTTGCCCTTCCCCTTGACACTCCTAGTTTCCCGAGCGGACGCGCTGGGACGGAAGTCGATCGAGAGGGAAGTGTCATCAAGCTGGCTGTATTTCCGGACTTCGTACCCATAAAGTCGAAGCCTCCGGCGTGGTGGCTGAAATCCATCTGGAGCCCAAGCTGATACCTTGTAGGCATCCGTAAAAGAGCCAATACCACATTCTACGGAGTCCAAGCTTCGGCTGGTAGACTTCCGTAAAAAGAGCCGAAGGTGGCCAAAATCTGCGGAGTCCAAGCTGCAGCTTGCAGACTTCCGTAAAAAGAGCCGAAGGTGGCCAAATTCTGCGAAGTCCAAGCTCCGGCTGGTAGACTTCTGCAAAAAAGAGCCCAAGTGGCCAAATTCTGCGAAGTCCAAGCTCCGGCTGGTAGACTTCTGCAAAAATAGCCGAAGGTGGCTACAATTTCTACGAAGTCCAAGCTCCGGCTGGTAGACTTCTGCAAAAATAGCCGAAGGTGGCTAAAGCAAAACAGCATTTCAGCCATGAGCTCCGAATGTCTGTTCATATAAGTCCAAAGTGACAAATTTTTTAAGACACTAAAGTGTCATCGAAGTTATCTTAATTGATTTCCTTCGCAAAGCAAACAAAGGTATCAAGTTACCATTCTTCCGACTATAAAGGTCGAAGACATTTCATAAGATTTCAAAAGATCTTTAAAAATGACAGAGGGGCTCCGAACCCCCAAGAAAAATTGTACTCCGAAGTTTTTTCTTTGCGCATAACCATCTTTGAATACAGTTCGAAGTTGCTTATACCCAAAGAGGGGCTAGTAATATGGAGACAATTTTAAATCGGCATTCATTATTGAAACAAATGTGTTTACAGATTACATCATGAAAAATTGGTATCTATACCAAGAAGGAATCGGAGACCTCTTCGGTCCCGAGAGCTAGGGGTGGAACGACTAGTTCCAACATCGGAAGTTCTAAGAACTTTACGTTTAACTCTCTTCCTCCCCTTCGAAGCTCTAAAATCCTTCTGCTCTTGTTGAAGCTCGGCCCATGTTCGAAGTCGTTCGGGACTTCTCTCCCAGCTTCTAAGATCTTCAGATCTTTTATTTTGAGCTTCACCTTCGTCTTCGGACCATTTAGTGTCTTCAGAAGACGAGGTGTTTGCGTCGATCTCTTTATCTTCCTCTTTAATATAAGACAATACGTCTTTGATTACTTCGGGCGCAATAACGCCGGAGTCATCTCGAGGGATAAGGAATCGAGGACGTTTATAACTCTTTAGAAGTTCGAAGGTGTTCCACAGTGAGCGAAGTTCGCTGTTAAGCTCTAACACTTCGATATCTTCCATAAGAGGCAAAGCCTAAAAATATAACAAACAAGATTTTCATTGATAAATGTTTACAAGCACAAAGCTTTACATGGTTAAAAATCCTAAAACATTCCTAAACCTGTGGGTTTGAAGGAGGTTGGCTGCTCGAAGCTTGGCTTCGAACATGCTTCTGGCGTTGGCCTTCATCAATCCAAGCCTTGATCGCAGATCGACCTTCGGCTCTCCACGAAGTTTGGAAGGCCCGCCAAGCAGCGGCTACACCTTCGGAAGGTTTGAGAAGTCGGTCGTCGTCGAAGGTGATTGGACCTCTTCCTGCGTCCGGAGTTATTGACCGGCCCAAATCCTCGTAATAGCGAAGTAGACCAACAGCAGACACATGTCCGGAGAGTTCTCCGTATCTAATGCCCGCTGTCTTCATCTGCTTCGCCACCCCTTGGATTCTTTTCAACCGGCGCAGAAGGCTGATGTTATCATCAGAAGGGAGAATTCCAGTAGTACCGAAGTACTCCAGGACTTCTAACAACTGATTCATAATCTCCGCAGCCACCTTCTCAGACTTCAACTTATCTTCGTTCAGCGCATCCTTCGCCGAAGTAACTTCGTCCAAAACCCCAGAAAGCCTAGCATTCTCAGTGGTCAAAGTGTTTTTCTGTGTCAACAATTGGCTAGCTTCCTCTTCAAGCCGGACGACCCTAGACCCTGCAGTAGCGTGCTCCGCCCGCAGTTTGTCAACTTCTGCTCGAAGCACAATCCTTTCCGCTTCGAGCTCCTTCTTTACAGCTTCCAAGCTTTGCCTGGCCCTTCGCTCTGTTAATATTATATTGTCCATTTGAGTCACTCGACTTTCAGAAATGTTAAAATTCCTTCGAAGAGTGCTATTTTCTTCCCGAAGCCGAGCGATTTCTTCGTCATTGCATAGACTTGCAGCTCGGGCCAAGACAGTTTGCTGCCAAAGTAAAAATCAAAGTAAATATTCATTCGAAGATAAATTCTATAATAATTTGCAGTTGTTTCATACCTGATAAGCTGTACGTTCAATAATGGCATTAAGCTCCGTCCTGTCAGCCTTGCGCAGGATGGCCACTAATTCGGTCTCCCCTATCTCACGACTAGCTCGATCCAAAGGTTCGAGCAAAGTCCGAAGACCAGTTGTTTGCCCTAAGAAAGGAGCCAGCAAGGGGAGCATGCTTATTGCCTCTTGGTCATCTTCGTTCAATGAAGGACCGGAGCTTTGGCCTGTGGCCTTCGGAGCCACTGGAGTTCGAGCCTCCCTAGAAGATTGGCTCTCGTCTGTTGAATCAGACGGAGTTGATTCGGAGCTTATAGCAGGCAGGGGCTCTATTTGTCTTTTGCCTCTTCCAGGCCCTTTTTGAGTAACTCTAGGGGCTGGCTCCGAAGTCGTCGAAGGTTCAGGAATTATTTCCTCCTGACGGACTTCTTCCATAGGAGTGGGCTCTGCAAAGTAATCAAAGTATTATACATAGTATAAAAATTCAGATAAATACAAAAGTTCTTCGAAATCTACCTTCGGCAGTCCGTGGAGGAGTTGTTGTCGGACTGATTGGTGGATCGAAAGCTAATTCTTCATCTGAATCAGCCGTTGAATCATGGACTACAGGAGCATCGTCCTGGGTAGTCCTCGTTGCTTCTTCGGGAATCGAAGTTATAGTGACTTCAACCCCACTTTCATCCACAGGAACTTCGTCCTGAGCTACATCTTCTTGAACTGCCGAAGTCCTTGGTTGATCAACATTTTCTCCGGACTCCGGTACGTTCGCAGGTACTCCGGTTTGTGCGGCCCTTTGAGTTTCATTCTCTTCCAATAGGCGCACAAGTAACCTTTCCATTTCTTCTTGAGAATCGGAAACCGAAGCTCTGGAGCTCGAAGGTAAAGGATCTAAAGGTGCGAGGTTCTTCGGCTTCCGAGCCACCCTCTTCGCCGGAGTTTTTGCTGAAATTGAAGTTCCAGCTTCGGCTTTCCTTTTTTGAGGCCCTTTCTCCGAAGGTGCCCAATCCATCAGAGGGGGAGGAGCAAGTTTCAGCATTCCCCATATTCTATTAAATCTTTCCCAACTCCCAACCAGCTTAATTCGCCACTCTTTTTCGGTCGGAGTTGGAACACCTAAGATTTTTTCCGAAGCCCTTATAATCTGTTCTGAAGTAACAGGGGCTGAAGATTCTACAACATAAATAATTCAAGTCAGTTTTTCTTCGAAGTAAATATGTTTAATGCATGTTGTTTTCGAAGTTACCTGTAGGACTTGAAGTCAAGTTAATTCTGCGAAGACCACCTTCGGAATCATCTTCGAAGATAATAGGCCAGTCAGCCATCAACGGAGGAATTTGAAGACCGATGAACTCTTCGGCCAAGTCTCGCATACTGAGTCTTCGGCTAACTTTTTCAAGCAAGTTCAGACGGGCTTCGAATTGGCCTTCGTCAGGACGCACCAAAGCTTCTTTTCGGAACTGGATTTCTCTAAGAGGTCCAGCCAGAGGATTGCTTGCCCCGACTTCGGCATAGAACCATTTCAGCACCCAATCAGTATACCATCTAGCATTGATGGCCTTAGCAGGGAATCGCAGAGCGTATTCATCTCGAAGCCTAAAATTGATGCTTCCGAAGGCAACCACTACTTTTTCACCTCCGGAGCCTACGAAGGTCTTCGGCTGACAAGTTGCTCTGTGCAATGCTGCGAAGATTTCAGCCCTCCCCTCACAACCTTCGGCTCTCAAAGCCCACTCGAAGATAGCTAATCTAGCTACAGCATTCGGAGACAGCTGGGGGAGGGTTACATGAAACAAGTCGAGGACTTCAGCTAAGAAATCTACAGCGGGGAGGCCCAAGCCTGCTTCGAAAAAAGCTTCGAACACTACGACTTCTCCGAGTCTTGGTGATGGGATTGCTTCTTTCCCTGGTTTTCGAATCATAACTCCCGCACCTATATTTCCTCCTACTGCCATTGCCAGGGAATCTCTTTTGCAGGTTGAAGGTCCTAATCTAAAGGATTGGTCCAGATATTTGGTCGATGGAGGGCACAGACCTTGATCATCGGCTATTTGGGGATTTTTTCCCTTTGCCGCCATAGAAGTTGTCGCCTGCATCGAAGGCGTCGCCGTCACTGTTGCCGCTGCCGCTGCCGCAGCCGCTTGTTGACGAGCCAAGGTCGAAGGAGGTGCAGAGCCCTTGGTCTTCGCCATTGCAACTGCTGGATCGATCTGAGAGAATGGAGGCTAGGGCTCAAGAACTCAAAGGGCTAAAAAGTTTTCGATTGAGAAGAAGCAGTGAAAAGGTAATCGGTAAAGTTTTGAGGTTCTTTATTTATAGCCTAAACTTTCCGTTTGTTACCGTTTGGGCTCTGCCCTTTCGCATTCCCGTCTGTTATTTTTCTTCCGAAAATAACGCCTCGAATAACTCCGTTAGAAACAGAAACTAACGGCTATATTTTCTAAGTCCAAAAAGACTTTCGAACTTCCTGAGTCAGTTCTAAGATAGTTCGAAAAGTAATTACCTTATGACTGATTCGAAGTTCATGTCTTCGTATATTTCGAAGATAAAACAAAAATCAATAACCCCTATGATTGGTTATTTTTTCTTTCCGTATACTGCTCTCCTAACGTTACAGGTCAAACGGAGAAGCGTATTCGAGGGGCTACTGTTGGGGGAAAATATCCAATCTTCGGGGTTATTTCCAGAACAGCATGAAGACAGCCAACCAGTTCGAAGATTGTCCGAAGGCCATCTTCGAAGGTGCTCGAAGCCTGGTTCGAAGCCCGAAGGCAGGCATTGGTTCGAAGTATGTCTTCGAACCAAAGCCCTTCAGGATCTTTTCTGCCAGCTAAGATGGAAGACTTATTTTCTATCCTATTAGATTAGTCTTTTACCATTTTAGCCCTATTAAGGAAACCGAATAGTTTCCTTAATGTCGGTTGTAATAGAGGGGTAAATAGGTCTTTTCCTTAATGTTTGGGCCTATAAATACCCCCCATTTCACCCTGTAATAGGGACCGATCAGAAGGATTCAATACACACTTTCGAACTATTCTAAGCTATTATCCTTTCGGAGGCTTAGAACAGTTTGCTTCGCAAACACTTCGTTTGTTAGTTTCTTTTCTACAGAAACCTGTTAGCGTAATCTTTTACGCCAACAGGGGCTTTGCCAGAAACAGCCAGAAAAGTTACTTGGCACTGTCTACTTCGATCAAAAAGCTACGCAGAAAAAGCAAGCTAGAGTACTAGTGTACTGTTGCTACAGAGAAGTAGTACTACTTGCAACAAGCAAGAACTAGTACTCCTCACGTGAAGAACAGAAGCAACAGTGAAGCATTAACACCGAAATAACAAGGCTACACACATCAAAACGAAACAGTAGAGATGGTAATGAGGTACTACATATGAACCAGGAGGAATAGAATCATCCACCCAGAGAACAAATAGGATGAACAGCAGCAAGCAGCCTTGCAGCGCACACACAGGAGAGAGAAACGCAGGGAACAAAATGACCCAATATAATAAAAAGTGATTTCAGCAAAAAAGGATGACCTAACCCTAGGGATTGGGGCCCTATTTATAGGCTGCCCAATGACTTGGAATATTCCACCAGCCCCTTAGGGTTTTTTACAGATGCTGAAATAACAGGAAAAGACTAGACTACCCTTAGGATATTTTTACAGACTCGACTGACTGACATTGGGCCTAGGGACAAAATAGAAAACTCCTATTTACAGATGACTTATCCGGAAGCTAAGCTTTCGTGGCGACTACGACTTCTCTTCTGCACAGTCCAATACAAGATTGACGGTTGTCAGTTTTGCGCCGAAACTGACAAAGCCTCCACCGACTTTGCACCAGGTACCCGGATTGGGCCGGCCTGACTCTGCAGCTCTCTCAGCCCGGCAATCGCTCACCGCCCGTGTACCTGAGTCAATCCTGGTCAACAGCCTAGTGGGTCTTCTGCTGCTTCTGGCCCATGTACCCGGATTGGGCCAGCCCAACTTTGCGGCCCCTCTGCCAGACAGTCGCTCGCTGCCCGTGTACCTGAGTCACACACGACCCATGACACAGCAGATCACCTCTCTTCTTCTGTCCTCTTTGACTATCATTGACAATGACTCATCACATCTAGAGCCATGAGGCCCACGCTATTTAGAATGGCTCCTCACTTTTTGTGGAGCATCTAACTTGGCTCTCTCTTTCTCAAGGGTAGTGTTGGTATAAAAGATTACGCTAACAGGTTCTCGAAGATTAAGAACTAACAAACGAAGAGTTTGTGATGCGGACTATTTCGAGCCTCCGAATAGGATAATAGCTCAAAGTAGTTCGAAGTTGTGTATTGAATAGAGGAGTATTCGATGCCTATTATAGGGTGAGAAAGGGGGTATCTATAGGTAAAAACTCTAAGGAAAAGACCTATTTACCCCTTAATTACAACCGACATAGTGGAAACTATTCGGTACCCCGAGTAGGGTTAAAATAGTTAAATCTATCCGAAGAAGATAGATAAAGAAGACGTCTTATCAGTTTTGTTGTTTTCCACTGTAGCTTCGGAGGCTTCGGAGGATACCTTCGAACCATGAAGCCGAAGTATCCTTCGGCTTGAAACCTTCATTATCTTGGAGATGAACACATGCTTTGATGCTGATGAATTATCTTTGGCCGCTGATCTCTAAAGCCCTGAGGATGAAGTATTTTCCCCCAACAGTAGCCCCTCGAATACACTTCTCTGATTTAACCTGTATAGCAGGAGAGCACTATACGCAAGGAATATTTTCATATTCAGGAACTTAGAGAAATTTGAAGGCATTAAAGTCGTTCTAAGAATCTTCGACACCGACGTATATCTGATGAAAACTTTGAACCAGACCCTAGTGTGAACGCTTCACAAGGGAATGAACCGTTGCGGAGGCGGAACATTGTGAGGAGCCATTAAATTCGAGTCGTTACTTTTCAAGTAGCCGTTAGGCTTCTATAAAAAGTAACGGTCAAAATTTTACGGCGGTTTTACACCTTTTCACTTCCTGGGTCCACTTGTCAACGACAGAAGTCGAACCTGCAATGTGAACGCACGATCGAAGCGCAGTAACTAGCGGAAAGTCTATAAAAGGGGGGTCGAAGCCCATCGAAATTTTTTACAGATCTTGGATTTTGAAGCTTTCTTTCTTCAACCTCCAAAACTCTCCCCAACCCTTTGAGCAATCAACCCATGGCGAGGACTAGCACGACTGTGCCAATGGCTATGTGTCACGCCCCGATTTAATAAATTAGGACCTTTGTTGAAATTCCATAGAAAGTCAATAAAACAAGACGTTCATCATGCGACCACGTACAATACGGGCAATCATTCACGGTTCGTAGACCGTATTAGTACAAAAGTGAATAAAGGTGAAGAGAAACTAATAAAACAAAGGGTCCTAGATGAACGCCTCCTTCCAGTCTCGCCTTGACTGGGTCGCTTCTCCAGAACTTCATTCTCCTCGTAGTAGACGGGCTCTGGTGGTGTAAGTCAACGGGGGTGAGTACAAACGTACTCAGCAAGCCACCGAATGCAAATATAATGCAGAGTAATAACAAGGGAGATAGTGGCTAATTTTGCAGAAAAGCGTAATTTGTAAAGCAATTAAATGTGATCAATTTATTAGTACTGAAATGTAAACATGTGTATGCGTCATCATCTTCTAACTCGAGGGGTAGAGTCAGCCCCACCTCGCTCAATAGTCCTTACATGCCATGAATAACTCAACCATTAAAACAATTGTAAAATAACTGCGAGTTGTCACACAACCCACCCTTGATCGTGGGCTTGGCTTTTCAAAAAGATTGAATATTCTGATCAGAGATGTACCACTGTACCGACAAGGCACACACTCGTCACTTACACCAAAGTGTAACGAGATGACCCATACCACGGGAACTCGTGCCAAAACCTTCCATATGGTCCTCCTCGACCCGACAACACCCTCTTATGGGTTTCATATGGTGTCCCGACGCGTCGAGCCTCACCATACCCCCCTTGAGCCACGTCGGTACAGGTCACCCGCAGGTTGCCCCTTGCCCCCTCCACTATGGTGCATCGAGTCAGATTGTTCCATACTTCCAGTTAGGACTTACCCATTAGACTTGTGGTTTGTACGGAAGTGCTTTGCAACATATCCCGTAGTCCGGTCCTTATATTGCCCCGGGTGCGACAAACCAATGCCCTAGCTTGCACCCGGAACCCACCATACTTATAACATAGCTGTTGGCGTAAAAGATTACGCTAACAGGTTTCTAGAAGTTAGAAACTAACAAACGAAGTGTTTGCGAAGTAAACTGTTCTGAGCCTCTGAAAGGATAATAACTCTAAACAGTTCGAAGATGTGTATTGAATAATTTGATATTCGATCCCCATTACAGGGTAAAACGGGGGGTATTTATAGGCCCAAGCATTAAGGAAAAGACCCTTTTACCCCTCTATTACAACCGACATAGTGGAAACTATTCGGTACCCTTAATAAGGATAAAATGGTAAAAGACTAATCTAATATGAAAAAAGATAAGTCTTCCATCCTAGCTGGCAGAAAGGCTCTCTGAGGAGTCCACGTTCGAAGATATACTTCGTACCAGCGTTTGCCTTCATGCTTCGAATCCTATTCAAAGCGTCCCCGAGGTTTAGACATTTAAAGCCTTTGATTAAACCTTTTGCCTGTCTTGTCGCAACAATGGCTCTGAGGATGAAGTATTTTCCCCCAACAGTAGCCCCTCGAATACGCTTCTCCGCTAAATCTGTAGTGTTAGGAAAGCAGTATACGCAAGAAAAATAATCATGCGCAGAGGCTAACAGTTTTAATTAACCTTCGAAATATGCGAAGATCCGAAACTTCGAATCAACTTATAATAAAATTATGCTCAAACTATTTTAGAATTAACTTAAAAAGTTCGAAAGCATTTTTAGGCTTAGAAGAAACAACTGTTGGCTTTTTCCTCAATGGAAATTAAGTAAATGCGTTAAGTTGGCAAAGAGACAACGATCAGGAATGTGAAAAGGCAAAACACCAAACGGTAAAAAATCGTGGTCTGGGCTATAAATAGGGGGCCCAGATCTTTCCCGAATACCTTCTCACCGCTTTCATGCAAAAAAGCCAACAGACAAACCCTAGCCTCCATTTTTTCCTCTCGAGAAATACATACGATTCCATGGCGAGGACAAGCTTCCAAGTTCCTGGGGTTGCTTCAGCCCTAGCCCAGCAACAGGCAGCGGCAGCAGCATCGGCGGCAACATCCATAGCGGCGACTCCGGTAATGGCAGTGGCAGCATCAACGGCGGTGCCAGGAAGTAATCCCCCACAAGGTAGTCCTCATGACCTCCTTCCAGCGTCATCGAAGTATGCAGACCAGTCTTACCAACTGGGACCGTCAACCTGCAAGAGGGAAACACTCGCAGCAGCAATGGAAGGGAAGATTAGCTCGGAGATCATGATCCGCAAACCTGGAAAATAATCTACTCCCTCACCCAGGCCCGGAGAAGTGGTTGTCTTCGAAGCCTTTTTCGAAGCTGGGTTAGGACTTCTGGCCGTCGACTTCCTTGCTGAAGTACTGGATTTATTCATTGTTACTCTCCCCCAACTCTCTCCGAACGCGATAGCTCGCCTCTCCATCTTTTAATGGGCGCTGCGAGCTGAAGGCTGCGGAGGAAGAGCAGAAATCTTCGCAGCTTTACACCGAGCTTCATGCCAACCGAAGAACTTCATAGGCCCTAGAGGTGAGAAGATGGTAGTGGCCTTCGGAAGTATTAACTTCTGGCTTCGGGATTAATACGCCCTTCGATTTCCAGCTAAGGCCATCAATGCCCGGTGGTATACAAATTGGATTCTCCGGTGGTTTTATGTCGAAGTTGGGGCAGGGAGCCGCTTGGCCGGACCTTTACAAGACATAAATTTCCGAAGAGAAGCCCTCATTCACCCAGATCTAGGCCAACTCGAAGCCCGCCTCAGTCTACTTGAGCGAATTAGCCACCGCTTGAGTATGAGGGATTTGGCAGAAGAGTTCCTCGGACTGCAAATTCCCCATCTGATGGCCAACTGGCCTATCACCTTCGAGGAAGACCCGGAGGGAGGCCTCCGAAAAATTTCTTCGAACTCAAGCTCTACCGGTAACTTTGAAAACAACATGTTTCATATATATTTATTTGAAGAAATAACTAATATTAACATATCTCTCAGCTTCTCTGGCTCCAATGACTTCGGAGCAAATTGTGCAAGCTTCGGAGAAGATATTGGGAATTCTAACTCCGGCAGAGAAGGAATGGATAAAAAGTTAGTGGGTACTTGGGAACGATTTAACCGAGTGTGGGGGGTGCTCGGAGTTGTTCCCTCTCCCCTTTTGGATTGGGTTCCTTCGGAGCATGGGCCTAAGAAAAGGAAGGCTGAAGCTGGACCTTCAGCTCCTACCAAGACTCCATCGAAGAAGGTAGCTCGAAAGCCAAAAACTACGGCGCCTTCGAGTCCGATAACTTCAGTCTCCGATTCTTCGGAGGATGAAGGCAGAATTCTTGTTGACCTGATTGACAAGGATGAAAACCTAGCAGATGCAAGCACTGGCAATGCTGCAAGTGTGTCGGATATTCCAGACAACCCTGTGCAGGTTGGGACTTCGACTACTCAGGAGAACTTGCCACATGGAGCCCCCATGAACGAAAGTGGAGCCGAAGTAGCTCTAGAGGCAACTCCGATTCTAGACGAAGAAGCGACTGTAGCTCCCAAAGAGGCTCTGACAGTCGAAGCTTCAATCTTGAATTTTGATTCCGATGAAGACTTAGCTTTTGACCCTCCAAGCAGCCCCGTGCTCACTCGTCGCCAAGACTTAGGAGGTAAACTTCGCATAATCTTTTTGTCTTTTTTCCCTGTAACATTATACAATATATAATACCTTCGCATCAACAGGGTCCACTCCTACGGAAGAAGTTCATCCTGAAGACACGGTACCTGGAACTTCAACAACTCCGGAGCCAATTCCAAAAGTCACCCAAATGGGACCTGGAAAAGGTAAAGGCAAAATGGACCCATTCCTTGCTCCGAGTTCTGGATTAACTCCATCCGAATCAACAGACGGGGGTCAATCTACGGAGGCGGGCCAATCTGTCGAAGTTTCTGAAGATGCGACCCAACGCTCCGACCCCTCGCCAAACGAAGATGATCAAAGGGCCTTGACAATGCTCCCTCTCCTAGCCCCTTTTCTAGAGCGAAGGACCGGACTTCGGGCTTTGCTCGAACCTCTGGACCGAGCTAACCGCGAAGTCGGGGAGACGGACTTGGTAGCCATCATGAGCGAAGCCGAGGGTTCGGAGCATATCAGGTACGAAGTATCTGCAAAACAAAATTAGTCTTTCCTACAAATAATCTTACCTTGCTTTTTTCTCTTTGCAGCAAATAGTCTTGGCCCGAGCTGCGGCTGTTTCAAACAAACGTGGAAGCCTTCGCCTTCGAGAGGAAATCACTACCCTTCAGTGAAATCTTAACATCTCCGAAGGTCGGGTTTCGCACTTAGACAACATGGTTTCAGCAGAGCGAAGGGCCAGACAAAGCTTGGAAACTAAGAATAAAAAGCTCGAAGCACAACAAATTGTGCTTCGGGAAGAAATAGAAAAAATGCGAATCGAGCATGCTATGGTGGGGGCTGAACTTGTCAAGCTCCAGGAGGAAAAGGCCAAAGCTGCGAAGGAGGCTAGCAACCTGCTTAGCCAAAAAAGATCTCTAGCTATAGAGGCAGCTAGGCTTTCTGCTATGGTGGATGAATTGAGTGCCTCGAAGGACGCTTTACTCGAAGATAAACTAAAATCGGTGAAGGTAGGTGCAGAAGTCTTGAACCAACTCCTAGGTGTTCTAGAGTACTTCGGTACTACTGGGACACTTCCTTCAGATGACAACATCTCCCTGCTACGATGGCTGAAAAGGATCCAAGGAGCGGCGAAGATGATGAAGATAGCAGGCATTCAGTATGGAGAGATCTCCGGCCAAGTGGCTGCTCTCGGAGTGCTTCGTTACTACGAAGATCTAGGATTATCAATAACGCCAAGTTCAGGGGTAGCCCCAATTTCCTTCGATGAGAATCAGCTTCTTAATCCTTCTGCGAATGTAGCTGCTGCTTGGCAAGCCTTTCAAGCTTAATGGAGAGCTGAGGGTCGCACTGCGATCAAAGCTTGGATTGATGAAGGGCAATGCTAGAAGCAAGCTCGTTCGCAAGCTTCGAGAAGCCAACCTCCACCGAACCCACAGGTCTAGATTTGTTTTATGATCCTGTCTGTAAAGAATCATGTTTTTATACATTATGAATGAAAATTTACTTATCATGTTTTTAGGCTTCTCAACCTCATGTGGATGATGTCGAAGTGTTAAATATTACCAAAGAACTTCGCCTGCTATGGGCTACCTTCGATCTTTTAAAACTTCACAAGCGACCTCAATTTTTAATTCCTCAAGATAACTCTGGTGCAATTGCACCCGAAATATGTAAAGACATTCTATCTTATATTAAAGAGGAAGAAAAGGAGGTTAACTTAGAAACTTCATCTTCTGAAGGCGTTACATGGTCCGAAGACGAAGGTACTACTGAAGCTCAAGGAAAAAAACCTGAAGAACTTGGAAGCTGGGAAAGGAGCCCCGAACGACTTCGAACTTGGGCCGAACTTCAACAAGAACAGAAGGATTTTAGAGCTTCGAAGGGAAGTAAAAGAGTTAAACACAAGGTTGTTAGAAGTCCCAGCTCTGGAACTAGTCGTTCCAACCTTAGCAATAGCTCTAGAGATCGAAGGGGTCTTCGATTCCTTCTCGGTATAGACACCGATTTTTCATGATGTAATTACAACTTGTTCGGATAATAAATATTGATTCTTAAAATTGTCTCCTTACTTCCTAGCCCCTCTTTGGGCGTAAGCAACTTTGAACTATATTCAAAGATGGTTAGGCGCAAAGAAAAACATAGGAGTACAATTTTGGGGACTCAGAGCCCCTCAGCCATTTTAAAGATTGATCCAAATCTTAAAAATTGTCTTCGACTACTTGTAGTCTGAAAACTGGTAACTTAGTACCTTTTGTTTTGAACGAAATCACCTCGAGCAACTTCGCCGACACTTCAGTGTCCTAAACTACTGGTCACTTTGGTCTCTTTTCACATATATTCGAAGCTCGTGAGCTCAAACTCTGTTTTGTTTTGGCCTCCTTCGGCTCTTTTTGCGAATGCTATCAAACCGGTGGTTTGGAATTCGCAGTGGTCTCCTTGGACTCTTTTTACGGATGCTTTCAAGCCGAAGCTTGGAATCCACATTATTTGGTCTCCTTCGACTCTTTTTACGGATGCTTTCAAGCCGATAGCTTGGAATCCGTTTTTTAGTGACTTTCCCACCTCGTCAGAAGCTTCGAACCGGTGATCCGAAGTTCGAAAAATGATTCAAATTAATGACACTTCCCTCTCAGCCAACTTCGTTCTTCCAGTGCGTCCACTAGAAGTAGGAAGCGGTGGGGTTAGGCATTATCTGAACCATGAACTTTATTAATTCAGAAGGTGTTACAAATGATTACAAGGAACCCCTATGCGAAATAACGCTTTAAGTGCTCCGCATGCCATGTATGAGTTAGCTCTTCACCTTCTAAAGTAGCTAACTTAAAAGACCCAGGACGCCCAGAACGGACAATTATATATGGACCTTCCCACTTATTTCCTAATTTTCCTAGTGCTATAATACTTCGCAAAACAAGATGACCCGGCTTAAGCTCATTAATCTTGACTTTCCAGTCGAACCAAGTCTTCGTATGCTGCTGATACTTTGTCAAATTAGCGACAGCTCGAAGTCTTGTCTCTTCTGTTAAATCCAGGAAAGTTTGTCTTTCTACTTCTATTTCCGGTTCGGTGCTGCGAAGTGATCCTCCTTTGAGCTCAGTTGGTGTCATAGCTTCATCTCCGAATAATAGTCTGAATGGAGTGAAACCCGTGGACCTCGTTTGAGTGGTCCGAATGGACCATAAAATCTTCGGAAGTTCTTCGGCCCAGAGTTCTTTTGCCAATCCTACTATCCTTCGATTTAGCCTTGACAAAATATTACCATTGGCTCTTTCTACAGCTCTGTTAGACTGAGGATGCCGCACTGCAGCAAAGCATAACTAGATGCCTAGATCTTCACAAAATTTCTTGAAAGGTTCTGTATCAAATTGTGTTTCATTGTCAACTGTGAGTTGTCTAGGCACTCCGAACTGACAAATGATATTTTTCCAGAAAAATTTCTGTACATTTTTCGAAGTGATAGCTGTTAAGGGCTCTGCTTCTACCCACTTAGAAAAATATTCAATTTCTACCACTACGAACTTTAAATTTCCTTTTGCTACTGGGAAGGGACCAATCAGATCCATACCCCATCTGGCCATGGGCCATACTGGAGCAATAACTTGAAGAGTTGTTGGTGGGCGATGACTTCTTCGTCCCATCCACTAACACCCTTGGCAGCTGCGGACTAATGCCTCCGCATCAGCTACTATTGTAGGCCAAAAAAGCCCCTGGCGAAGTGTTTTTCCTGCCAAAGCTCGAGGGGCCAGATGGCTACTGCAAAGTCCTTCATGGATTTCTCGAAGAATTTCTTGACCTTCGGCTTGAGATATACATCGAAGTAAAGGGGAACATACTCCGGCCTTGTATAAAATAACATTGATTATGTGATAATTCCGGGTTCTAAGCTTTAACCTTGAAAGTTGTGGCTCCTCAGACAAGCTTGTTCCTCCTTGCAACAGTTCCATAATTGAATTTCTCCAATCTGTACTTGGAATGCAAAGGATTTCTGCAGAAGGAATTTGTGGCACCGAAGGTGTACTGAGTTCCTCATAAAAAGCCCCTTCTGGTATGTCCATAGCTTCGGCTACAACTTTTGCTAAGATATCGGCTTACACATTTTCTGCTCTAGGAATACTCCGAATTCAAATCCCTTTAAATGCTGCTTCGATCTTAAGGATTTCTTCTAAGTACTTTGCAAGTTGTGGATGCCGAACTTGGAAACTCTTGTCTACGTGCCCTGCTACAATCTGGGAATCTATCTTAATAACAACTCTTGTAGCCCCTAGAGCACATGCTTTTTGAAGTGCCAGTAAAATCTCTTCATACTCCGCTATATTATTGGTAGACTTGAAATTGAGTCTTGCGGAGTACATTGTCCTTTGCCCTGAAGGCGAAATTATCACTACTCCAACACCTGCTCCGGAGGCTTGGAAAGCTCCATCGGAGTAAATAGTCCAAATCTCTTCACTTGGCTTCTCTGGAGCCCACGCTGCAGGGGGAGTCCACTCTGCCACAAAGTCCGTGAACACTTGTGACTTAATTGATGTTCTTGCCACAAAGGATATGCCGAAGGGTGCCAATTCAATGGCCCACTTCCCAATTCTTCTAGTGGAATCTTTATGAAGTTGGTACAATTACGTTATGTGCCAAGAAATAATGCCTCAGTTTTCTCGAAGCCATTATCAGAGCATAAGTGAACTTATCAAGCTCGGAATATCTTTTTTTTTGCTCCTGACAATGCTTCAGACACAAAATAGTCTGGATTCTGTACCAACTTCCCTTTGAAATCTATCTCTCTAACAAGGACTGCGCTGACAGCAGAGCCAGTAGCTGCAAGGTAGAGGAGTAGGGTTTCGTCCGCAATAGGCACCGTGAGTGTGGCGAGATTACTGAGATAATTTTTAATATCTTTGAAGCTTTTTTGACACTCCAGTGTCCATGCAAAATCTTCGGACCCTTTCAATGCTTTAAATATGGGCAAACTTCTCTCCGCAGACCTTGCCAAAAACCTGCTAAGTGTTGCAAGACGACTAGTCAGCTTTTTGCACTTGCTTTAAAATCTCCGGAGGAGCCATCTTTGCAGCGCCGTTATTTGAGTGGGGCTAGCTTCGATTCCTCTGCTCGAAACTAAGTACCCTAACAATTTTCCAGCCTAAGCCCCGAAGATACACTTTTCGGGGTTAAGATGGATTTTGCACGCCCGAAGGCTATCAAATGTTTCTGCTAAGTCTAGGCTATGTTGGTTCTTTAAAGCACTCTTTATTACAATATCATCCATGTAGGCCTCTACATTGCGACCTAGCTGATGACCTACAGCCTTAGCAATTAACCTTGAAAAAGTAGCCCCAGCATTTCTTAAGCCAAAGGGCATTATTACATAACAGAAAACTCCCGAAGGAGTTATAAAGCTTGTCTTGATTTCATCTTCGCGCTTTAGCCAAATTTGATGATAGCTGGAATACGCATCAAGAAAGCTTAATAACTCCGAACTAGTAGTAGAGTCAACCAACTTATCAATTCGAGGCATGGGGTAGGGGTCTCGGGGGCATGCTTTATTCAAAGATGTAAAATCAATACACATGCGCCATTTCCCGGAAGATTTCTTCCTAACGAAGTTTGGGTTTGCCAACCACTCAGTATGAGCCACTTCTCTGATAATCCCAGCTTTCAACAACTTTTCCACTTCATCTTTGGCAAGGATAGCTCTCTCCGTAGACAGTTTCCGGAGCCCTTGCCTAACAGGCAGAGCCTTCGGGTTCACAAGTAAAATGTGTTCAATAATATCCCGACTGACTCCGGTGATGTCTTCATCAGACCAAGCAAAGACATCTAGATTCTTCCCAACTACTTGCTCTAATGAAGTAGCAACTTCTGGAGGCAAGCCTTTGCCAAACTGAAAAGACTATTCCTTTCCATCCTTGACAATGACCTTCGTTGCAATCTATCCTTCAGGGCTTGGCCTTGGGAAGGACTTATTCGAGGATTCGCTTGGAGCAGAATAAATCTTCGGGTTATCTTGCACGCTGTTTACCTGTCTCGGGTCAAGAGGAGGGCCATGACCATACTCTGCTCTTCCTGGCCTGATCTCCGAAAACAGTGAGCACTCCCGCCTGTGTGGGCATCTTCATACACAAATAATTATGATGCGCCACAGCTCCAAATTGATTCAACATGCCCCTTCCGAAGATAACATTGTATGCATACGGAGCATCCACAACATCAAAAATTACTTCCTCCATTCTGGCCAGTAGCCCCTCTCCGAAAGTAACTTCCAGGACAATTTTGCCGAGAGCATCAAGAGGGTGTCCTGTGAAGCCTTGCAAAGGACGGGCTGCTGGGAGAAGGTGCTTCCAGGAGATGCAGAGTTGATTGAAAGCTTGGATGAAGATAATATCTGCCGAACTCCCTCCGTCGATTAGCACCCTTCGAACCTCAGTCCCTGCTATGTCGGCAGTGATGACAAGTGGGTCTGCATGTGGAAACTTTATGCCAGCTGCATCATCTGCGGAAAAAGATATCGGCACATGCGACCATTCAGGCATAGTAGCTGCAGATGAAGAGGTTCCAATATTGCCCACTTCTCTAACATATTCTCTTCATTGCCTCTTCGACATGCTTCCGAGGGTGCCTCCTCCTGAGATGGGGAGAACTACCATTTTCCCTCGATCTTGACCATCTTCCTGCTTCAGAGGTGGCATAACATTGACCACCGGAGGCCGTCTTGCAGGGTCGAAGTTTTCTATCTATGCCACAGCCTGAACAGGCTCCGGACGCACTTCGGTCGGAACTCGATCAGTAGTGCCTCGACCCGAAGTTCTTTCCAAATACTCGGCTCTTAAAGAAAGTATAGATTTGCATGCATCAGTCGCATGACTCCTGTTTTCACCATGGACACTGCAGAAAAAGGCCTAGGCTTTGCCGGCCTGTTTCCCTAGCGGTCTCCAGCCGCTTGCCTTATTTCTTGAGGGCTGCAGAGTTCTTTGGGCAAATTTCTGTGGGGGTGCAACCTACTTCGGCTTGGAGACTGGCCATTTGAGCAGCCATATCACCAAGACCATCTTCATCTCCTCTGGACGGACCATCCAGGTCTTGAGAACTATATGCATCAGTTCGAATTGGAACTTGAGGTGGAAGAGGAACTCCGGGTGGCCGAAGTATGGATGGATTCGGAGAAGGAACTCCGTATGCTCGGGGAAGATGAGTTCTTTCTGGAGTCTGAGGTGGAGGAAAAGTCGAGGGTCCTCCAGCCTCAACTGTATCTAAAGATCTTGGTCCGGAGGTCCGAGGAGACCTCCGAATAGGACTACCACCTGAACTTCGCTTGGGAGGCATGGTTTGGAAACTTGGTAGAGAACGAAGTTTTTTGGACTAAGTTCCCCACGGACGGCGCCAACTGTTGGCGTAAAAGATTACGCTAAAAGGTTTCTAGAAGTAAGAAACTAACAAACGAAGTGTTTCTGAAGTAAACTGTTCTGAGCCTCCGAAAGGATAATAACTCTAAACAGTTCGAAGATGTGTATTGAATAATTTGATATTCGATCCCCATTATAGGGTAAAATGGGGGGTATTTATAGGCCCAAACATTAAGGAAAATACCCTTTTACCCCTCTATTACAACCAACATAGTGGAAACTATTCGGTACCCTTAATAGGGCTAAAATGGTAAAAGACTAATCTAATAAGAAAAAAAAGATAAGTCTTCCATCCTAGCTGGTAGAAAGGCTCTCTAAGGAGTCCACGTTCGAAGATATACTTCGAACTAGCGTTTGCTTTCATGCTTCGAATCTTATTCAAAGCGTCCCCGAGGTTTAGACATTTAAAGCCTTTGATTAAACCTTCTTCCTGTCTTGTCGCAGCAATGGCTCTGAGGATGAAGTATGTTCCCCCAATAATAGCCAACTCCAACAGAGTCCAGAGACGAGAATAACAGGGAAATTCATATAACATATTCCAACTATCTACGACTCATTCTTTTTATCCTATAGCATTTGTCTCAATACATTGGACACTAGCTAATATAATATTTGTAAAGTGACAAGGAGTGTTAGCTCAATAAGCATGGCTTGGGTTTGCACACAAGGATGGTGATCTAATAAATATAAGTGTAGGGCTTGAGATTAGATTAATGCAATATTATCCTATGAGTTATAGCGATACTTTATTTAAAACATGGTCTCAATGATAATCAAAATGGGGGTTGTGACTCTCCTTGATCAGCAAATGGTGAAGATGGAACCTCGGGGTAAAACTCCAGCTCCTCGACGAACTCGTAGTCTTCTCGATACGGAAAAAGTAAATAAAACATTCAATAAAGCATCACAAAACATAAACAGACAAGTTTTATGACTTAAATATGTGAATTGAGTTTTGTTATACTGAAGTTATATTTAATAATATTAAAAGTTAAAGTTTAGGGGTTTTCCCAAATTTATTTCATGAACTATTAATTTATCCCTAAGGGGTTTTTATTTATTTACTGAAGGGGCAACGAAGGCGATGAAGAGGGGCAACGAATCTTCTCGGGTTCATCGGTGGCGAGGCGATCCGACGGTCCTTTCGACTAACGGAGGCGTGGCCGAGGACGGGTGGGTCTCTGCGGTCACGAAGGTGGCGACGGCGAGGGCACCGGTGGCTCAAGTCATCGGCGAGCGGTGGCTGGAGGCAGAACAGAGCTAAAAGGCCGAAAACTGAGCGGCGGTGCTCTGGAAGGCGATGGCTTGCGCTAAGGAGGTGTGGGTGGAGTGTGGTGTTCGGTAGGGTATATATAGGGGGGTCACCGGCACTGTTATGGCAAGGTAACCAGAGGAAACCCGAGAGGGTTCCCCATCTTTCCGTCGAGGGTTCCAAACTTGCATATATACTTCCATAATCACGAATCCACGTGGGCTATGGATGGAATGGAGTCGCCGGCGTTCGGGGGAAATCAATCCGGGATCGGATTGGTGAAAACGGGCAGTCGGTGGCGATAAAATGGAAGGGGATCGCCGGGATTCCATCGGAGTCGATGGATCCGACAGGTGGCCCCTACCAGTCGGCGTGCGAGCATAGAAAGGAAGGGCCGATAGGCGGACCCGGGCTGTCAGTGGCGGGGAAAGGGGCTAGCGAGGCTGACGGGTGGGGCCAAGCGGGCGCGGGCGGGAGAGAGATGCGGGACGCGAGCACCGACAGGCGGGTCCCACATGTCAATCTCGCGTGATCTAGACTGGGCTGGGCTGGAGAGAATTCGAGGTTGAGGCCCATTAAGAATAATATATGTTATCTGATTTAAAATAATTCCAGTAATTCATTTATTTGTTTAGGGGTTGAATCACTGTTGATAAAATTTTGTAAAAATTGCTAAGATTATGTTTTGGCCTCTAGTGTATCCCATAAAATTTTCAAGTCCAAATTTTGAATATTTATCTCTGTTTGGCTTTAATAGGGCTCTTTTAGGAGTTTTCTTTAATAATAAAATCCAGAAATCCATTTATTAATATATTTCTTTTATTTTATTTTCTTTTAAATCTTGGGGTGTTACAATCCTACCCCCCTTACAGAGAATCTCGTCCTCGAGATTCGGATCAATCCTTGAATAGCTCAGGATGCTGTGTCTTGAGTTCTTCCTCTTTTCCCATGTAGCTTCCTCTACGGGATGATTGCTCCACTGAACCTTACAGAAGCGGATGACGCGACTTCTGGTGGTTCTTTCCTTGACTTCCAAGATCTTGACGGGCTTTTCCACATAGGTCAGATCTTCTTAAACATCCAACTGTTGTATGTCCACTTGCTCTGTTGGGACTCGGAGACACTTCTTTAGTTGGGACACATGGAACACGTCATGTACTCCGGCCAGTGAGGGTGGTAATTCCAACTGATAAGTGACTTCGCCTTGGTGTCAAATAACGGGAAAATGTCCAACATATCGAGGGGCCAACTTTCCTCTCATGTTAAACCGTTGAGTACCACGGAGAGGTGTGACTCGAAGGTAGACGTGGTCTCCTTCTTAAAAGGCTAGATCTAGACGACGATTGTCCGCATAGCTCTTCTGTTGAGATTGGGCTGTCTTGAGTCGGTCTCTGATGATCCGTACCTTCTCTGCAGCTTCCCGAAGGATGTCTATTCCAAACACTTGGGGTTCACCGGTTTGATCCCAAAGTAGAGGCGTCCTGCACTTACGTCCATATAGGGCTTCGAACGGGGACATGTGTAGGCTGGCTTGATAACTGTTGTTGTATGAAAACTCAGCGTACGATAAACTCTTGTCCCAAGTTCCTCCAAAATCCAAGACGCATGCCCGAAGCATATCTTCCAATATCTGATTCACTCTTTCTGTTTGTCCATCTGTC
Organism: Zizania palustris; assembly: GCA_019279435.1. Classification (NCBI taxonomy): domain Eukaryota; kingdom Viridiplantae; phylum Streptophyta; class Magnoliopsida; order Poales; family Poaceae; genus Zizania; species Zizania palustris. Next base: position 37,299,891 of record JAAALK010000085.1, on the reverse strand, counting down.
TGAGGGTGGTAAGCAGTGCTAAAGTTTAATCTCGTTCCCATCTCCTCTTGAAGGTTCTTCCTGAATCGAGACGTAAACTGACTTCCTCTGTCGGATACTATCTTCTTGGGCACTCCATGAAGACACACAATGCGGGCCATATACAATTCTGCGAGCTTAGGGCCACTGAAGGTCGTCTTGACGGCTATGAAGTGCGCTACTTTGGTTAGCCGGTCAATGATTACCCAAATAGAGTCATATCTGTTGGGGGAAAATATTCCATCCTCGGGTTTATTGCCGTAACAGGACAAAGCAGGCAATGGATTCGAAGGTTTCCATACGTTCATCTTCGAAGATGTTCTGAGTCAAGCTCGAAGTATGAAGATAGACATTGGTTCGAAGTATATCTTCGAACTAAGGCTTTTTGAGATCTTTTCTGCCAGCTAAGATGGAAGATTTATCTTCTTTCTCATAACATTAGTCCTTTACCATTTTAACCCTATTAAGATTACCGAATAGTTTCCACTATGTCTGTTGTAATAGAGGGGTAAATAGGTCTTTTCCTTAATGTTTAGGCCTATAAATACCCCCCATTTTACCCTGTAATACGGACCGAATACAAGTTATTCAATATACACTTTCGAACTATTCTAAGTTATTATCCTTTCGGAGGCTTAGAACAGTTTGCTTCACAAACACTTTGTTTGTTAGTTTCTCTTCTACAGAAACCTGTTAGCGTAATCCTTTACGCCAACAGTTGGCGCCGTCCATGGGGAACCTAGTTCGAAAAACTTCGTTCTCTACCAAATCTTTTCACCATGCCTCCGAAGCGGAGCGCCCCTGGTAACCCCATTCGAAGGTCTCCTCGAACCTCCAGACTGTTATTTTCAGACACAATTGAGGTCGGAGGATCTTCGTCGTTTCCTCCGCCTCAAACTCCAGAAGGAACATCCCTTCCTCGAGTACACGAAGACCCTCCGCCGACTCCATCCATACTTCGACCCAGCGGAGTTCCCCCTCCACCTTAGTTCCCACTTCGAACCGATCATCACAGTTCTCAAGACCCGGAAGGTCCTTCCGGAGGAGATGAAGACAATCTTGGAGATATGGCCGCCCAAATGGCCAACCTTCAAGCCGAAGTAGCAAGATGGCGGCAAGAAGCTGCAAACAGGCTTCACTCTCCAGCCATCCCAACTATTCCAGAAGTGCCTGAAGATGACGAGCCCATTTATCCCGAAGCCCCGGAGAACGCCTCTTTCGATACTGAATCTCCGCTGCATCCTGAGCTGCAGAAAGTTCGCTTTGATCCGAAGTTTAAAACTTCGAAGCTCTGTAAGTATGCCGGAGATGAAGATCCCGAAGAGTTCGTTCGTTCTTATGCCCTAGCAATTGAAGCTAGCGGAGGAGTTCGAAACACCATGGCAAAGTGTTTCCCCTTAGCTCTTCAAGGAGTGGCATTAAGGTGGTTATGGTCTTTGAAGCTAGGATCAATTAATTCACGGGGACAGCTGAAGAGGAAGTTCGTAAGCAATTTTCAAGGCACCTTCGTACCTCCGATGTCAACGGGAAGCCTTTTCCAGGTGAAGCAGCTTCCTGGAGAAACATTGAGGCAGTATTTCAAGCGCTTCGCTCATACAAAGTCACAGATCCGAGGATTGTCTACATCCTCGGTAGTTGATGCAGCTCGGGAAGGTGTTACTCATCAAGGTCTCCTGGATAAGCTCCATCGGAAAAGCATATCCACGGTTTCTCAGTTAATGTCGTACTTCGAGGAGTACGCAAGATCGGAAGAGGGTTGGCTCCGAAGAACTGCAACTACTCCATCTATGTTGCAAGAAGTAAAAGTAGAAGTAAAAACTTCAACGCAGCCACAAGAACCAGTTTTCGAGGTTCAACATGATCGGAGAAGAGGGCAAAAGCACCCTCGTTCTGAAGTTTTAAACATTGCACCCCCGCAAAAGTTTATGCAGAAAGCTCCACAGCCTTCGGGGAACAAGGTCAGCGGCTGGAGGCCGCCAGGGAAAACGGCTGGCAAAGGCCAGACCCTTTTCTGCTGTGTTCACGGCGAAAATAGAAGCCATGCAACTGATACCTGCAAGGCTATACTTACTCTGAGAGGAGAGTATCTAGAGAGAACTTCGGGTCGAGGTACTACCGACCGAATTCCAGCTGCAGCGCGCCTAGAGCCCGTCCAGGCTGTGGCGCGGACAGAAAACTTCGAAGCCATAAGACACCTTCCGGTGGCCAATGTTATGCCACCTCCGAAGCAAGAGGAAGGGCAAGACCGAGGGAAAAGAGTAGTCCTCCCCATCTCTGGAGGAGGCACCCTCAGAAGCATGTCAAAAAGACAGCGAAGAGACTATGTCCGAGAAGTGGGCCACATTGGGACTTCGTCATCTGCAGCTGCTATGCCGGAGTGGTCTCATGTACCTATATCCTTTTCCGCAGAAGATGCAGCTGGCATTAAATTCCCGCATGCGGACCCACTTGTTATTACTGCTGATATTGCGGGCACTGAAGTTCGAAGAGTATTGATCGACGGAGGCAGTTCGGCTGACATCATTTTTATTCAAGCCTTCGATCAATTGTGCATCTCCAGGAAACATCTCCTTCCAGCGGCTCGTCCTTTGCAAGGCTTCGTAGGACCTCCGCTTGATGCACTTGGCCAAATCGGCCTGGAAGTCACCTTCGGAGAAGGTTTGTTGGCCCGAACTGAGGAAGTAATCTTCGATGTTGTAGATGCCCCGTATGCTTACAACGTCATCTTCGGAAGAGGCATGCTAAACCAGTTCGGAGCTGTGGCGCATCACAATTATTTGTGCATGAAGATGCCCACACAAGCAGGAGTCCTTACTGTCTTAGGAGATCAAGCCATTGCTCGGAGAGCGGAGTACGGTCATGGTCCCCCTCTTAATTCAAGACAAGTAAACAATGTGCAAGGTGATCAAGAAAATTTTCCAGGTCTTTCCGAAGCTTCAAAGAAATCCTTCCCGAGACCAAGTCCCGAAGGAGAGATTGCAACGAAGATCATTGTGAAAGATGGTAAAGAATATACATTTCAATTTGGTAAAGATTTACCTCCAAAAGTTGCAACCTCCTTGGAAAAAGTGGTGGAAGAGAATTTAGATGTCTTCGCTTGGTCTGACGAAGATATCACCGGAGTTGATCGGGATATCATTGAACATAGTTTGCTTGTAAACCCGAAGGCCAGGCCTGTCAGGCAAGGACTCTGAAAGATGTCTGCAGAAAGAGCTGCTCTTGCCAAAGATGAAGTTGAAAAGCTGTTGAAGGCTGGGATTATTAGAGAAGTGGCTCATACAGAATGGCTAGCCAACCCAGTCTTCGTCAGGAAGAAGTCTTCCGAAAAGTGGCGCATGTGCATCGATTTCACATCCTTGAATAAAGCATGCCCTCGCGACCCCTACTCCATGCCCCGAATTGATCAATTGGTCGACTCCACTGCAGGTTCGGAGTTGTTAAGCTTCCTTGACGCGTATTCTGGTTATCATCAAATATGGTTGAAGCGCGAAGATGAGATCAAGACAAGCTTTCTAACTCCTTCGGGAGTCTTTTGTTATGTAAGAATGCCTTTTGGCTTAAGAAATGCCGGAGCTACTTTTTTGAGGTTAGTTGCTAAGGCTCTAGGTCATCAATTAGGTCGCAATGTGGAGGCCTAAATGGATGATATTGTAATAAAGAGTGCTTTACAGCACCAACATAGCCTAGACTTAGCAGAAACTTTCAATAGCCTTCGGGCATGCGAGATCCGTCTTAACCCTGTAAAATGTATCTTCGGAGCTAAGGCAGGAAAGTTGTTAGGGTACTTAGTTTCAAGTAGAGGGATTGAAGCTAGCCCTACTCAAATAACTGCGCTGCAAAAGATGGCTCCTCCGGAAAATTTAAAGCAAGTGCAAAAGCTGGCTGGGCGTCTGGCAGCGCTTAGCAGGTTTTTGTCAAGGTCTGCAGAGAGAAGCTTGCCTATATTTAAAGCATTGAAAGGGTCCGAAGATTTTGCATGGACACCGGAGTGCCAGAAAAGCTTCGAAGATATTAAAGAGTATCTGAGCAATCTTGCTACACTCACGGTGCCTACTGCGGACGAAACCCTACTTTTGTACCTTGCGGCTACAGGCTCTGCTGTCAGCGCAGTCCTTGTTAGAGAATTGGATTGCAGTGGGAAGTTGGTACAAAATCCCGTTTATTTTGTATCTGAAGCATTATCAGGAGCGAAGACAAGATATTACGAACTTGAGAAGTTCGTTTATGCTCTAATAATGGCTTCGAGGAAATCAAGACATTATTTTTTGGCTCACAACGTAATTGTACCAACTTCGTATCCTTTGGGAGATATGCTCCGAAGTAAAGATTCCACCGGAAGAATTGGAAAGTGGGCAGTTGAACTGGCACCCTTCGACATATCTTTTATGGCAAGGACATCAATCAAGTCACAAGTCTTAGCAGATTTTGTAGCAGAATGGACTCCACCTGCAGCTTTGGTTCTGGAGAAGTCAAGTGACAGACTTTGGACTGTTTATTCCGATGGGGCTTTCCAAGCATCCGGAGCAGGCATTGGAGCAGTATTAATTTCGCCTTCAGGGCAAAGAGCAATGTACTCCGCAAGACTCAACTTTAAGTCTACCAATAATATAGCGGAGTATGAAGGGATTTTACTGGGACTCCGAAAAGCACGTGCTCTAGGGGCTACAAGAATTGTTATAAAGACAGATTCTCAAATAGTAGCAGGGCACGTAGATAAAAGTTTCCAGGTTCGACATCCACAGCTTGCAAAGTACTTAGAAGAAATCCGTAAGATCGAAGCACACTTCAAAGGTATTTCCGTTTGGAGTATACCAAGGGCAGAAAATGTGCAAGTGGACATCTTAGCAAAAGCTGCAGCCGGAGCTGTGGATGTACCAGAAGAAGCTTTCTATGAAGAACTTACTACACCTTCGGTGCCACAAATTCCCTCCGCACAGATTCTTTGCATTCCAAGTGCAGATTGGAAAAATTCGATCATGGAACTTTTACAAGGAGGAACAAATTTGCCTGAAGAGCCACAACTTTCAAGATTGAAGCTCAGGGCTAGAAATTATCAAATAATCAACGATATTTTGTATAAAGCCGGAGTATGTTCCCCTCTACTCCGATGTATATCTCAAGCCGAAGGTCAAGAAATTCTTCGAGAAATTCATGAAGGCCTTTGCGGTAGTCATTTAGCCCCTCGAGCTTTGGTAGGAAAAACACTTCGCCAGGGGCTTTATTGGCCAACAATAACAGCTGATGCGGAGAGCTTAGTCCGCACTTGTCAAGGATGTCAGTGGATGGGTCGACGAAGTCATCGCCCACCAACAGCTCTTCAAGTTATTGCTCCAGTATGGCCTATGGCCAGATGGGGTATGGATTTAATTGGTCCCTTTCCAGTAGCCAAAGGAAATCTGAAGTTCGCAGTGGTAGCTATTGAATATTTTTCTAAGTGGGTAGAAACAGAGCCCTTAACAGCTATCACTTCGAACAATATACAGAAATTCTTTTGGAAAAATATCATTTGCCGGTTCGGAGTGCCTAGACAACTCACAGTTGATAATGGAACACAGTTCGATGCAGAACCTTTCCGAAAGTTTTGCGAAGATCTAGGCATTCAGCTATGTTTTGCTGCAGTGAGACATCCTCAGTCTAATGGAGCTGTAGAAAGAGCCAATGGAAATATTTTGTCAGGGTTAAATCAAAGGATAGTAGGTCTAGCAAAAGGATTGTGGACCGAAGAACTTCCGATGATTTTGTGGTCCATTCGGACTACGCAAACAAGGTCCACAAGTTTTACTCCATTCAGACTACTATTCGGAGATGAAGCTATGACTCCAACGGAGATCAAAGGAGGATCACTTCGCACCACCGAACCAGAAATCGAAGAAGAAAGACAAGCTTCGCTAGATCTGTCAGAAGAGACAAGACTTCGAGTTGTAGCAAATTTATCAAAGTATCATCAGCAGACGAAGGCTTGGTTCGACCCAAAGGTTAAGCTCAATGAACAAAGACCGGGTCATCTCGTTCTACGAAGCGTCATAGCGCCAGGCAAATTAGGAAATAAATGGGAAGGTCCATACCTAATTGTTCGTTCAGGACGTCCTGGCTCTTTTAAACTTGCTAATTTAGAAGGTGAAGAATTAGCGCATACTTGGCATGCGGAGCACCTAAAACGATACTTCGTATAGGGGCTCCTTGTAAATCATGTGTAATCATCTTCTAAATTAATAAAGCATATGGCCCAGATAGTGCCTTCCCCTCATAAACTTCCAGCTTCTGAGTGGACGCACTGGAACCGCGGGGTTGACCGAGAGGGAAGTGTCATGAAGATGAGTCATATTTTCACGCGTGGGGGCTGACATAATCCGGAGTCCAAGCCACTGGCTAGTAGGCATCCGTAAAAGAGCCCAAAACCACACCATGCGGAGTCCAAGCCATTGGCTGGTAGACTTCCGCAAAAAGAGCCGAAGGTTGCCAAAACATGCGGAGTCCAAGCCATTGGCTGGTAGACTTCTGCAAAAAGAGCCGAAGGTGGCCAAAACATGTGGAGTCCAAGCCATTGGCTGGTAGACTTCCGCAAAAAGAGCCGAAGGTGGCCAAAATGTACGGAGTCTAAGCCATTGGCTGGTAGACATCCGCAAAAAGAGTCCAAAGAGACCATTGTAAATTCTGAACCATGGGTTCGTTAGAATTTGCAAAAAAAGAGCCGAAGATGGCCAAAGCAAAACAGAGTTTGAACAATGAGCTTCGAATATCTGTCAACATAGTCCCAAGTGACAAAATATCTAAGACACTAAAGGTGTCCTGAAAGTTATCTCAAGCGATTTCTTTCAAAATACAAAGGGTACTAAGTTGCCATTCTTCGTACTAAAAGTAGTCGAAGATATTTTATAAGATTTTAAGAGATCTTTACATTTCAGAGGGGCTCCGAATCCCCAAAATTGTACTCCGATTTTTTCCTTTGTGCCTAACCATCTTCGAATGAAGTTCGAAGTTGCTTACACCCAAAGAGGGGCTAATAAGTAAGGAGACAATTTTGAATCGATGTTTATTAATCAAATGAATATGATTACAATTACATCAGGAAAAATTGGTATCTATACCAAGAAGGAATTGAAGACCTCTTCGATTTCTAGAGCCAGGGTTGGAACGACTAGTTCCACTGCCGGCAGTTCTAACAACTTTACGTTTAACCCTCCGACTTCTCTTCGATGCTCTAAAGTCTTTTTGTTCCTGCTGAAGCTCGGCCCAAGTTCGAAGTCGTTCGGGGCTCCTTTCCCAGCTTCTAAGATCTTCAGATATTTTATTTTGAGCTTCATCTTCGTTTTCAGACCAGGTAACGTCTTCAGAAGACGAAGTGTTCAAGCTAACCTCTTTTTCTTCCTCTTTAATATAAGACAGTATATCTTTAATTACTTCGGGCGCAATTACACCGGAGATATCTCGAGGAATTAAAAATTGAGGACGCTTATAAGTCTTTAGAAGTTCGAAGGTGTTCCATATTGAGCGAAGTTCGTCGTTAATATCTAACACTTCGATATCTTCCGTATGAGACAAAGCCTAAAAATATGATAAACAAATTTTCATTGATAAATGTTCATAAGCATGAAGCTTTACATAGTCAAAAATCCTAAATTATTTCTAAACTTGCGGGTTCGGAGGAGGCTGACTGCTTGAAGCTTGGGTCCGAACTTTCTTCTGGCGTTGACCTTCGTCGATCCAAGCCTTAATCGCAGTGCGACCTTCGGCTCTCCATGAAGCTTGGAAGGCCTGCCAGGCAGCGGTCACGCCTTCGGAAGGAGTCAGAAGCCGCTCATCGTCGAAGGTAATAGGGCCCTCTGCGTTCGGAGTTATTGATCGGCCCAGATCCTCATAGTAACGAAGTAGTCCGATGGCAGACACTTGTCCGGAGAGTTCTCCGTAACGAATGCCCGCCGTCTTCATTTGCTTCGCTGCTCCATGGATCCTTTTTAACCGGCGCAGCAGAGTGACGTTGTCATCTGAAGGAAGCATTCCAGTAGTACCGAAGTACTCCAGAACACCTAGCATTTGTTCTATGACTTCCGTACCTACCTTCTCGGACTTAAGCTTTTCTTCGATTAATGCATCCTTGGTCGAAGTCGTTTCTCCTAGAACTCCGGAAAGCCTAGCATTCTCCGTAGTTAAAGTATTCTTCTGATTTAGGAGTTGGCTAGCTTCCTCTTGGAGCCTGACAAGCTCGGACCCCGCATTAGCATGCTCCAACCGCACCCTTTCGATTTCCATTCGAAGCACGATCCTTTCTGCTTCGAGCTCTTTATTTGCAGCCTCCAAACCTTGTCTGGCCCTGCGTTCTACTGAAATCATGTTATTCATTTGAACCACTCTAGCTTCGGAGAAAGATAAGTTGCGCTGAAGAGTTTCATTTTCTTCCCGAAGCCGAGCAATTTCACGTTCGCCTGATAAAGTTGCAGCACGGGCAAAGACCGCTTGCTAAGAAAAGGAAAAACCGAAGTAAGAAATTATTCATGTATAATTTGTTATTGTTTCGAAGGTATTCCGTACCTGGTAGGCTGATCGTTCCATGGCAACATTTAGCTCCAAACTCTTCGCCTCGCTTAAAATAGCTACCAGCTCTGTCTCTCCGACTTCGCGACTGGCTCGGCCCAAAGGTTTGAGCAGAGTCCAAAGCCCGGTTCTTTGCTCCAAAAAAGGAGTTAAAAGAGGGAGTATTGCCGAAGCTTCTTGGTCATCCCTGCTTGGCGAAGCTCCGGAGCGTTCTGCTGAGGTTCTCGGAGCATCAGTAGATGACCCCCCTTCAGTAGATTGACTCTCGTCTGTTGATTCATACGGAGTTGATCCTAGAGCAGGGAGGGGTTCTATATTCTTTTACCCCTTCCAGGCCCCATTTGAGCGACTTCCAGGTTCGGCTCCGAAGTTGTCGAAGGCCCTTGAATTTGATCTTCGCAACGTACTTCTTCTACAGAAGAAGGCTCTGCAAAAGCAAAGGTATTATACACTGTATAATTTTGCAGAAAAGAACAAGAAAATTATGCGAAGTTTACCATCAACATTTTGGCGGCGAGCGAGCATCGGACTGCTCGGAGGATCGAAGGTGAGTTCTTCGTCTGAATCCAGAGTCAAAACTTCAACTACCGGAGTATCTCCTTGAGCAGTCCTTCTTTCATCCAAGACCGAAGTCGCAGCAACTTCGACTTCACCTTCAGTCGTAGGGGCTTCGATTTGCTCTTCCTCTTGAGGCAAATCCTCTTGAGCATCCGGAATTCTCACTTCTTCAAGGTTAGCCGGAGACTCCGGCATACCTGCAGCATCTTCGATATGAATATATGTTTGAGCTGCATCTTCATCAATCAACCTCACTAATAGTTTACCTTCATCCTCTTTAGAATCGGAGGCTGAAGCTCTTGGGCTCGTAGGTGCAGGCTTTCTAGGTTTCTTAGACACCTTTTTAATTGGAGTTTTAGCGGAGCTTGAAGCTCCGGCTTCAGCTTTCCTCTTCTTAGGCCCTTTCTCCGAAGGCACCCAATCCATCAAAGGGGGCGGAGTGATTCCCAGCATTCCCCACACTCTGTTAAATCTTTCCCAACTCCCGACCAACTTGATTCTCCATTCCTTTTCGGTCGGAGTTGGAGCGCCCAAAATCTTCTCTGAAGCCCTTACTATTTGCTCCGAAGTAATAGGGGCTGAAGAAGCTAAAAAATGAATCAAGTTAGTTTTTATTCGGATGAATATGTATAATACATGTTGTCTTCGAAGTTACCTGCAGGGCTCGAAGTTGAAGTGATTTTTCAGAGGCCGCCTTCCGAATCCTCTTCGAAGATGATAGGCCAGTTGGCCATCTGTGGAGAAATTTGCAACCCGAGGAATTCTTTGGCTAAGTCTCGCATGCTTAACCTTCGACTAATCTTTTGAAGCAGGTTGAGGCGAGCTTCGAGCTGACCGTCGTTGGGTTGCACTAAGGCTTCCTTCCGGAATTGAATTTCTTTCAGAGGTCCGGCCAGAGGACTGCTCGCCCCAACTTCGGCATAAAACCGTCTCAGGACCCAATCGGTATACCATCTTGCATTGATGGCCTTAGCAGGAAATTGAAGGGCATATTCATCCCGAAGCCTGAAGTTAATACTTCCGAAGGCTACTACTACTTTTTCACCTCCGGAGCCTACGAAGGTTTTTGGTTGGCATGATGCTCTATGTAGTGCAGCGAAGATCTCTGCCCTCCCCTCACAGCCTTCGGCTCTCACCGCCCATTCAAAGATAGCTAAGCGAGCTACTGCATTCGGAGAAAGCTGAGGAAGGGTAACGTGGAACAAATCAAGTACCTCTGCCAAGAAGTCCACTGCTGGAAGGCCCAAGCCGGCTTCGAAGAAGGCTTCGAAAACGACCACTTCTCCTGGTCTTGGCGACGGGATGTTTTCCTTTCCAGGCTTCCGAATCATGATTCCGGTACTAATTTTCCCTTCTACTGCGATCACCAGTGATTCTCTCTTGCAGGTAGAAGGTCCCAGTTGGAAAGATTGATCCAAGTACTTCGTTGATGGCGGGCAGAGACCTTGATCATCGACATTTCGGGGATTTCCCCCTCTTGCCGCCATGGATGCTGTTGCGGATGCTGGGGCTAATGTCGCCATCGCCGCCATCGCCGCTGCAGCCGCGGCCTGTTGCCTAGCCAAAGTTGAAGGTCTCGAACCTTTGGTTTTCACCATTGAAGTTGATGGATCGATTTGGAAGGAAGATGGAGGCTAGGGCTCAAAGGGCTCAAAAGTTTCTTGTTTGCAAGGAAGCGGTGAAAAGGTATTATGGAATAGTCTAGGCCATCTATTTATAGCCCAGACATCACATTTGTTACCGTTTAACCCTGTCGTTTCGCATTCTTGCCCGTTACTTTTCTCCGAAAATAACGCACCGCATAACTTCCGTTAGAAGAAAAGATTAACGGCTATTTCTTCTAAGTCTGAAAAGTTTTCGGTTTTCTTATTATAGTTCTAAGTTACCTCGAATGTAACTTCATCAAGAACCAATCCGAAGCTTGCATCTCTGCATAGTTCAGAGATGATTTAAATCTGTTAACCCCTACGCATGATTATTTTTCTTGCGTATACTACTCTCCTAACATTACAGATTTAGCGGAGAAGCGTATTCGAGGGGCTACTGTTGGGGGAAAATATTCAATCCTCGGGGTTATTGCCGTAACAGGACAAAGCAGGCAATGGATTCGAAGGTTTCCAGACGTTCATCTTCGAAGATGTTCTGAGTCAAGCTCGAAGTATGAAGATAGACATTGGTTCAAAGTATATCTTCGAACTAAGGCTTTTTGAGATCTTTTCTGCCAGCTAAGATGGAAGATTTATCTTCTTTCTCATAACATTAGTCCTTTACCATTTTAACCCTATTAAGATTACCGAATAGTTTCCACTATGTCGGTTGTAATAGAGGGGTAAATAGGTCTTTTCCTTAATGTTTAGGCCTATAAATACCCCCCATTTTACCTTGTAATACGGACCGAATACAAGTTATTCAATATACACTTTCGAACTATTCTAAGTTATTATCCTTTCGGAGACTTAGAACAGTTTGCTTCACAAACACTTCATTTGTTAGTTTCTCTTCTACAGAAACCTGTTAGCGTAATCCTTTACACCAACAATATCTAAGCTGGGCCTTTGGGAGTCCGGTGATGAAGTCCATACCGATCTCTTCCCATTTCCATTCAGGCACTTTAAGTGGCTGTAACAGTCCTGCAGGTCTCTGATGTTCTGCCTTGACTCATCTGTAGGTATCACATTCTGCGACAAAGTGAGCAATCTCTTTCTTCATGCTAACCCACCAATAGCGTTCCTTCAGGTCCCGATACATCTTGGTACTTCCGGGATGGAGTATAAAGTATCATGGGCTTCCCTTAGAATAATGCTCTTTATCTCCGGTTTATCTAGCACACAGATCCGAGTTCCAAACCATATGGTGCTATTTTCGTCCTCGGAGAATCCTGGGGCTTTACCTTGCCTCATGTTCTTTTTGATGGTAGCTATATCCGGGTCTTCTAACTGAGCTTCTCGGATCTGCTCGAACAAGACTAGTTGGGTTTCCAAGGTGGCTAGATATGCTCCTGTGGTTAACCAAAGGTTTAACTCTTCCATCTCCTTATAGAGCAAAGGCGCGTGATCCTGAATCACGATGGCGGTGCAGTATCCCTTACGACTTAATGCATCAGCTACCATATTTTCTTTTCCGGGATGGTAGTGAATACCTAGGTCGTAGTCCTTTATTAATTCCAACCATCGCCTTTGCCTCAGGTTGAGATCCGGCTGCGTGAAGATATACTTTAGACTCTTGTGATCCGTAAAGACTTCGCAGCGATTTCCGACCAAATAATGCATCAATATCTTGAGGGCGTGCACAACCGCGGCCAATTCCAAGTCATGAGTCGGGTAGTTTAACTCATGGGGTCTCAACTGATGAGAGGCGTATGAAATAACCTTCCCATCTTGCATAAGAACACATCCCAAGCCTTGGCGACATGCGTCGCAATAAACATGGAAGTCCTTCTTGATATCTGGTATAGTCATTATGGGTGCTGACACCAGCCGGGTCTTGAGGGTGCGAAAACTTTCCTCACACACGGGAGTGCATTCAACCTTCTCTCCATTCTACAACAACTTAGTCATTGGCTTGGCTATCTTGGAAAAATTCTCGATAATCCTCCGATAATAACCTGCCAAACCAAGAAAACTTCGTATCTCTGATACGTTGGTGGGTGGCAGCCAATCCGTAACTGCTTCCACCGTGGCAGGATCCACTGCGATACCTTGTGCAGAAATGATGTGTCCAAGGAACTTTACTTCCGTCATCCAAAATTTGCACTTGCTGTACTTGGAGTATAACTAATGTTCCCTTAGCTTTCTTAAGGTCAACCGGATGTGAGTCTCGTGCTCCTTGTGATCATTGGAGTAAATGAGAATGTCATCTATGAAAACCACGATGAACTTGTCCAAATATTCCATAAACACCTTATTCATCATATTCATGAAGAAGGCTGGGGCGTTGGTTAATCCAAACGACATAACCGTGCACTCATATAATCCATAACGAGAGGTAAAAGACGTCTTGGGTATGTCTTCCTCTCGAATCCTCAGCTGATGATACCCGGATCGCAGGTCGATCTTGGAAAATACCGTAGCTCCTTTTAGCTGGTCAAATAGGTCATCGATCCTAGGTAACGGATATTTGTTCTTGATGGTTACCTCATTCAAGGCTCGATAATCCACACACATATGCTTTGCCTTGTCCTCTTTCTTCTCGACGAAGATGACGGGGGCTCCCCACGGGGATGTGCTAGGTCTGATGTAGCCTTTCTTCTCAAGGTCCTCCAGTTGCTGCTTCATCTCAGCTAGCTCATTGGCGGCCATCCGGTATGGTCGCTTGTAAATGGGGGTGGTTCCGGGCACCAAATCAATTTGGAACTCGATGTCCCTCTTTTGTGGCATCCCGGGTAAATCCTTCGGAAACACGTCCGGGTACTCGCAGACGACCAGTATCTCCTCAAAGGTAATCTGGTGCAGCCTCGGTCTTCCAAACTTCAGGCTCGGCATCTGGAATGTGACGGCAGTCCCTTCTTCACTGGTCACCGTCACTTGTCTTAGGGCACATCTTATCACACCTTGGTGTTTATTGAGCCAATCCATTCCTAGAATGAGATCCAAGTCTTAGCATTCTATTAGGATGGGGTCGGCCCAGAATATTCTGCCTTAGATATCTACCCATACCATTGGACTATAGGAATGGGCTAGAGTTTGTTTGCCAGGGGTGGCTATTAGTACGGGTCTTGGTAGTTCACTTATGTTTAGATTGTTCTTTTCAACAAAAGTCGTTGATATGAAGGAGTGCGTAGCTCCAGTGTCAAATAAAACCACTGCAAGGGCTGAATGTACCGTGAACTTACCCATGACGATCTCGGGCGTGGCCTGGGCTTCTTCGGTGGTGACGTGATTGACGCGGGCGCGGATGGCAGGGTTTGTCGCGACTCCTTGAGCGTGCTTAGGGTGAGGGCACTGGAGGGAGTAATGCCCCTCCTGGCGGTAGTTGAAGCATACCACGGGCTTGCTGTGCTTGTCACGCAGAACCTGATCCTTCTTGGCAGGGGCGGGTGGAGCGGCTGGTGCGGCGGGAGCGGAGCGAGGCTGTCATGCTCCGGTGTTGGCGGTGGGTGGCGCCGGATGATATACCGGGCGTGGATGGTATTGTGGTGCCGGTGGGGGAGGTGTGAAGCGGGGCCTCTGTGCCATTCCCTGGTTCTGGCGGAAGGCGATCATTCTCTTCTTTTTTAGGTCGACCTTGTTCTGCCGGGTCTCCTGAATAATAGCTTTGTTTACCAACTTTTGGAAGTTGGCATAATCTCCGGAAATGAGTTGAAGGGACAACTCATCCTTCAGTCCCCGGAGGAACTTGGACTGTTTGGTTGTATCGGTACGGACCTCCTCAGGTGCGTACCGGGCCAACCTGTTGAACTCATGAAGATATTCTGTTATGGACCTGCTTCCCTGCTGCAGGTCCCTGAACTCTTGTTGTTTCTGGGCAATAATGCCATCTGGGACATGGGCTGCGAGGAAGGTAGTGGAGAACTCCGCCCAAGTGTGGATGTGTCCCTCGGGCAAGGTCTCGCGCTAGTTGTCCCACCATTCTACGGCGGGACCCTAGAGTTGGTGGGCAGCGAATGCCACCCTCTCCTGCTCAGTACAAGTCAGGAGGTCCAACTTCTTTCCAATCGTCCTCAACCAATCACCAGCCTCCATGGGTTGGTGGTGCTCGAGAACGTGGGAGGGCGGACTCGGAGGAACTCCGAGAGCTGAGAGGCGGGGGCGGGAGCCGGAGTGGCGGGGCGAGGCAGTCCAGGCTGTTGGTGGAGGCGGAAGAATTGTTCTTGCTGCTCTTGCATCTGCTGCTGCTGCTGTTGCATCTGGTTCAACAGTGCAGCGACCAACTGATTTTGGTTGGCCATCATCTCGGCCAACACTGGGGCTTGCCTCTGCCCAGTCGCTCCCAATTGGGGCAGGTTGCTGTTGTCCTCTCCATTCTAGGGAGCATCGGAACCCTGAGTGTTCGTCATCCTGAAGTTTCCAAAATAGACAACACTTTCTTAGGCGGAAATGATACTAAGTTTTATTTCAAAAGGTGTCGTTCTTGCGAGTACATTTATTGTCTTTTATTTAGTTCTTCATTCATGTCTTATATTTGGCACGAGTGGAATTACAATCCAAAACAAGTAAAAAAAGAAACAATCAACCGTAATGTTGGCGTAAAAGATTACGCTAACAGGTTTCTGTAGAGAGAAACTAACAAACGAAGTGTTTGCGAAGCAAACTGTTCTAAGCCTCCGAAAGGATAATAGCTTAGAATAGTTAGAAAGTATGTATTGAATAACTTGTATTCGGTCCCTATTACAGGGTGAAATGGGGGGTATTTATAGGCCCAAACATTAAGGAAAAGACCTATTTACCCCTCTATTACAACCGACATAGTGGAAACTATTCGGTTCCCTTAATAGGGCTAAAATGGTAAAAGACTAATCTAATGAGAAAAAAGATAAGTCTTCCATCTTAGCTGGCAGAAAAGATCTTGAAAAGCCTTAGTTCGAAGAGGTACTTCGAACCAATGCCTATCTTCGTACTTCGAACTAGATCCCGGGTATCTTCGAAGATGATCATCTGGGAACCTTCGAATCCGCTGTCTGCCTTTATGTTGCTTCGGCAATAATCCCGAAGATGGGATATTTTCCCCCAACAGTAGCCCCTCGAATACGCTTCTCCGTTTGACCTGTAACGTTAGGAGAGCAGTATACAGAAGGAAAAAATAACCAAACATAGGGGTTATTGGTTTTTAGTTCATCTCCGAAATTCATGAAGATATAGACTCCGAATCAGTCTTGAGGTAATTGCTTTTCGAACTATCTTAGAACCGATTCAAGAAGTTCGAAAGTCTTTTAGACTTAGAGAAAATAGCCGTTAAGTTTCTGTTTCCAACGGAAACTGTAGTAAGCGTTAATCTTGGAAGAAAGTAACGGGCAAGAATGCGAAACGGCATGGGCTAACGGTAAGAATGTAAAGTTTAGGCTATAAATAGAGGGCCTAGAACTTACCCGGTTACCTTTTCACCGTCTTCTCGCATCTAAAAACTTTCCGAGCCCTTTGAATTCTTGAGCTCTAGCCTCCATTTTCCCTAAAGCAATCTATCGATCGCAATGGTGAAGACTAAAGGATCTGCACCTCCATCGGCCTTGGCCTGGCAGCAGGCGGCCGCAGCAGCAGCGGCTGCAACGTTGACGGCGGCACCTTCGATTCCAACGATGTCATCCATGGCGGCAGGAGGGAGAAATCCCCAAATCGTCGATGACCAAGGTCTGTGCCCGCCATCGACAAAATACTTGGATCAATCTTTCCAGTTAGGGCCTTCTACCTGCAAGAGAGAGTCACTGGCAATCGCAGTAGGAGGGAAAATTGGTAATGGAGTTATGATCCGGAAGCCGGGCAAAGAAATGATTCCATTGCCAAGACCCGGAGAAGTAGTTGTATTCGAAGCCTTCTTCGAAGCTGGCTTGGGCCTCCCTGCGGTGGACTTCCTGGCGGAGGTACTCGATCTGTTCCATGTAACCCTCCCCCAATTATCTCCGAATGCGGTAGCTAGATTAGCTATCTTCGAATGGGCCTTGAGAGCCGAAGGGTGCGAAGGAAGGGCAAAGATCTTCGCTGCATTGCATAGAGCAACATGCCAGCCAAAAACCTTCGTAGGCCCCGGAGGTGAAAAAGTAGTGGTATCCTTTGGTAGTATCAACTTTAGGCTTCGAGATGAATACGCCCTTCAATTTCCTGCCAAGGCCATCAATGCCAGATGGTACACTGATTGGGTTCTAAGATGGTTCTATGCCGAAGTTGGGGCAAGCAGTCCTCTGGCCAGGCCCCTCAAAGAAATTCAGTTCCGGAAGGAAGCTTTGGTGCAGCCTAACGAAGGTCAACTCGAAGCCCGTCTTAACCTGCTTCAAAAAGTTAGCCGAAGGTTAAGTATGCGAGACTTAGCTGAGGAATTCATCGGCCTGCAAATTTCTCCGCTGATGGCCAACTGGCCTATCATCTTCGAGGATGATTCAGAAGGCGGTCTCCGCAGAATTAACTTGACTTCGAGCCCTGCAGGTAACTTCGAATCCAACATGCATTATACATATTTACTTCGAAAAAAGACTAACTTGAATTATTTATTTTGAAGCTTCTTCAGCCCCTATTAGTTCAGAGCAAATTATAAGGGCTTCGGAGAAGATTCTGGGTGCCCCAACTCCGACTGAGAAAGAATGGCGAGTTAAATTGGTCGGGAGTTGGGAGAGGTTTAACAGAGTATGGGGAATGCTGGAGCTGACTCCGCTCCCTCTGATGGACTGGGTGCCTTCAGAGAAAGGACCCAAGAAGAGGATAGCCGAAGCCGGAGCTTCAAGCTCCGCAAAGACTCCGGTGAAGAAGGTGGCTCGGAAGCCAAAAAATCTCGAACCTTCAATCTCAAGAGTTTCAGCCTCCGAATCTCAAGAGGATGAAGGTAACCTATTAGTGAGGTTGATTGATGAAGATGCAGCTCAAACAAATACTCATATCGAAGATGCTGCAGGTATACCGGAGTCTCAGGCTAACATTGAAGAAGAGAGAGCTCCGGATGCTCAAGAAGAAGAGCAAGTCGAAGCCCCTACGGGCGAAGATGAAGTTGAAGTTACTACAACTTCAGTTGTGGATGAAGGGAGGACTGCTCACGGAGATACTCCGGCAGCTGAAATTTTAACTGTGGATTCAGACGAAGACCTCACCTTTGATCCTCCGAGCAGTCCGGTGCTCGATTGCCCCCAGAATGTCGAAGGTAAACTTCGCATAATTCTTTTATTATTTTCTGCAAAATTATACAGTGTATAATACCTTTGCTTTTGCAGAGCCTCCTTCTGTAGAAGTACAACACGAAGATACAATTCAAAGGCCTTCGTCAACTTCGGAGCAACACCCGGAGGTCACTCAACAGGGGCCTGGAAGGGGTAAAAGACATATAGAGCCTCTCCCTGCTCAAGGATCAACTTCATCTGAATCAACAGATGAAAGTGAATCAACTGAGGGGGGGCCATCTACTGAAGCTCCAAGGACCTCAGAAGAACTCTCCGGACCTTCGCTAAGCAGAGCTGATCAGAAGGCTTCAGTAATGCTTCCTCTCTTAACTCCTTTTTTGGAGGAGAGAACCGGGCTTCGGACTCTGGTTAAACCTTTAGGTCAAGCCAGTCGCAAAGTCGGGGAAACAGAACTGGTAACCATCTTAAGCAGGGCAAAAAGTTCGGAGCTTAACATTGCTATAGAAAGAGCAGCCTACCAGGTACGGAGCACCTTCGAACCAATAGCAAATTATACATGAATAATTTCTTATTTCTGTTTTTTCTTTTTCTTAGCAAGTAGTCTTGGCCCGCGCTGCAACTTTATCGAGCGAAAATGAAATTGCTCAACTTCGGGAGGAAAATGAAGCTCTTAAACGCAACCTGTCTTTCTCCGAAGCTAGAGTGGCTCAAATGGATAGCATGATTTCAACGGAGCGTAGGGCCAGACAGGGCTACGAGGCTGCTAATAAAGAGCTCTAAGCAGAAAGAATAGTGCTTCGAGCAGAAATTGAAAGGGTGCGATCGGAGTATGCTAATGCTGGGTCCGAACTTGTGAGGCTCCAAGAGGAAGCTAGCCAACTCCTAAATCAAAAGAATACCTTAACTACGGAGAATGCTAGGATTTCCGGAGTTCTAGTAGAAACGACTTCGGTCAAGGATATACTTATCGAAGAAAAGCTTAAGTCTGAGAAGGTGGCTTCGGAGGTCATAGAGCAGATGCTAGGTGTTTTGGTGTACTTCGGTACTACCGGATCACTACCTTCGGATGACAACGTCACTCTTCTGCGCCGGTTAAAAAGGATCCAAGGGGCAGCGAAGCAAATGAAGACGGCAGGCATTCGTTATGGAGAACTCTCCGGACAAGTGTCTGCCCTCGGACTACTTCGCTACTACGAGGATTTGGGCCGAACAATTACTCTGAGCGCAGAGGGCTCCATCACCTTCGACGACGAATGGCTTCTAACTCCCTTCGAAGGCGTGACTGCTGCCTGGAAGGCCTTTCAAGCTTCATGGAGAGCCGAAGGTCGCACTGCGATCAAGGCTTGGATCGATGAAGGCCAACGCCAGAAGCAAGTTCGGAACCAAGCTTCGAGCAGTCAGCCTCCTCCGAACCCGCAGGTTTAGGAATTATTTAGGATTTTTGACTATGTAAAGCTTCATGCTTGTAAACATTTATCAATGAAAATCTTGTTTGTCGTATTTTTTAGGCTTTGCCTCTTATGGAAGACCTCGAAGTGTTAGAGCTTAACGACGAACTTCGCTTATTATGGAATAACTTCGAACTTCTAAAAAGTTACAAACGTCCTCGATTCCTAATTCCTCGAGATGACTCCGGCGTAATTGCGCCCGAAGTAATCAAAGATGTAATGTCTTATATTAAAGAGGAAGAGAAAGAGGTCAACGCAAACACCTCGTCTTCTGAAGACACTAATTGGTCTGAAGACGAAGGTGAAGTTCGAAATAAAAGATCTGAAGATCTTAGAAGCTGGGAAAGAAGCCCTGAACGGCTTCGAACTTGGGCCGAGCTTCAACAAGAGCAGAAGGATTTTAGAACTTCGAGGGGGAGGAAGAGAGTTAAACGTAAAGTTATTAGAACTTCCGATGTTGGAACTAGTCGTTCCACCCCTAGCTCTAGGGACCGAAGAGGTCTCCGATTCCTTCTTGGTATAGATACCAATTTTTCATAGTGTAATCTGTAAACACATTTATTTCAATAATGAATGCCGATTTAAAATTGTCTCCATATTTACTAGCCCCTCTTTGGGTATAAGCAACTTCGAAATGTATTCAAAGATGGTTATGCGCAAAGAAAAACTTCGGAGTACAATTTTTTGGGGGTTCAGAGCCCCTCTGTTATTTAAAGATCTTTTAAAATCTTATGAAATGTCTTCGACTTTTTGCAGTCGGAAGAATGGTAACTTAGTACCTTTGTTGTATGAAAGAAATCACTTGAGATAACTTCCAGGACACTTTAGTATCTTAAAAAGTTTGTCACTCTGGACTATGTTAACAGACATTCGAAGCTTATGGCTCAAATTCTGTTTTGCTTTAGCCACCTTCGGCTTATTTTTGCGATCTCTGTCGAACCAATGGTTCGGAGTTTGCAATGGTCTCTTTGGACTCTTTTTACGGATGTCTACCAGCCAATGGCTTGGACTCCGTATATTTTGGCCACCTTCGGCTCTTTTTGCAGAAGTCTACCAGCCAATGGCTTGGACTTCGCAGATTTTGGCCACCTTCGGCTCTTTTTACGGAAGTCTACCAGCCAATGGCTTGGACTCCGTAGGTTTTGGCCACCTTCGGCTCTTTTTACGGAAGTCTACCAGCCAATGGCTTGGACTCCGTAGGTTGTGGTTTTGGGCTCTTTTACGGATGCCTACAAGCCGATGGCCTGGGCTCCGGATTATGCCAGCCCCCACGTCGGAAGCTTCGAACTTTATGGGTTCGAAGTCCGAAAATACAACCAGGCTTTGTGACACTTCACTCTCGGTCGACCCCGCGGTTCCAGTGCGTCCACTTGGAAGCTGGAAGTCTATGAGGGGAAGGCACTATCGAGGTCATATGCTTTATTGATTTGGAAGATGATTACAAGCAAATTACAAGGAGCCCTTATGCGAAGTACCGCTTTAGGTGCTCCGCATGCCAAGTATGCGCTAGCTCTTCACCTTCTAAGTTAGCTAATTTAAAGGAACCAGGGCGACCTGAACGGACAATTAGGTATGGTCCTTCCCATTTATTCCCTAACTTCCCTGGCGCTATTACGCTTCGTAGAACAAGATGACCCGGTCTTAATTCATTGATTTTAACCTTCGGGTCGAACCAAGCCTTCGTCTGCTGATGATACTTTGATAAATTTGCTACAGCTCGAAGTCTTGTCTCTTCTGATAGATCTAACAAAGCTTGCCTTTCTTCTTTGATGTCCAGTTCGGTGCTGCGAAATGATCCCCCTTTGAGCTCCGTTGGAGTCATGGCTTCATCTCCGAATAGTAGTCTGAACGGAGTAAAACCTGTGGACCTTGTCTGCGTAGTCCGAATGGACCACAGAATCTTCGGAAGCTCTTCGGTCCACAGTCCCTTTGCTAATCCTACTATTCTTCGATTTAGCCCTGATAAAATATTTCCATTGGCTCTTTCTACAGCTCCATTGGACTGAGGATGCCTCACTGCAGCAAAACATAGCTGAATGCCTAGGTCTTCGCAAAACTTCCTGAAGGTTCTACATCGAACTGTGTTCCATTATCAACTGTTAAGTACCTAGGCACTCCGAACTGGCAAATGATATTCTTCCAAAAGAATTTTTGTACATTGTTCGAAGTGATAGACGTTAAGGGCTCTGCTTCTACCCACTTAGAAAAATATTCAATGGCTACCACTGCGAACTTCAGATTTCCTTTGGCTATTGGAAAGGGACCAATTAAATCCATGCCCCATCTGGCCATGGGCCACACCGGAGCAATAACTTGAAGAGCTGTTGGTGGGCGATGACTTCGTCGTCCCATCCATTGACATCCTTGACAAGTGCGGACTAAGCTCTCTGCATCAGCTGTTATTGTAGGCCAATATAGCCCCTGGCGAAGTGTTTTCCCTGCCAAGGCTCGAGGGGCTAAATGGCTACCACAAAGGCCTTCGTGAATTTCTCGAAGAATTTCTTGGCCTTCGGCTTGAGATATACATCGGAGTAGAGGGGAACATACTCCGGCCTTGTATAATATACCGTTGATTAACTGATAGCTTTTGGCTCTGAGCTTTAATCTTGATAACTGGGGCTCTTCGGGCAAATTTGTTCCTCCCTGTAAAAGTTCCATGATCGAATTTTTCCAATCTGCACTAGGAATGCAAAGAATCTCCGCAGAGGGAACTTGTGGCACCGAAGGTATATTGAGCTCCTCATAGAAAGCTTCTTTGAGCACATCCACAGCTCCGGCTGCAGCCTTCGCTAAGATGTCCGCTTGCACGTTTTCCGCTCTTGGTATACTCCGAATGGAAATACCCTTGAAGTGTGCTTCGATCTTACGGATTTCTTGTAAATACTTTGCAAGCTGTGGATGCCGAACTTGGAAACTTTTGTCTACGTGCCCTACTACTATCTGAGAATCTGTTTTTATAATTATTCTTGTAGCCCCTAGAGCACGTGCTTTCCGGAGTCCCAATAAAATCCCTTCATACTCCGCTATATTATTGGTAGACTTAAAGTTGAGTCTTGCAGAGTACATTGCTCTTTGCCCTGACGGTGAAATCAACACTGCTCCAATGCCTGCTCCAGATGCTTGGAAAGCCCCATCGGAGTAAACAGTCCAAACTCCGTCACTTGACTTCTCCGGAGCCAAATTCGCAGGTGGAGTCCACTCTGCTACAAAGTCTGCTAGAACTTGGGATTTGATAGCTGTCCTTGCCAAGAAAGATATGCCGAAGGGTGCTAGCTCAACTGCCCACTTTCCAATCCTTCCAGTGGAATCTTTGCTTCGGAGCATATCTCCTAAAGGATACGAAGTTGGTACAATTACATTGTGAGCCAAAAAATAATGCCTTAATTTCCTCGAAGCCATTACTAGAGCATAAACGAACTTCTCAATTTCGGAGTATCTTGTCTTCGCTCCTGATAATGCTTCGGATACAAAATAAACAGGATTTTGCACCAACTTCTCACTGCAATTCAATTCTCTCACAAGGACTACACTGACAGCAGAGCCTGTAGCCGCAAGATAAAGAAGTAGGGTTTCGTCCGCAGTAGGCACCGTAAGTGTAGCAAGATTGCTCAGATACTCTTTAATATCTTCGAAGCTTTTCTAACACTCCGGTGTCCATGCAAAATCTTCGGACCCTTTCAATGCTTTGAAAATAGGCAAACTTCTCTCCGCAGATCTTGATAAAAACCTGCTAAGTGCGGCTAGACGCCCAGTCAGCTTTTGCACTTGCTTTAAATTCTCCGGAGGAGCCATCTTCTGCAGCGCAGTTATTTGAGTTGGGCTAGCTTCAATTCCCCTGCTTGAAACTAAATACCCTAACAATTTTCCAGCCTTAGCTCCGAATATACATTTTTCGGGGTTAAGACGGATCCCACATGCCCGAAGGCTATTGAATGTTTCTGCTAAGTCTAGGCTATGTTGGTGCTTTAAAGCACTCTTTATTACAATATCATCCATATAGGCCTCCACATTGCGACCTAGTTGATGACCTAGAGCCTTAGCAACTAATCTCGAAAAAGTAGCCCCGGCATTTCTTAGACCGAAGGGCATTCTTACATAACAAAAGACTCCCGAAGGAGTTACGAAGCTTGTCTTGATTTCATCTTCGCGCTTCAACCATATTTGATGATAACCAGAATACGCGTCAAGGAAGCTTAATAACTCCGAACCTGCGGTGGAGTCAACCAGTTGATCAATTCGGGGCATGGGGTAGGGGTCACGTGGGCATGCTTTATTCAAGGATGTGAAATCGATGCACATGCGCCACTTTCCGGAAAACTTTTTCCTGACGAAGACTAGGTTGGCTAACCATTCTGTGTGAGCCACTTCTCTGATAATCCCAGCCTTCAACAATTTGTCAACTTCGTCCTTAGCTAGAGCAACTCTTTCTGCGGACATCTTCCGGAGTCCTTGCCGAACAGGCCGGGCCTTCGGGTTTACAAGTAAACTGTGCTCGATGATATCCCGATCGACTCCGATGATATCTTCGTCAGACCAAGCGAAGACATCCAAATTTTCTTCCACCACTTTTTTCCAAAGAGGTTGCAACTTCAGGAGGTAAATCTTTACCGAATTGAAAAGTGTACTCTTTACCATCTTTAACAATGACCTTCATTGCAATCTCTCCTTCGGGACTTGGTCTCGGAAAGGACTTCTTCGAAGCTTCGGAGGAGGCTGAAAAAATTTCTTCATTATCCTGCACACTGTTTACTTGCCTCGGATCAAGAGGGGGACCATGACCATATTCCGCCCTCCGAGCAATGGCTTGATCTCCGAAAACTGTAAGGACTCCGGCTTGTGTGGGCATCTTCATGCACAAATAATTGTGATGCGCCACAGCTCCGAACTGGTTTAGCATGCCTCTTCCAAAGATGACGTTGTAAGCATACGGGGCATCTACAACATCTAAGATTACTTCCTCAGTCCGGGCCAATAAACCTTCTCCGAAGGTAACTTCCAGGCCTATTTGGCCGAGTGCATCAAGCGGAGGTCCTGCGAAGCCTTGCAGAGGACGAGCCGCTGGAAGGAGATGCTTCCTGGAAATGCACAACTGATCGAAGGCTTGAACAAAAATGATATCTGCCGAACTACCTCCGTCAATCAGCACCCTTCGAACTTCAGTGCCCGCAATATCAGCAGTGATAACCAATGGATCTGCGTGCAGGAACTTAATTCCAGCTGCATCCTCCGCAGAATAAGATATCGGAACGTGAGACCACTCCGGCATTGCAGCTGCAGATGACGAAGTCCCAATATGACCTACTTTCTGAACGTACTCTCTTCGCTGTCTCTTGGACATGCTTCCGAGGGAGAACTACTCTTTTTCCTCTATCTTGCCCTTCCTCTTGCTTCGGAGGTGGCATAATATTGGCCACCGGAGGGTGCCTTGCAGCATCAAAGTTTTCTATTCACGCCACAGCCTGAACCGGCTCTGGGCGCGTGCAGCTGGACTTCGGTCGGTACTGCCTCGACCCGAAGTTCTCTCAAAGTACTCTCCCCTTATGGTAAGTATAGCCTTGCAAGTATTAGTTGCATGACTTCGATTTTCTCCATGGATGCAGCAGAAAAGGGTCTGGCCCTTGCCAGCTGTTTTCCCTGGCGGCCTCCAGCCGCTGGCCTTGTTCCCCGTAGACTGTGGAGCTTTCTGTGTAAACTTTTGCAGGGGTGCAATGTTTAACACTTCAGATCGAGGGTGCTTTTGCCCTCTTCTTCGATCATGTTGCACTTCGAAGGTTGGTTCTTGCGGCTGTGTCGAAGTTTTCACTTCTACTTTGACTTCTTGCAACATAGATGGAGTTGTTGCAGTCCTTCGGAGCCAACCTTCTTCCGATCTTGCGTACTCTTCGAAGTACGACATCAACTGGGAAACTGTGGATATGCTTTTCCGATGAAGCTTGTCCAGAAGACCTTGATGAGTAACACCTTCCCGAGCTGCATCAACTACCGAGGATGTAGACAACCCTCGGATCTGCGACTTCGTATGAGCGAAGCGCTTGAAATACTGTCTCAAAGTCTCTCCAGGGAGCTGCTTCACCTGGAAAAGGCTTCCTGTTGACATCGGAGGCACGAAGGTGCCCTGAAAATTGCTTATAAACTTCCTCTTCAGCTGCCCCCATGAATTAATTGATCCTGGCTTCAAAGACCAGAACCACCTTAAAGCCACTCCTTGAAGAGCTAAAGGGAAGCACTTCGCCATGGTGTTTCGGACTCCTCCACTAGCTTCAATCGCTAGGGCATAAGAACGAACGAACTCTTCGGGATCTTCATCTCCGGCATACTTACAGAGCTTCGAAGTTTTGAACTTTGGATCAAAGCGAACCTTCTGGAGCTCAGGATGCAACGGAGATTCATTGTCGAAGGCGGCGTTCTCCGGGGCTTCGGGATAATCAAGACCATCATCTTCGGGCACTTCGGGGATGGCTGGGATGGGGGTAGAGCGAAGTCTGTTCGCAGCATCCTGCCGCCATCTTGCTACTTCGGCTTGAAGATTGGCCATTTGGGCAGCCATATCTCCAAGATTGTCTTCATCTCCTCCGGAAGGATCTTCCGGGTCTTGAGAACTGTGATGATCAGTTCGAAGTGGAATTTGAGGTGGAAGAGGAACTCCACCGGGCCGAAGTATGGATGGAGTCGGCGGAGGGTCTTCGTGTACTCGAGGAAGGGATGTTCCTTCCGGAGTCTAAGGTGGAGGAAAAGACGAAGATCCTCCGACCTCAACTATGTCTGAAAATAACAGTCCGGAGGTCCAAGGAGACCATCGAACTGGGTTACCAGAGGCGCTCCGCTTCGGAGGCATGGTGAAAAGGTTTGGTAGAGAACGAAGTTTTTCGAACTAGGTTCCCCACGGACGGCGCCAACTGTTGGCGTAAAAGATTACGCTAACATGTTTCTGTAGAAGTAAAACTAACAAACGAAGTGTTTGCGAAGCAAACTGTTCTAAGCCTCCGAAAGGATAATAGCTTAGAATAGTTAGAAAGTATGTATTGAATAACTTGTATTCGGTCCCTATTACAGGGTGAAATGGGGGGTATTTATAGGCCCAAACATTAAGGAAAAGACCTATTTACCCCTCTATTACAACCGACATAGTGGAAACTATTCGGTTCCCTTAATAGGGCTAAAATGGTAAAAGACTAATCTAATGAGAAAAAAGATAAGTCTTCCATCTTAGCTGGCAGAAAAGATCTTGAAAAGCCTTAGTTCCAAGAGGTACTTCGAACCAATGCCTATCTTCATACTTCGAACTAGATCCCGGGTATCTTCGAAGATGATCATCTGGGAACCTTCGAATCCGCTGTCTGCCTTTATGTTGCTTCGGCAATAATCCCGAAGATGGGATATTTTCCCCCAACACGTAATAACTACGTCTACGGTATCTTAGGGGATGACTCGACCATGGGCTCGACGGAGGCGGTCGGGGTGGTGGAACTAGAAGGTCTGGTGTGAGCTGCGCTGCGGGAAATCCTCTTAGGACTCATGGTAGGGATCCGAAGCGATTTCCACTTGTGCGGCAGAAGGGGTGCAACCTCCTCGAGATCCTTCAATTCCTTGAGCTGATGATGGAGCTGGGTGGTGACGATGGCGCCATGGCGTAGAAGCTCATTCTGGCGTCTCAACTCTTCTACCTCGAGGGTCAACTGAGGGTTCTGCTGGACCTGTCGACGAAGCTCAGCGTTCTTGCGGTTCAGGTTCTCCGAGGTATGGCGGTAGAAGTCGATGGTGTCATGCTGGCTGTCATGCTGTTCAGGTTTATCCTCTACATCTTAATGCACTAAAAACAGTATGTTTACTTTGATTATTTCATGCTTATTTAATAAAGTATTCAAATGCACTTTAGGGTAAATTACAAATTGATTCATTCCAATTTCAGCAAAATTTATCTTTTATTCTTTTCCTGTTAATATAATGAAACCACAAAGTTTACTCTGAACCACTTATTTTAAATTAGTTAGAAAACTTAAAATAAAATTGTTTATATTTCATTATAGTTCATTTTAAAATATTCATAAAATCAATTTCAGAAACTTATCAACTTTATTTTCTTTAAATTGACACCATCAAAACCTATGTCTTGTTGTGTGATTTTGGATTGTTTAATTGAATGTTATATTTATTTTATTTATATCGAGAAGACTACGACGCCGCCGAGGAGCCGAAATATTTTCTCGAAGTTCCTCCCTCCCCTTTTTGCTGAATAATGCAAGTCACCAAACCACTCTTTTGAGCGTGTTGAACCCATGTTTTATTAAACTATCAGTAAAACACATAGGATATACATGCATTAGTCAAATGAAACCCTTACAATATATTTATTAGGATCCCCCGACCTTGATGTGCAACCCAAGCCATGCTCTCTAGCCTAAACTCCTTGTCACCATATGATTAGTATTATTATCTAGTGTCCAATGTATTGACACGATTGCTATAGGATTAAAAATGAGTCGTAGTGATTGGAATCTACTATATGATCCCCGTTATTCTTATCTCTGCAATGCTGTTGGTGATAGAGTAATGGTTGTGAGTGTATGCATGGTGGGTTCTGGGTGCAAGCTAGGGCATTGGTCGGTAGCACCCGGGGCACTATAAGGACCGGTCTATGGGATCCGTTGCAATACACTTCCGTACTAACCACAAGTCTAATGGGTAAGTCCTAACTAAGGTTTGGAGTGTTCCAAACCGATGCCACCACTTGGAGATGGGTCAAGCAGCACCAGTGGTTGGCTTGTACCGACGTGGCACAAAAGGGGGTGCGACGTTAGCCGGGATGCGGCCCGGCATGCCGGCGAAACCTAGAGCGGGTGGTTATCGCTTGGAGCATTTCATGCTGAGGTTTTGGCACGAGTTCCCGTGGTATGGGTCATCTCGTTACACTTTGGTGTTTGGGATGAATGCATGACTTATGGGTATAGTAGTACACCTCTGATCAGAGTCATAAATCTATTCGAAAAGCCGAGCCCACTGTCAAGGGCGGGTTGCGTGACATCCCATAGTTAGTTTACTTTTATATGTATGTGCATGATGGTTTGACATGTAAGGACTGTTGTGCGAGGAGGGAAAACGTACTCCTCGAGTTAGATGGTATTATGATTGTTGGGGGAAAATATCCCATCTTCGGGGTTATTGCCGAAGCAACATAAAGGCAGACAGCGGATTCGAAAGTTCCCAGATGATCATCTTCGAAGATACCCGGGATCTAGTTCGAAGTACGAAGATAGGCATTGGTTCGAAGTACCTCTTCGAACTAAGGCTTTTCAAGATCTTTTCTGCCAGCTAAGATGGAAGACTTATCTCTTTTCTCATTAGATTAGTCTTTTACCATTTTAGCCCTATTAAGGGAACCGAATAGTTTCCACTATGTCGGTTGTAATAGAGGGGTAAATAGGTCTTTTCCTTAATGTTTGGGCCTATAAATACCCCCCATTTCACCCTGTAATAGGGACCGAATACAAGTTATTCAATACATACTTTCTAACTATTCTAAGCTATTATCCTTTCGGAGGCTTAGAACAGTTTGCTTCGCAAACACTTCGTTTGTTAGTTTCTCTTCTACAGAAACCTGTTAGCGTAATCTTTTACGCCAACAGTTGGCGCCGTCCGTGGGGAACCTAGTTCGAAAAACTTCGTTCTCTACCAAACCTTTTCACCATGCCTCCGAAGCGGAGCGCCTCTGGTAACCCAGTTCGAAGGTCTCCTCGGACCTCCGGACTGTTATTTTCAGACACAGTTGAGGTCGGAGGATCTTCGTCTTTTCCTCCACCTCAGACTCTGGAAGGAACATCCCTTCCTCGAGTACACGAAGACCCTCCGCCGACTCCATCCATACTTCGGCCCGACGGAGTTCCTCTTCCACCTCAAATTCCACTTCGAACTGATCATCACAGTTCTCAACACCCGTAAGATCCTTCCGGAGGAGATGAAGACAATCTTGGAGATATGGCTACCCAAATGGCCAATCTTCAAGCCGAAGTAGCAAGATGGCGGCAGGATGCTGCGAACAGACTTCGCTCTACCCCCATCCCAGCCATCCCCGAAGTGCCCGAAGACGATGGTCTTGATTATCCCGAAGCCCCGGAGAACGCCTCCTTCGACAATGAATCTCCGTTGCATCCTGAGCTCCAGAAGGTTCGCTTTGATCCAAAGTTCGAAACTTCGAAGCTCTGTAAGTATGCCGGAGATGAAGATCCCGAAGAGTTCATTCGTTCTTATGCCCTAGCGATTGAAGCTAGTGGAGGAGTCCGAAACACCATGGCGAAGTGCTTCCCTTTAGCTCTTCAAGGAGTGGCTTTAAGGTTGTTGGCGTAAAAGATTACGCTAACAGGTTTCTGTAGAAAAGAAACTAACAAACGAAGTGTTTGCGAAGCAAACTGTTCTAAGCCTCCGAAAGGATAATAGCTTAGAATAGTTCGAAAGTGTGTATTGATTCACTTGTAATCAGTCCCTATTACAGGGTGAAATGGGGGGTATTTATAGGCCCAAACATTAAGGAAAAGACCTATTTACCCCTCTATTACAACCGACATTAAGGAAACTATTCGGTTTCCTTAATAGGGCTAAAATGGTAAAAGACTAATCTAATAGGATAGAAGATAAGTCTTCCATCTTAGCTGGCAGAAAAGATCCTGGAAAGCTTTGGTTCGAAGATATACTTCGAACCAATGCCAGTCTTCGGACTTCGAACGAGGTTCTGGGCATCTTCGAAGATGATCTTCGAACAACCTTCGAATTGATTGGCTGTCTTTATGCTGCTTCGGCAATAACCCCGAAGATGAGATATTTTCCCCCAACAGTAGCCCCTCGAATACGCTTCTCCGTTCAACCTGTAACGTTAGGAGAGCAGTATACGAAAAGAAAAGATAACCAATCATAGGGGTTATTGATTTTTGTTTTATCTTCGAAATACACGAAGACATGAACTTTGAATCAGTCATAAGGTAATTACTTTTCGAACTATCTTAAAACTGACTCAGGAAGTTCGAAAGTCTTTTTAGACTTAGAAAATATAGCCGTTAGTTTCTGTTTCTAACGGAGTTATACGAAGCGTTATTTTCGGAGGAAAATAACGGGCGGGAATGCGAAAAGGCAGAGCCCAAACGGTAACAAACGGAAAGTTAGACTATAAATAAAGAACTCCAGAACTTACTCGATTACCTTTTCACTGCTTGCTCCCAGTCAAAAGCCTTTTGAGCCTTTTGAGTTCTTGAGCCCTAGCTTTCGAGTTCTTGAATTCTAGCCTCCACTTTCTCAGATCGATCCAGTCATTGCGATGGTGAAGACCAAAGGCTCTGCACCTCCTTCGACCTTGGCTCGTCAACAAGCGGCTGCGGCAGCAGCAGCGGCAACAGTGACGGCGACGCCTTCGATGCAGGCGACAACTTCTATGGCGGCGAAGGGAAAAAATCCCCAAATCGCCGATGATCAAGGTCTGTGCCCTCCATCGACCAAATATCTGGACCAATCCTTTGGATTAGGACCTTCAACCTGCAAAAGAGATTCCCTGGCAATGGCAGTAGGAGGAAATATAGGTGCGGGAGTTATGATTCGAAAACCAGGGAAAGAAGCAATCCCATCACCAAGACCCGGAGAAGTCGTAGTGTTCGAAGCTTTTTTCGAAGCAGGCTTGGGCCTCCCCGCTGTAGATTTCTTGGCTGAAGTCCTCGACTTGTTTCATGTAACCCTCCCCCAGCTGTCTCCGAATGCTGTAGCTAGATTAGCTATCTTCGAGTGGGCTTTGAGAGCCGAAGGTTGTGAGGGGAGGGCTGAAATCTTCGCAGCATTGCACAAAGCAACTTGTCAGCCGAAGACCTTCGTAGGCTCCGGAGGTGAAAAAGTAGTGGTTGCCTTCGGAAGCATCAATTTTAGGCTTCGAGATGAATACGCTCTACGATTCCCTGCTAAGGCCATCAATGCTAGATGGTATACCGATTGGGTGCTGAAATGGTTCTATGCCGAAGTCGGGGCAGGCAATCCTCTGGCCGGACCTCTTAGAGAAATCCAGTTCCGAAAAGAAGCTTTGGTGCGTCCTGATGAAGGCCAATTCGAAGCCCGTCTGAACTTACTTGAAAAAGTTAGCCGAAGACTCAGTATGCGGGACTTGGCCGAAGAGTTCATCGGTCTTCAAATTCCTCCGTTGATGGCTGAATGGCCTATTATCTTCGAAGATGATTCCGAAGGTGGTCTTCGCAGAATTAACTTGACTTCAAGTCCTACAGGTAACTTCGAAAACAACATGCATTAAACATATTTACTTCGAAGAAAAACTGACTTGAATTATTTATTTTGTAGAATCTTCAGCCCCTGTTACTTCAGAACAGATTATAAGGGCTTCGGAAAAAATCTTGGGTGCTCCAACTCCGACCGAAAAAGAGTGGCGAATTAAGCTGGTTGGGAGTTGGGAAAGATTTAACAGAGTATGGGGAATGCTGAAACTCACTCCTCCCCCTCTGATGGATTGGGCGCCTTTGGAGAAAGGGCCTCAAAAAAGGAAAGCCGAAGCTGGAACTTCAAGTTCAGCAAAAACTCCGGTGAAGAGGGTGGCTCGGAAGCCGAAGAACCTCGCACCTTTAGATCCTTTACCTTCGAGCTCTAGAGCTTCGGTTTCCGATTCCCAAGAAGAAGTGGAAAGGTTACTTGTGCGCCTAATGGAAGAGAATGAAACTCAAAGGGCCGCACAAACCGGAGTACCTGCGAACGTACCGGAGTCCGGAGAAAATGTTGATCAACCAAGGACTTCGGCAGTTCAAGAAAATGTAGCTCAGGACGAAGTTCCTGTGGATGAAGGTGGGGTTGAAGTCACTATGGCTTCGATTCTCGAAGAAGCAGCGAGGACTACCCAGGACGATGCTCCTGTAGTCCATGATTCAACGGCTGATTCAGATGAAGAATTAGCTTTCGATCCACCAATCAGTCCGACAACAACTCCTCCACGGACTACCAAAGGTAGATTTCGAAGAACTTTTGTATTTATTTGAATTTTTATACTATGTATAATACTTTTGATTACTTTGCAGAACCCACTCCTATGGAAGAAGTCCGTCAGGAGGAAATAATTCCTGAACCTTCGACGACTTCGGAGCCAGCCCCAAGAATTACTCAAAAGGGGCCTGGAAGAGGCAAAAGACAAATAGAGCCCCTGCCTGCTATAAGCTCCGAATCAACTCCGTCTGATTCAACAGACGAGAGCCAATCTTCCAGGGAGGCTCAAACTCCAGTGGCTCCGAAGGCCGCAGGCCAAAGCTCTGGTCCTTCATTGAACGAAGATGACCAAGAGGCAATAAGCATGCTCCCCTTGCTGGCTCCTTTCTTAGGGCAAACAACTGGTCTTCGGACTTTGCTCGAACCTTTGGATCGAGCTAGTCGTGAGATAGGGGAGACCGAATTAGTGGCCATCCTGCGCAAGGCTGACAGGACGGAGCTTAATGCCATTATTGAACGTACAGCTTATCAGGTATGAAACAACTGCAAATTATTATAGAATTTATCTTCGAATGAATATTTACTTTGATTTTTACTTTGGCAGCAAACTGTCTTGGCCCGAGCTGCAAGTCTATGCAATGACGAAGAAATCGCTCGGCTTCGGGAAGAAATAGCACTCTTCGAAGGAATTTTAACATCTCTGAAAGTCGAGTGACTCAAATGGACAATATAATATTAACAGAGCGAAGGGCCAGGCAAAGCTTGGAAGCTGTAAAGAAGGAGCTCGAAGCGGAAAGGATTGTGCTTCGAACAGAAGTTGATAAACTGCGGGCGGAGCATGCTATTGCAGGGTCTAGGCTCGTCCGGCTTGAAGAGGAAGCTAGCCAATTGTTGACACAGAAAAACACTTTGACCACTGAGAATGCTAGGCTTTCTGGGGTTTTGGACGAAGTTACTTCGGCGAAGGATGCGCTGAACGAAGATAAGTTGAGGTCTGAGAAGGTAGCTGCGGAGATTATGAATCAGTTGTTAGAAGTCCTGGAGTACTTCGGTACTACTGGAATTCTCCCTTCTGATGATAACATCAGCCTTCTGCGCCGGTTGAAAAGGATCCAAGGGGTGGCGAAGCAGATGAAGACAGCGGGCATTAGATACGGAGAACTCTCCGGACATGTGTCTGCTGTTGGTCTACTTCGCTATTACGAGGATTTGGGCCGATCAATAACTCCGGACGCAGGAAGAGGTCCAATCACCTTCGACGACGACCGACTTCTCAAACCTTCCGAAGGTGTAGCTGCTGCTTGGCGGGCCTTCCAAACTTCGTGGAGAGCTGAAGGTCGATCTGCGATCAAGGCTTGGATTGATGAAGGCCAACGCCAGAAGCATGTTCGAAGCCAAGCTTCGAGCAGCCAACCTCCTTCAAACCCACAGGTTTAGGAATGTTTAGGATTTTTAACCATGTAAGCTTTGTGCTTGTAAACATTTATCAATGAAAATCTTGTTTGTTATATTTTTAGGCTTTGCCTCTTATCGAAGATATCGAAGTGTTAGAGCTTAACAGCGAACTTCGCTCACTGTGGAACACCTTCGAACTTCTAAAGAGTTATAAGCGTCCTCGATTCCTTATCCTCGAGATGACTCCGGCGTTATTGCGCCCGAAGTAATCAAAGACGTATTGTCTTATATTAAAGAGGAAGATAAAGAGATCGACGCAAACACTTCGTCTTCTGAAGACACTAATTGGTCCGGAGACGAAGGTGAAGCCCAAAATAAAAGATCTGAAGATCTTAGAAGCTGGGAGAGAAGCCCCGAGCGGCTTCGAACTTGGGCCGAGCTTCAACAAGAACAGAAGGATTTTAGAGCTTCGAAGGGGAGGAAGAGAGTTAAGCGCAAAGTTCTTAGAACTTCTGATGTTGGAACTAGTCCGTTCC